>CM066032.1:1738888165-1739103548 GCA_033557465.1 Ichthyophis bannanicus
CATACTTGGGCACTATGCTGTTGCTGCAAATGGATCACTACTATCACTTTTCTTGGGCTCCCTGCCTATGTTATATATTGCTGACACTGCACCTTCCCGCAAATTTATTTATTTATTTATTTATTTATTTATTTAGTATACCGCTACTTCCAGCGATCAGCAGCGGTTTTTGATTACAGATTGGAAATTGTCAAATCATGACAGGAAATTTTTGAGGTATAAACACATTGATTAGACAGGAAAGCACAGCACACAGAGAACTATTTTACAAGGAACATGGGCTATGGAGGGTTAAGTGGCTTGCCCAAGACCACAAGGAGCACCTGTGGGACTAGAAACCCCAGTCCTTCCGGCCCAAGGTTGCTGTCCTCCAGTGGGATTTGAACCCCCGACCTTCCGGCCCGAAGTACCTTGCCCCAACCACTAGGCCACTCCTCCACTCCTGTGCATATAATGACAGGCTTTTCAGTCCCGGTAATGTTCAGCCCTTCAGTACCCCGCGTTAGTGCTGCGGGAGCTTCTCCCTGCCCATTGACCCCTTCTCTCCACCCTCTCTCCGCCCTCTACGGGATTTACCATGGACAGTGACCTTAACACACGTTAGGTACCTTTAACGCACGTTAACGTTACCTAATGCACGTTAATGTAGCCGCTGCTATGTTAACGTGGTTTAGTAAACATACCCCTATATCAACATGTTTTGCTGTTCTGCTTACCCATGACTATGAGTTCTCTTTAATAATTCTTGATTAATATGTTTACATCCTTTGTTAAATCAATTATTGTTAATAACAGTCTTATATAATGATTCTATGTAAAGCAGTTCTATGTAACGGTTCGATGAAAAGATTCCATGTAACTTTCTCTTTCTAAACCACTTTGATTGATAGATGAAGCAATATAAAAGAATAAATAGATACTTTGTGGTGCCAAAGAAAGATGGTTCCTTTTGACCCATCCTTGATTTCAAAGATGTCAATGGTCACCTGTGCGTATGAAGACCCTGCGGGCAGTGATCTAGGCAGTGCGCTGCAGGGAGTTCCTTATGTCGCTGAATCTAGCTGAAGCTCATTTCCACTTTCTATCCATGAGGATCAACAGCACTTTTTCCATTTCACCATGCTTGGCTCTCATTTTCAATTTGCCTCTGTTCCCTTTGGCCTCTCTACCTCCTCAAGGATGTTCTCAAAAGTCATGCTTGTGGCAGCCGCTGCGCTGAGGCACCAAGGGATCTGTGTTCACCCATATATGGATGATTGGCCTATTCAAGCCAGGTTGCAGTCAGAAGCATCTCAGGTTTCGACCCAGGTGGTGCAGTTCCTGGAAAATCTTGGCTGGGTGATCAATTAAAGAAACAGCCACTGGGAGCCTTTCCAATCTCTGGAACACCTGTGAGCGTGGTTCTACACTCGAGTGTGCAAGGTCTTTTTACACGAGAAGAGGGTGAAAAAGTTGTTGGCCCAGCTAGCAGCCTTCTGGTGTCATCAGGCTCCCAGGCTTTGGGATTATCTACAGCTTCTTAGCTCAATTGGCATTGGTCAAAATGGTGCCTTGGTGCGAGCTTATGTGAGGCCACTATAGAGGTCCTTGCTGTCTTGTTGGTCACCAAGCTCTCAGAATTTTTGGGCCAGGCTTCCCCTCCTGTTGGAGGTGGTGTCCAGCCTGTGGTGGTGGAAGCAACCTCAGCATCTGAGGAGCAGTATGTCACTGAATGATCACTTGAGGCGTCTCTTGTCAACTAATGCCAGCCTGTTTGGCTGGGGGAGCCCATTACGAGAACTGAACAGCTCAGAGTCATTGGAGCAGCTAGCAATTGGCATGGCCCATCAACCTTCTCGAGGCAAGGGCCATTCATCTGGCTGTAATGCACTTCTGGACCTAGTCAAGGGCAGAGCGATCTGGGTATACTCGAACAATGCCACAGGCGTGGCTTATAATATTCTCCATGACTATGGCCCTAACTACAACCAACTACATTCCCACAATTTTTTTTTTTAGTGCCAATAAGTCAGTGTTGACTCATAGCGACCCAGCTACCTCTGTGTTCTCTTGGCAATGTATCACCGGAAGTAGATTGCCAGCCTTTTCAGAATATAACAAGCATGGCCTCACACACAAAAGGCATGAGTTAGGGAACTGGCCAACCTAATCACCATTAATTTCAGGAGTGCTCTATTCCATTCATGTTAGTGAACCCTCCCACCCCCCCCCCCCCCTAAGGGTGGGTGTTTCAGAGTGTGCTGAATAATGTAGAATCAAAGGGTAAATGGTCATTGTTTGCTGCTTTAGAGTTCAGATGAGGGACAACACTAAGGCAACAGCCTACTGGACTAGCACAGTTGAAAAGTAAACATTTGGGGGGGGGATATGCAAATCACTGCCTGTGCTGAAGGAGCAAGGGTAATATGTGCTCATATTTAATTCTATTATTAAGATTTAACTTTAAATCTATAGGGAATAGTATAGGGGAATAAAATGCACACACTAGACAGAGAGTGGAGAAGCAAATTCTGGGGCTGGTGGAAATTGCTCACCCTAACAGAAATACTTTGCACTGGCACCAGCAGTTCTGTGCAGAAACAAATAAAAACCTTGGAGAACAGTTACATATGAGTTAGAGGTGTTACATCTCTTTGTCTAAAGGTGGTTAATTCTCATCTGAGATTGGAGAAGGGACCTCCTCCTACTTTGCAGGCCTTCCTCCTGAAGATAATTCTGGAAAGTCTTCTGGGAGACTAGACAGGCTGGGAGTGAAAATGCCAGTAGAGAGCCTCCTACAGACCCAGTTGGGGGTAGGAGTGAAGATGGGGGTGAATGCTCTCCCAACTCATGGATTGGAGATAGGATTGGAGAGCCTAATCCAGCAGCCGATCAGCTCAAGAAAGAGAGAGAGCTGCAGTGGCAGAGAATCCAGGAGTTAAAAGACCCAGTAGCAGATCAGCTAAAGAAAGAGCTGCACCAGTGGAGAATCAGCTCCAGGGCGATCTGTAGCAGAGAATCCAGGAGCCAGAAGAGCCCAGTGGCAGATAGCGGGGGAGCTATAGCAGAGAATCCAGGAGCCAGAAGCAGGACTGTAGCGAGCCCTGTGCGAGCCATGCGGCTGCACAGGGCGCAAAGACTTAAGGGGCGCATTTCGGCTCTCTGCCATTGCCTGCCGCCATTAAAGTGGTGGTGGCAGGCAACGGCAGAGAGCCGAAATGCGCCCCTTAAGTCTTCTTGCCGGCACACTAAGCAGGTCTTGTCTCTCCGGGAGGGTCCAGACCTGTTTAGTGTGCCGGCGAGTTGCACATCGGGTGCGCGCCTCTTCTCTCCCGCCCCCATAAAGTGGCTAGATGGAGGTGCGGGAGGGGGGTCGCGCGCCCAATGTGCAAATCGCACAGGGCGCTTTTTACTGTCAGTACGGCCCTGGCCAGAAGAGCCCAGTGGCAGATAGCGGGGGAGCTATAGCAGAGAATCCAGGAGCCAGAAGAGCTCAGTGGCATATACCTCAAGAGAGAGCTACAGAGGCAAAGAATCAGCTACAGAGGGAGCTACAGCAGTGGATCAGCTCTAGTGGGAGCTGCAGCAGAGAATCAGCTCCAGAGGGAGCTACAATGGCAGAATCAGCTCCTGAGAGAGCTGCAGCAGCAGAAAGTCCATTCCGGACTAGGAGCCACATGACCCAGGGAGGTCCAATGGCAGATCAGCTCAAGGGAGAGCTGCAACAGTTGTTCCGGAGTGGGCAGAAGTACAAAACCCCCTCCGTATTGGAGGAGACAGAGCCAAGGCTACAGCCTCAGTGATGGGACACAACTACAAAACCTCTCCTGTCACAAGCAGCCACCAGTCCAGAGCTCCAGCTGTGAGTGAGACTTGGGGCTGATGGGCAAAGGGAAAGGGAGGAGAGTTAGGAGACAGGTTATTAAGTTTATATCCATAATCCACCCTACCGGCACACCTAAATAAGAACTAAGAACTAATTGTCTAAAGTCTATATGTACGTCCTGCCACTCCTCCCCTCCTGTTCAATGTAGACCCACAAATGTGTTGTCAACCACTTTGATTGAAGGATAAAGTGGTATACAAAACTGGTTAAATAAATAAATAAATAAATAAATAATAATCTTTAAATGTTTACTTAAGTCTTTATGTTTGAACTGCCTTATCTCTTATCTTACAGTATATTGCTCTTTCACCTTAGCTGCATATCATACTGCATTATTTTATCACAATACTTTATGTATATAATTTGTAAATAAATTGTAAATACTTTTAAGCCAGCCTTGTTCACAGCAGTGTTTTTTGAGGGGTTTCCTGGAGTGAAAGGAGGGATGTCCTATCCGCAAACACCTTTCTTTTCCAGTTGGAGGCCCTAGGCACCAAATGGACAAGGACTGATGGAGCCCACCCTCGAGGGAACTCCAGCCTGGCTGGTCCCAAACCAAGAAGCGCACCCAAGGGGGCGCTACATTAGTATTTTATAAAGATAAGTAGGGTTAATTCAAACACATTAAAATGCACTTTGACTAGCATCCCTGTTATAAAATTACCCTCATAAGATAAAAGCAAAGAACCCGAGACTTTAATCATTATAATAACCTTTCGTATTTTTCCATTAGGAAATATCACTTGTTTTTTTTTTTTTTAATTCTTTATTTTCGTTTTGCAACAACAAAGGAAAGGAAGACATACAACTAAGAGACAAATACATACATGTAATGTGATACATACACCAAAGCAAACCCCCACCACCCCCCTCCCCCCTGCTTCTTCTCTAGAAAACTAAAACATTCTCGAAGCGGGCGTGTACTGACATTATTGTGTTACAAAACCTTACAACGATCTGAAACATTATTATGTTACAAAACCTTACAGCGATCTGAAACATGATGAGTGTACATTAAACAGACATGTCGAAGCAATGAGCAGATGGTACATGATCATTGAGCATCTGCCATTTAGACAAGCAAGAATGAAATTGGGTATGGAAAATAGCTTTCCGAGATATCTGCTCATATATACTATATAAGCAGACAAGGTTCCACTATTCATTGACAGCAAGTCGAGAGCTATCCCTCCGAGTCCCCGTAATCAAACATATGGCTATACCCAGCATGAAATCAGGAGAAAGCGACCCTTCTTAGGAAGAGAGGGGACCCCCGCCACTGAGCGGAGTCCCACAGTCGTCCAAGAAAGAGGCTCGTGAAGGTGCAAGATAAAGGAAATACGACCCCAGACCCGCCCCCAGTAAACCTGTAGTTAAGGACATTTACAAGAACATGAACGAGGGTTCCCACATCAGTATGGCAAGACCTACACAGGCCCCTGGCAGTTGTGTTCCATTGGACTATTTTCCTGGAATATAAGAACATCTATGTGCAAAAGACGAGAGTTGAGTTTGGATAGCTAAAGCAGATCGGGAAACCCGCATTGTGTTGCTCCAGAAAACGCTCCAATGCACAGGGGTTAAAGTGGTTTGCGGTTAGCAAGCCCAGGCTTGTTGGATTCTACAAGTGGCAGTATCTGTGCCCTGACATAATAGTTTATAAAAGTTAGAGGCTACTCCATGTGTACTACTAATAGAGTGAATTAGTTCTAATAGCCCATCCTTAGTAGGGACAGAGGGCGGCATGATTGGAGCACTTTTGAGGCAGCATGTAAGCGGCATCAATTGAAAATAATGTTTCGCTAGTAACGCAAATCCCCTGTATCGATCAGAAAAGGTTTTCCAACGAGCTGCAGAAAGAGCTGTTGGGGTGTCCTGATCCCCCTGGAGTACCAGGGTCTGGAAGTAATCATACATGGCTGCTCGAATTTCAAACCGAAACTCTGGTTGAGTTAATAGGGCTCTATCAAAGAATCAGGCCCCCGGATTCCCTTGAAGTGCAGTAGTATGGTAGTGAAAAGAAATAGCAGCATGATCTGAATTATACTGGGAGTGAATCTTTGCAGCGTCCACCTGGGGAACTAACAGTGTTGATATTAGAAAGAAATCTATGCGAAACTGGGATTTGTGAGGGGAAGAGAAGAAGGTAAAGTCTAGCTCATTGGGGTGTAGTAGCCTCCGTAGATCGACTAGAACAATATCTTTGATCATAGAGGTAAGCGCGATATGACTCTTGGGGGGACCACTTATCCTGGGCGACTATTTGTCAATCAGAGGATCAAGAACTGAATTGAAATCCCCCCCACTATCAATGAAGAATTAGCAGAGGCCTGCGCAGCCTGAGCAGTAATAGCAACAGGGCAGGGTCATCCAGATTAGGAGCATGAAGGCATATACATGTAATTTTAAAGTTACCCATCTTGAGGTGAACTCTGGGCCATCTACCCGCAGTGTCTAAGCAAGTCGCAGCAATAGTAGCATGCAGAGATTTCCTATCCAATATAGCAACCCCACATTTCCTAGAAACAGCTGGGGAGTAGGCGGCTACCATGTAAGGTTTAATATTGAGGTGGAAAGTTTCCTTCGAATTGAAATGTGTTTCTTGGGGGAAAATCAGGTCCGCAGCCTCATGACTTAGATAGCTTAGGAGATTCCTCCATTTTATCGGATTATTGATTCCTTGTACGTTCAATGAAAAAATCTTACATGGTGCCATCAGTCGATACAAGACATTTTAGGTAAGAGCGCTTGAAAACTTACACCATAATCAGAATCTGTACAATAATGACATAAGCACCAAGTATGCTGGCCAATACACCATATTGAAAAGTATGTACCAAAGTAACTTAGAGAAGAAGCAAACCCCCAATGAATATGGCGACCAGATGTCTGCGGGAGGAGGCCCTAGAGAGGAAGATAAAGACATAATAAAAGAAAAGAAACACCAGAGTCCATAAGAAACACTGTCTCTGATACTCGTCGAGGCTACTATGGGTAGATGGAGTCGGGTCCCAGATATCTTCAAAATAAGGCGACAGACCTCCCTCGACAGACTCTTCGCTGAGCAGCGGTAAATCCAATATGGCAGGCACAGCGGATATGAGAGTACTGGCAGGAATATTCTGGGAATCAGCGCATCAAGTCGGCTTCTTTAGAGTCCAAAAACTCCGCTAGTAGATCAGGGTCCTCAAATGTTCTTGTCTGATTGTGAAGCGTGACTCGGAGCTTGGCCGGGTACAGCAGGCCATAGCGTGCTTGTAGTTGTTGAAGCCTCGGCCGAAATTCCAGAAAGCGCTTTCGGCGGTCGACCGTGGGTTTAGCCAAGTCAGGATAGAAGGAGACCTTGTGGCTCTCAAACTCCATATGGCCCTTTGCCCGGGAGGCACTGAGAATTTGTTCCACATGTTGATATCTCAAAAGTCGAAAGATGATAGGCCGCGGGGTCTTCCTGTTGAGCGTTATGTTTGTGGGTACACGTTGAGCGCGATCGATCTCCAATTCTTTGGTAAAGGTGATTTGGAGCAGGGAAGGGAGGATTTTACTTAAAAACTCCTTCATGTCTCCCAATTCCGCTCCCTCCGGTATGCCCACGAGTCGTAGGTTGTTGCGGCGCGCTCTATTGTTGCCGTCTTCCACTTCTTTCTGCAAGGCCCGCACCTGACGTTCAACTTTGTCAAGTTTGGACAGCCGGACCGCGTGGGAGTCTAAGATACTCTCCATTTTGTCCCGACGCGAAGAGAGCCCCTCTAGCCTGCCTTGTAGTACACCAAGATCTTCCCTCAGCGCTCGAAGTGCTTCACCGTTTGACTGCACGAGGTCCTTAACCCCTCTAATTTCTGCGAGGATTTCCTGCTGCATTTCGGGGCCCTCGCGCAAAGCCAGCCCCTTCTGCGGGGACGGGGGTTCAGTTTTGGAGCGTTTACCGTGAGAAGCCGCTGGAGAGCCAAATTCCAGGCGCGTGGGTTTGGTCCCCGCCATCTCACCAATGTGCCCCGGCAAGATCAGAGCAGAAATTCAAGTTTGTCCGGTGTTAATTCAGGATTCTGAGTAGGCCTCTCGGGAGCCTCAGCGTTATCAGGAAATATCACTTGTTATAAAAAAACTTTCTATCCATCCACAATTTTAAATCTTTTTTTTTTTTAACTGCCTTAATGCATCTATGGTTTCATGCACTTACTTTCAAGAAAATTAAATTCTCAAAATGCTTATCATTGATGCAACTGCGTTTTATATATCATTGTCAAACTGGCATAGTTAAAGAGGCCAATGGCTGCACTAGTGGGAAGTGGCGTATTCAATCAGATAATGAATTTCTTCAAACCGTGCCAGGCTGCAGTGCAACCCATGTCTTTAGAATGTCTGTTGGTCTTGATTAAGTGAATCTTTGGGTACAATGCAGAAACCCAACACCAGAACCCAGTACTAAAGCTCTAGGGCAGGGTTTCATAATTCAAGTTTAACACTGACTTTTTGCACAGTGTTGCTTTAAGCAAACAGCATGCAAATCAGCTGTGCACAGAAAGGGGAGCAAGCCAGACACATGCACACAGGGTCCTGTGTTCAGTATTAGGATTACAGCTGATAAAATCCAATCAAAAGCAAAGGTTTTAGACTTTAGGAAAACTAACTTTGCCAAGATGGGCCAATACCTCAAGGAGTCATTAGCGGGATGGGAACAGCTGGGAGATGTATTTATTTATTTATTAAACATTTTTTTATATACAGTATCTCCAGGAACAAGCAGGAATGTAGTCATCACATATGGGTATCGTCGGTACCGACGGAGCCTGCGCGGGAACGCTCCCCAGCGTCCAATTAGAAAGCTTTTGGGAGCATCCCACAGTGCCTGTGTGCTGCCTTCCCACCTTTCCCAACTGCCTCTCTCCAGTTCTTCGTTTTCCGCGGAGCCAGCAGGTCGTGTTCCTGTCACTGCAGAAAATTTTCCTTCTTTTTTGTGGTCGCGTCTGCCTTCCTCGACGCTTTACCAGTACCGCCTTTTTTTCTTTCTTTCTTTTCTTTAAAAAAAAAAAAAATTCTTAGTACTTTCCCATTTTTTCCAGGTGCACATGCCATTTTGGGCCTTAGGCCCAAGATTTTTTCCATAATGGAAAAACCCTCCTTGGGTTTTAAAAAGTGCACCAAGTGTGGCGGTACCATCTCCGTCACTGACACCCATGAGTGGTGTCTGAAATGTTTAGGTCCTGACCATTCCATCTCGGAGTGTATGGCCTGTGCCATGATGTCCAAGAGAGGTTGACAGAACCGAGCCGCCAAGCTCAGTACCCTGTTTCCCTCTGATGCAGCTTCAGTGGCATCGACGTCTTCCAGGGCTTCGTCTTCCTCCCGTGGATCTCAGGTAACTAAACATAAGTCTACGGTCCTCAAAGGGTAGCTCTTCTTCTAAGCATCGAGATGCCTCTGGAGTTGCCCTTGAGGATTCTGCACTGGCAAAATTGCCACGGCGGGAGGCTTCGGCTTCCAAAGCATTATCGGCGCTCCAGGATGTTCTCGAGGCCTCGACCTCGGCATAACTACTGGTGCCATGCTCTGGGGTACCGGCGGTCTTCTCTGGTACCGACATCCAGGCATCGGCAGCGTCAATAGACCAGAGAGTCCTGGCTATTGAGCGCAGTCTGGCGACTCTCCTTGCGGCATCGACGCCCTCGGAACCGCGTCAGACTTTTCAACCGGTACCGGCACCGACTCCGGCACCGGTACCGGTACTGGTGCCGATAGCATCGATATCGACATCGGTGTCTGCATTGCCGGCACCCAGTCATCTGATGCCTTCCGGTACCGATACTCCGGTACCGATTACTCCCGGTACCGACTTCGGTCGGTATGGGTATCGGGCTCTTCAAGAGCATCCTGACAGAAGGTACTTCGAGTCCTCAGAGGAATCTGAGGATTCTGACAGTTCTGTCGATGCGGGAATACTTCTCCCAGAGGAGCCTTCCTCCCCTAAACGTAGGATGTCTCCTCCAGAGGACATTTCCTTTCAGGATTTCATCAGGGACGTGGCTCGAGGTCTGTCCATTACTGTGGCACCTGAAACAGAGCCCAGAGCAAAGGAGTTGGAAATTTTACAATATCCTAAAACTCCTAAGGAGGCAGCTACCTTGCCCATCCATGAGATCTTGCATGATCTCATGTTAAGAATGTGGGAGACACCTCTTATCACCTCTCCCCATTCTCGTAGACTGGATACTCTGTATCGAGTCCCTCCTTGTCCTTGTTTCCAGAAAACTCAGCTTCCTCACCACTCTATTGTAGTGGAATCAGCTATGAGAACGATCAAAAGTGCAAAGAGGCATGCCTCTAATCCTCCAGGATGTGAGTGCAGAACTTTGGATGCTTTTGGATGTCGTGTCTTCCAAGCTTCCATGCTTTCTGCCAGGATCAATTCCTTTAGTCTATATATGGGAATGTTCCTGAAGGAAGTCACAGGTGATTTAGAGGCTTTGAGTCCTCTTCTTCCGGAGGATAGAAGACAGGATTTTCTCACGTTGGTCAAACATGCCCAAGATGTTTCTAAATTTGTCAACCGTGCAGCTTTTGACTGTTTTGAGTGCATAAGCAGAACCTCTGCCATTGCCATAGGTGCACGTAGAATTGCTTGGCTCCAGGCATCTGATCTGGAGCTCTGGGTACAAGATAAACTGGGAAATATTCCTTGTACTGGTGAGAACCTGTTTGGTAAAGATTGGCAGGAAAAGGCCAATGAGTTGGATGCTGACAACTCCACCTTGGATAGATTGTCCAAGTCCACAGCTGATCCTGCAAGAAAGAAATCTTTTAAGAAACCATTCTTTTCTAAAAAGAAAAAGTATTATCCTGCTTATTCTCAGCAGGGACATTCTGCAGGTCAGCTTGTCAGGAAAGGTCAGCAACCACCCAAACAAAGAAAAGCAAAGACTGCTAGGCCTCTGCCGTCCCAGCAGTCTCATCCTCCACAAGGCCTTTGACTTTCAGCTAGAGAACTTAGCCTTCCTGGCTCTCATTGGACCAGAGCCTTCCACCATTCCAGGAAGGTTGTGTCACTTTGCCCCCAGATTGGGGCAAGTAACAGCAGAGCATTGGACACTCTCCATCATAAAATAGGGGTACAAGCTTCATTTTTCAAGCATGCCCCCTCCCACAATGATAAGGCAGTTCAATTCTCTGACCTCTCTCATCAACCTGTTAGGTCAGGAGGTCACTATGCTTCTTGCCCAAGGGGCAATAGAAGAAGTACCCATCCATCAGCAGGGTACAGTGTTTTACTACCCCTATTTCCTTATCACAAATAAAACAGAGGGATACAGACCTATCTTGGACCTCAGAGAATTGAACAAATTCCTTGTCAAAGAGAAATTCAAGATGATTTCTCTTGGAACTCTGCTGCCATACCTTCAGAGTCAGGATTGGCTTTGTTCTCTAGATCTCAAGGATGCGTACACCCATGTTCTCATCCATCCAACTCACAGAAAGTTCCTTTGGTTCCTTTTTCAAGAAAAGCACTACCAATATAGGGTGCTTCCATTTGACCTGGCCTCAGCACCAAGGGTGTTCACGAAATGCATGGCTGTGATAGCAGCATTTCTCCGCAGTCTAGGGATATTCGTCTTCCCCTATTTAGACGACTGGCTCATTCGAGCCCCAACAGAGTCAGAGGCCAGGACTTCTCTATCCTGCATAATGCATATCCTTCAGTATTTGGGTCTGGTAATAAACATCCCAAAATCCAGTCTAACCCCCACTCAGTCTTTAGAGTTCATAGGAGCTTTGCTGGATACCAGAAAGGCAAGGGCCTATCTCCCCCAGGGCCGTTGCCTTCGCATGGTGCAGTTAGCTTCTCAGGCAGTGCTAAAGCCTCAGCTCACTGCCCGAGAAATGCTACAACTACTAGGCCACATGGCATCTACTGCGCATGTGGTTCCCTATGCTTGCCTCCATATGAGGGCAGCCCAGTGGACTTTATCCACTCAATGGACCCAGGCATCAGGATGCCTGTCAGACAAAATAGCAAACACAAGTTGCCTTATTTTGTCCCTCCAGTGGTGGAAATCCACTCAAAACCTGTTGCTGGGGTCCCCTTTTCAACAACCCTTACCCCAAGCAAATCTCACAACAGATGCTTCTCCGATGGGTTGGGGAGCTCATCTGCAAGACCTCTCCACCCAAGGCACCTGGTCTCCACAGGAGACTCATCTACACATCAATCTCCTGGAGCTCAGAGCAATCTTCCTTGCTCTTCAAGTGTTCCACACCCTGCTTAGCTACAAGACAGTCCTCATTCATACGGACAATCAAGTAGCCATGTTCTATGTGAACAAGCAGGGGGGAACAGACTCTCTGTCGCTTTGCAACAAAGCTTTGTGACTATGGGCCCTCGCCAGAGAGCATCAGATTCATCTCCTGGCAGTGTATCTTCCAGGCATACAAAACTCTTGGGCAGACAGACTCAGTCGAGTTCTGCTTCCACATGAGTGGTCTCTGCATGCAGACAGGTGGCCAAGATTTTTCGAAATTGGGGAACCCCGGACATAGACATCTTTGCAAGACCGTAGAATGCCAAACTTCTCCGATTCTGTTCCAGAATTCTGGCTCAGGGGGCTCAGGCCAGGGATGCTTTCCTCCTCTACTGGGGTCAAGACTTCCTGTATGCCTTTCCATCCATTCCCCTAATTCCCAAAACCCTGTTCAAGCTTCAGAGAGACAGAGGCCGTATGATTCTCATAGCTCCACATTGGCCACGGCAAGTGTGGTACCCTCTGCTTCTACATCTCTCTCAAGCTCCCTCCCTGGAGTTAGGGTCTGCTCCAGATCTCCTTTCTCAGGAGGATGGAATGTTATGGCATCCCAATCCCCAGTCTCTGCGTCTGAGGGCTTGGTTGCTGAAGGCCTAGATCTCCATGGTCTTAACCTCCCTCAGCAAATAAAGGATATCCTTTATGCTTCCAGGAAGCTTTCCACAAGATGCTCTTATGCTTTCAAGTGGAAAAGGTTTACCGTATGGTGTTCGCAGAAGGGTCTTAACCCCATTGCCATACCTCTGGAATCATTACTGGAGTATCTCCTTCATTTATCCAATGCAGGACTTAAGACTAACTCAATGAGGGTCTATTTGAGTGCTATCACAGCTTCCTTCAAGCCCCTAAATGGACAACCCATTTCCTCCCATCCTCTTATAGCAAGATTTATGAGAGGCCTTCTGCTAACTAAGCCTCCCATTAAGCCACCTCCTGTGGCATGGGACTTAAATTTGGTTCTTGGTCAGCTCATGAAGCCACCTTTCGAACCCTTAGCTACTACCTCCTTGAAATTCCTTTCTTGGAAATTTATCTTTCTCATTGCAATCACATCAGCACGTCGCATCAGTGAGTTGCAAGCACTAGTAGCTGATCCACCTTATACAAGGTTCCATCATGACAAGGTAGTCCTTAGGACTCATCCACGCTTTATGCCAAAGGTGGTCTCGCCTTTTCATCTAAACCAAGCGGTCTACCTACCTGTGTTCTTTCCAAGGCCTCATGCATCAAATGCAGAAAGGAACCTTCATACTTTGGACTGTAAAAGAGCTTTAGCTTTTTACTTACAAAGAACACAGCAACATAGAAAGTCCTCTCAACTCGTTGTTGCTTTTGATCCTTCTCATTTGGGACTTCCAGTCTCCAAGAGAACGCTATCTAACTGGATTGCTCAGTGTATTTCCTTTGCCTATCAGAGTAAGAATCTTCCTCTGGAGGGCCATGTCACAGCTCACAATGTGAGAGCCATGGCAGCTTCAATGGCTCATCTGCACTCTGTGTCTATCGACGACATCTGTCGAGCAGCCATCTGGGCCTCGGCTCATACCTTCACAGCCCATTACTGCTTGGACAAGGACTCCCACCGGGATGCCTTGTTTGGTCAGGCTGTTCTTCAACACCTGTTCCATACCTAATCAACTCCTACCCGCCATCCCTGTTGGATGCCAGATAACCATGGAGGGAAGTGGAGCTCTGGTTCAGGGACACACAACTTCTGGGGTCTCTCCCTGGCATCTAAAGCTAGGGAGTCCTCATATGTGATGACTACATTCCTGCTTGTTCCTGGAGATAGCATAGTTACTCACCTGTAACAGGTGATCTCCGGGAACAGCAGGAATTTAGTCCTCACAACCCACCCACCTCCCCTAGGAGTTGTATCTATCTCTTTCCCTTTCCCTCTCTCTCTCTTTGTCTCAGCTTTAAAACTCAACTGGAGAGAGGCAGTTGGGAAAGGCGGGAAGGCAGCATGCAGGCATTGTGGGATGCTCCCAAAAGCTTTCTAATTGGACGCTGGGGAGCGTTCCTGCGCAGGCTCCATCGGTACCGACGATACCCATATGTGAGGACTAAATTCCTGCTGTTCCCGGAGATCACCTGTTAGAGGTGAGTAACTATGCTTTTTCTGCAATTCAAAATGGTTTACAATGAATAAATTGTAACAGTGTATTCACAGCTGTTTTCCAAGGAACAATAGTTTGAACAATGGTATAACTTTTTCAATAGAATTATCTACATATTTATATTGGGGGATGGGAGGAAGGGGATAGGGAGGGCTGGGGGGTCAGGAAATTGGAGGGGAGAGGTTGGGGTTTAGATTTGAATAGCTTTGGATGGGGTTTAATTTTGATTAGCTTTGGAAATCTAATGTTTAGGGGTGCAGGTTATAGTATCCACTAAAGAGGAAGGAGATGTAGAAAAATAGTTTGCAAAACTGAAAGGGGATATTTTAAGGGCAACCAACCTTTTTGTTAAAATGGCAAATAAAGGTAAAAGGAAAAGGAGACTGCTAAGGTTTTCAAAAGAAGTAACTGAAAAGGTGAATAATAAGAGGGACACCTTCATGAAATACAGATCACAGAGAGAGGAAGACAGGCATCAACATTTTGAAAAATTTAGAGAAGCTAGCAAAGTAGTCAGGGAAGCAAAGACTCAAAAAGAGGAGGAAATAGCCAATGCAATAAAATGGGGGGATAAGACATTTTTCAGATATGTTAGTGAAAAGAGGAAGGGAAAAAGTGGCATTGACAGACTCAAGGGTGAAGGGGAGGAATATGGAGAAGCTGATGAGGATAAAGCAGAATTGCTTAATAAACATTTCTGTTCTGTATTCACAGATGAAGAACCAAGAGCAGAACCTCAGAAAACACCCACAAACAGGAACAGAAGAGAGGGGCATCTTGAACAATTTTCAGAAGGCTGTGTTCGTGAGGAACTAGCTAAACTTAAAGTAGACAAAGTGATGAGACCAGATGGGATACATCCGAGAATACTGAGGGATCTTGGGGACGTTCTAGCAGCTCCACTGACCGACATTTTCAATGCCTCTTTGGAGTCGGGAGTGGTGCCAGAGGACTGGAGAGAGGCACATGTGGTCCCTTTACACAAAAGCGAAAGTAAGGATGTGGTTGAAAACTACAGGTCGGTTAGTCTAACCTCTGTGGCGAGTAAATTATTGGAAATGCTGCTGAAAGAGAAAATAGTGAGGTTTCTGGAGTCCAACGGATTATTGGATCCAAGGCAGCATGGATTCACCAGAGGCGGGTCTTGTCAGATAAATCTGATTTATTTCTTTGACTGGGTGACCAGGGAGTTGGACCGAGGGAGAGCCCTTGATGTGGTGTATTTTGATTTTAGTAAAGCCTTTGACACCGTTCCGTACCCTAGGGATGGATCCTAAAGTTACTGCTTGGGTTAGAAGTTGGTTGAGTAGGAGGTGGCAAAGGGTATAGCTAATCAGAGCTCACTCTGAGGAGAAGGAGGTTACCAGTGGTGTGCCCCAGGGATCTGTTCTTGGTCCAATTCTTTTAAACATTTTTGTTAGTGATATTGCGGAAGGGCTGTCGGGTAAGGTTTACCTCTTTGCAGATGATACCAAAATCTGCACTAGAGTAGACACCCAGGAAGGTGTAGATAACATGAGGAGGAATCTAGCTAAGCTTGAAGAATGGACTAGAATTTGACAGCTGAGATTTAATGTTAAAAAATGCAAGGCCATGCATTTAGGCTGCAGCAATCCAAGGGAGCAATATAATATACTGGGTGAAGTACTTCTGTCAATAAAAGAAGAGCGGGAACTAGGTGTGATTGTGTCTGATGATCTTAAAGTAGCTAAACAGATAGAAACGGCAACGGCAAAAGCTAGAAGGATGCTTGGGTGCATAGGGAGAGGAATGGGCAGCAGAAGAAAGGAGGTGATAGTGCCTCTGTATAAGTCTTTGGAATATTGTGTTCAATTCTGGAGACCGCACCTTCAAAAGGATATAAACAGGATGGAGTCAGTACAGAGGGTGGCTGCTAAAATGGTTAGTGGTCTTCATTATAAAGCATATGAGGACAAACCTAAGGAGCTTAATATGTATACTTTAGAGGAAAGGTAGGATAGAGGTGATATCATCCCGGTTCTATGTTTTTATGTTTTTACTGAAGAGGGCTTTAAACTAGATTCAATGGGGATGGGTGAAGAGAGCCCCCAGGAATTGTTGAAAGCCCTTAGGTAAATGAAACATTAAATACCTCTGTAGAAATGGGTAATAGGGGCAACATCTGCAAAGCAGTGTGTATAAATGCCTGTAGCAAGAGAAATAAGATCCCAGATGTTGAGGCTTTAATGGAAGAGGCTGACTTGGATTTAGTGGAGGTTATGCAGACATGGTTCACAGAAAACCATGACTGGGATGTAATTATACCAAGCTATGCTTTATTCAGGAAGGACAGGGTAGGAAGAAGTGGAGTGGTGTGCCACTATATGTTAAAAATAATATTAAAGCTATACAAATGCAGGGCTTAAAAGGAAGAGAGGAGGCACTGTGGGATAAACTAGAAAGAGGGAAAGAGAAATCCATTTGCATTGGAGTTATATACAGATGCTCATCACAGGGGGTAAAAGAGGACAAAGATTTAATACAAGCCATACACAGTATTGCCATGAAAGGAGAAGTGCTACTGATGGGTGATTTCATAGTAACATAGTAAATGATGGCAGATAAAGACCAGCATGGTCCATCTAGTCTACCCAGCACGATGGCAAGCATAGGTGCACCTGCCGCTCCGTGGAGGCCACCCTCCCCACATTCCTGTTTAGGGGTGAACCAACCATTCCATGGATACCCCTATTTGTTGAGAAATTAGATGGTTCAGTTTACTTTGATTTTATCCTATTGCTGTAAAGGGATCCACTGTGTCTGTCCCATGCCAGTTTGAATTCCGTCACCGTGTTTGCCCCCACCACTTCCATCGGGAGGGCATTCCAAGCATCCACCACCCTTTCTGTGAAAAAATATTTCCTGACATTGCCTTTCAATTTACCACCTTGCAGCTTCCTGTTATGCCCTCTAATTTTACAGCTTCCCCGTCTTTGGAAGAGGTTTGTTTGTTCATTATTTCCATTTAAGTATTTAAAGGTCTGAATCATATCTCCCCTGTCCCTCCTCTCCTCCAAAGTGTACATGTTTAGGTCTTCAAGTCTCTTCTCATAAGGCTTCTGACGCAGGCTCCAAATCATTTTGGTCGCCTTCCTCTGAACAGTTTCCAGTCTTTTTACATCCTTTGCAAGATACGGTCTCCAAAACTGAACACAGTACTCCAAGTGAGGCCTCACCAGTGACTTGTACAGTGGCAAAAGTACCTCTTCCTTTCTGCTGATGATTCCTCTTTGTATGCAGCCCAACATCCTCCTGGCTTTTGCCACCGCCTTGTCGCACTGTTTTGCCACCTTGAGATCTTCAGAAATAATCACACCAAGGTCTTTCTCCTGATCCGTGCACACCAACCTCTCGCTCCCTATCGTGTACATTTCCCTTGGATTTCTGCTACCCAAGTGCATGATTCTGCACTTCTTTGCATTAAATCTTAATTGCCAAGCATTAGACCATTCTTCCAGCTTTTGTAGATCTTTCCTCATGTTATCCACTCCCTCGGGGGGGGGGGGGTCCACTCTGTTGCAAATTTTTGTGTCATCTGCAAAAAGACAGACTTTTCCATTCAGTCCTTCAGCAATATCTCTCACAAATACTGACCCCTGGGGCACCCCGCTAATCACCTTCCCTTCATCCGAGTGAGCTCCATTTACCATCACCCTCTGTCGTCTGTCAGTCCAAGCTACTGAGTTTATTGATAAGCCTCCTATGAGGAACAGTATCAAAGGCTTTGCTGAAATCCAGGTAGATGACATCCATTGCATGCCCCTGATCTAGCTCCCTGGTCACCCGGTCAAAGAACTCAATCAGATTTGTTTAGGAAGATCGTCATTCAGTAAAACCATGTTGCCTCGGGTCTTGCAACCTGTTGGTTTTGAGAAAGTTCACTATTCGCTCTTTCAGGAGCGCCTCCATTACTTTACCCGTCACCGAGGTAAGGCCCACGGGCCTGTAGTTTAACACTTCTTCCCTGTCACCACTTTTGTGTAGAGGTATGACATCAGCCGTTCTCCAGTCCTGAGGAACCTCTCCTGTTTCCAAGGATCTGTTGAAAACATCCTTTAACGGCCCTGCAAGAACCTCTCTGAGCTCTTTCAGTATCCTGGGATGTATCCTATCCGATCCCATGGCCTTGTCCATTTTCAGTTTCGCAAGTTGTTCTAACACATCATCTTCTGTGAATGGCGTGGTATCTACTTCATTCCCATTTTTATATTTGGGAGTCACATGTGGTCCTTCTCCAGGACTTTCTTTAGTAAAAACAAAGCAGAAGTATTCGTTTAGCAATTTCGCTTTTTCAATGTCGCTTTCCACAAGTCCGTTCGCAGCACTTCTGAGTCCTGCAATTCCACCTCTGATCTTCTTCCTTTCCCGAATATACCTGAAGAAGGTTTTGTCACCACACTTAACATCTTTAGCCATTTTTTCCTCTGCCTTTGATTTTGCTATCCGTGTTTCTCTCTTTGTCTCTTTGAGTTTGATCCTGTATTCATTTCTGTGTTCCTCTGTTTGCGAGCTTTTGAATTTTGTGAAAGCTGTGTTTTTTGCCTTTATTTGAGCAGCAACTTCTTTGGAAAACTTGATTTTGCTATCCTTGTTTCTCTCTTTGTCTCTTTGAGTTTGATCCTGTATTCATTTCTGTGTTCCTCTGTTTGCGAGCTTTTGAATTTTGTGAAAGCTGTGTTTTTTGCCTTTATTTGAGCAGCCACTTCTTTGGAAAACCAAATAGGTTTTTTTCTCCTCTTGTTTTTGTTTACTTTTGTTATATATTTATTTGTTGCCCCTTTTATTGCCACCTTTAGTTTAGCCCATAGCAATTCCACTTCCCTTATTTCCTTCCACCCTGTCAGCTCCTCCTTTAAGTACTCGGCCATTTTATTGAAGTCGGTGTTTTTGAAGTTTAGGACTTTGAGCTTGCTATGATTGGCCTGTACCATGGCTTTTATCTCAAACCACACCGTGTGATGATCGCTGCTGCTCACAGGGGCACTCACACAGACATTCAACACGCTATCACCGTTGGTGAGCACTAAATCCAGTGTTGAGCTTTCCCTGGTTGGTTCCATCACCATTTGTCTAAGTAACGCATCTTGGAGAGCATCCATGATTTTTTTGCTTCTTTCCAGATTTGCAGAAGGAGTAATCCAATCCACATCAGGTAGATTAAAGTCACCCAGTATGATCGCCTCCCCCTTTGTGGCTATCTTGGCAATATCTATAATCAATTTGTTATCTATCTCTTCAATTTGTGTCAGAGGTCTGTAGACTACAGTAGTATGGATGACAGTGCCATCTCCTCTTTCAACACAATACAGAGCGCTTCTTCTTTTCCCCATGCCCCCTGCATTTCAGTAGCTTTAATATTGCTTTTGACATACAAGGCTACTCCTCCTCCTCTTCCATTTTCTCTGTCTCTTCTGCATAGATTATAGCCAGGTATGGCTATATCCCAATCATGCAATTCATTTAGCCATGTTTCTGTAATGGCCACAATGTCCAAATCCATTTCCACCATTAGGGCTTCCAGGTCTGGAACTTTGTTGGCTAAGCTTCGAGCATTTGTGCTCATTGCTTTCCAGCATTTAACTGGCTTGTGTGTATTTAGCATTGATTTTGTTCTGCCTACATCTTCCCACTTGTTTTTAGTGTGTGGTTTAAAAGTGTGGCTGTTTCTGATTTTAATCTGCTTTTGCAGGGGGTGATGTCCAGAGCTTGACCTTCTACATCCGTCACCCCCTTTTTCTAGTTTAAATGCATATCCACATATTGCTTGAATTTTTCACTTAGGATTCTTTTCCCTGCGACAGAGAGATGTAGTCCATCAGCACAGTATAGTCTCTTGTTGTTCCATCTGTTACTCCAGTCGCCAATAAATCTGAATCCTTCTTGTTTGCACCAGGTCTGGAGCCATGTATTAAAGCTGTTAATGCGATGCAGCCTTTTTGCACCCTTACCAAGCACAGGTAGAACCTCTGAGAATGCAACAGTGTTAACAATGGGCTTGAGTTTCTCTCCCAGAGATTAGAAGTCCTTTTGGACTGTAGAGGCACTGTTTCTAGCCAGGTCATTTGTTCCCCAGTGGATAAGAACATCAAGTTTGGAGTGTTCACTTTCTGCGCTAAGTAGATCAACAATGTGGTTTGTATTCCTGCTGGCTGAAGAGCTTGGGAGGCACTTGACTATCGTCTCTCCTTTGAACTGTATTCCCAAGTTGGTGCCACTGATGATGGAATCACCAAGTAGTAGTAGTTTGCTGTTTGGTGAGGTTTTCTTCATATTTGGTCCTTTAGCAGGAGATTGGGTATTGTCTGTCTCATTTAAGGGCCCTTCAGTTTCTTTGAATTGGGCATCCTCATTCGCCAAGGCAGAGAAGGCATTATGCAGGGATATCTCCTGATGCATAGGATGCCTCTGTCACAGACTGCAATCTACCAGAACCCACTGTGATCCATTTGTTCTTGGGGTGTTTCATTCTTTGTGAGAGTGGTGGTGGACTTTGTTCAGTTTGTATCTTAGAAGAGGTGCGCTTCATTGCAGCCAGTTCCTCCCTCAGTTCCTCATCCTCATTAGCCAAGGCAGAGAAGGCATTATGCAGGGATATCTTTTGATGCATAGGATGTCTGTGCATTACAGGTCACAATCTACCAGAACCCACTGTGATCCACTTGTCCCTGGGGTTTTTGATGCTTTGTGGGACCGGTGGTTGACATTGTTCAGTTTGTATCCTAGAAGAGTTGCGCTTCATTGCAGCCAGGTCCTCCCTCAGTAGGGATAGTTCTTTATGCATGGCAGCTAGGTCTTCCCTTAGTAGAGTCAGTTCTTTATGCATGGCAGCTGACCTGAGGCACATAGGACAAGCTCTGAGGTTCCAAATGATTCATCTTGGAATGAAAGTACTGCAGTTATTGCACTGAATACACGACATGCTGAATAAGCAGTCCCAGAAGGAGAAGAGGAAGAAGAGGAAAGGAGGAAGAAGATGTGGGCTCTAACCCAAGTTAAAGGGATAGATGGCAAAGTATGTGAGTGCTATATAGGCAATGCAGCCCCTGGGGTGGGTGGGGCGAGGGGTAGGGTAGGCGGGAACCTAAGTGTCTCTGGCCAGTAGGCTGTTCCTGAGCTGGGGGCACCCACAGATATCTGCTCCAAGGCTACCCAGAAAAGCAGTCAGTCAGATTATCCCCAAGCTTAATTTATAAGCACAGTTAAACTTAATCTTAGCAATTCCCACAAAACAAACAGTTAAACTCTATATTGGTAGCTAGAACCCAGCAGAGATGAGAAAGAAAATTAGAGTCTTAGCTTTGTGAAAGATCCACAGCTCATGCAGCCAGCCTCAGACCCGTAGGTGTGGCCACTGGCCAGGTGTAAGATGGGAGCAAAAAGCTTTCACCTCCCTCTTCCTGAAAAAGCATGCTTTCTCCCCAGATTTAAACCTTTGTTATCTGGATACTCAGGTCCCAGTAGGCTGAATATCCCCAAGCTTAAAGAACACTGGCTTGGGAACCAAGCAACCAGGGTTCGATTCCCACTAGCACTCCTTGTGGCCTTGGGCACGTCACTTAACCAGGGCCGGATTTACCTATACGCCATGTACGCCATGGCGTAGGGCCCACAGCTGGAAAGGGCCCACCCGGGGCCGGCCCACACACCGCAGGGCTTCAGAGGGAGCCGGGGAAGCCCGCGCGAGGCCCCGGCTCCCTCTGTACAGCCGCCAGCGTGAAGAGCCTTTTCCTTCACGCTGGTGGCTGTATCTGTAAAGCCGCGATTGCTGGGAAAGGTTAAAGGCAATGCCCTTTAACCTTTCCCAGCATTCGCGGCTTCACAGATACAGCCGCCAGCGTGAAGGAAAAGGCTCTTCACGCTGGCGGTTGTACAGAGGGAGCCGGGGCCTCGCGCGAGCTTACTCGGCTCCCTCTGAAGCCTCTCAGACAGCCGCGGTGCTGGTCGGGGGGGCCAAGGACTGCATGGGCTGTGATTGGGGGGGGGGACCTGGACCGGAAAAGGGCTAGGGGGGGGGACTTGGACTGGAAAGAAATGGGCTTTGATATGGGGGGGAACCTGAACTGTAAAAGGGCTATGGGAGGAGGGGGGGGGACTTGGACTGGAAATGGGTTGTGATTGGGGGGGGGGCCAGGATCGGAAAAGGGCTAGGGGGGGACTTAAACTGGAAAGAAATGGGCTGTGATGGGGGGGGGGACCTGAACTGTAAAAGGGCTATGGGGGGGGGGGACTTGGACTGGAAATGGGTTGTGAAGGGGGGGGGGACCTGGACCGGAAAAGGGCTAGGGGGGGGGGACTTGGACTGGAAAGAAATGGGCTGTGATGGGGGGGGACCTGAACTGTAAAAGGGCTATGGGGGGGGGACATGGACTGGAAATGGGTTGTGATGGGGAGGGGGACCTGGACCGGAAAAGGGCTATGGGGGGGGGGGACTTGGACTGGAAATGGGTTGTGATGGGGGGGGACCTGGACCGGAAAAGGGCTATGGGGGGGGGGGGTAACTTGGACTGCAAATGGGCTGTGATGGTGGGGGGGGGGAACTAGGACTGCAAATGGGCTGTGATGGTGCAGGGGGACTCGGACTGCAAATGGGATGTGATGGTGGGGGCTAGGACTGGAAATAGGCTGTGATGGGGGGGGGCTAGGACTGGAAATGGCCTGTGATGTGAAGGCTAGCACTGGAAATGGGCTGATGAAGAGCTAGAATAGGACTGGAAATGGGCTGATGTGGGGCATGGGAGAATGGGACTAGAAGGGAGTGGATGCTGGGTGGGTCTAGAACTATAAGGGAACTGATTTTGGGGGAGGACTAGAATGGATGGGGAATGAGAATGGAGAGGGGAAAAATATTTTGTGTGGTAGAAAAGTCTATGATGGGCTGGGTATTGGGAGAGTAAGAGGGGCTTGAAAATGGAAGGGTGAAATTTAAATGGATGATAAAGGAATAAGGAAAGAATTGGGGGAAAGAGCAAAAGGGAAACAATCAGTATGTTAAAGCAGAACTAGAGAGAGAATGGAAAACATCTAAAAGAGAAGAAAGGACAAATGGATAGCTAGCAGAAGACACGAAGAATCCAGAAGAAAGTGACTGGAGCAATTGCAACTGAAAAAATGCCCAAACAGAAGGTAGAAAAATACTTTTTATTTTGAATTTATTAACTGGAATATGTCTTTTTTAATGTATTTCTTGAATACCGATGCTGATTTTGTCCCTATTGCCTCTTTATGTCAGACAATTCTATACATCTATTGCCATTTCTGTTTTGGTAAGTTGATCTTGTTTTTATTTTTTCTGGGGGCCCACAATTTTTGTTGGCGTAGGGCCTCACTCAAGGTAAATCCGGCCCTGCACTTAACCCTCCATTGCCTCGGAAGAAAGGCCTGGCAATCTACTTCCGGTGACACTGCCAAGAAAACCCAGGAGCTTTTGGGTCGCCAGAAGTCATTACTGACTCGAAGGCACACATTGCATTGCAATTTATAAGCACAGTTAAACTTAATCTTAGCAATTCCCACAAAACAGACAGTTAAACTCTATATTGGTAGCTAGAACCCAGCAGAGATGAGAAAGAAAATTAGAGTCTTAGCTTTGTGAAAGATCCACAGCTCATGCAGGCAGCCTCAGACCCAGATGTATGCCAGATGTGGATTGGCACATCCCTGCTGCTGTATCATCTAGAAGTAAGGAGCTCCTGAATGCCCTACAGGGAGAACTATTCAGGCAAATGGTAACAGAACCCATACTGGACTTTGTGCTTACCAATGGGGAAAGTGTTTCTGATGTTACAGTGGTAGATCAACTCACATCTTCTAATCACCAGATGGTATGGTTTAGCATTAGTACTAGGGCTGATAAAATCCATTTGAAAGCGAGGGTCTAAGACTTTAGGAAAACTAACTTTGCAAGGATGGGACAATACCTCAGAAAGTTGTTAGTATGATGGGAAAAGCTGGAGGATGTAGAAAAAACTGTGGGCAAAACTGAAAGGGAATATTTTAAAGGCAACAAACCTTTTTGTTAGAAAAGTACAAAAATGTAAAAGGAAAAGGAGGCCGCTATGGTTCTCAAAAGAAGTAGCTGAGAAGGTGAAGAAAAAGAAGAAGATCTTCATGAAATACAAGAGATCACAGAGAGAGGAAGACAGGCATCTATATTTGGAGAAAGTTAAAGAAGCTAGCAAAGTAGTCAGGAAAGCAAAGGTACAAAAAGAAGGAGACATAGCCAATGCAATAAAATGCGGGGATAAGACATTTTTCAAATATGTTAGAGGAAGGGCAAAAGTGTATTGTTAGACTTAAGGGTGCAGGGGAAGAATATGCAGAAACTGATGATGATAAATGTGATGAGGAGAGCTCTGCTGAGCCCATGGAAATAGAGGAAAATTGTAAATATTTATTTATTTATTTATTTACTTCTCTTATATACCTTCGCTATTAAAATCAGTGCGGTTTACAATTGAACAAAAAACATACTGCAATGTCATACGACAATTGAGTTTTTACATTGAACATGGACGAGATAACCTGGAGGTAACAGGGGTAACTAATTACAGAGTAATTATTCATGGAGTATGGTGAGAAATTATACATATAGCATGGTGAGAAATTATACATATAGTGTAGTTTTATATACCTTTAAGGAGAGAGACAGGCAGGGAATTCACAGCTTTCAGAGTGCCGGTAAAGGAAGAGAACATGCAGTTACTGAAGGGAGGCCACACCCAAGCTCTGCTAACCTAAGTGCAGGCTTGGGGATTAATGAAAAACACCTGAGTAGTGTAATGAGGAAGATCCATTCTCTGCCTTAAAAACACAGGATTCTGTGAATTCTAGCTGGGAAGCTGACAGGCAGGCAAGCAATATGGGCAGTAGTTGTCAGGGGCAACATAAACAAACCCAGCCACGAGGTTTGCAAACACGCCCAGCTGACAAACAATCCCCAGTTCCTAATAGCTTGCACCTGAATAGAGGAAGGGCTAATAGCTACTATAAGAGTCACGCAAGAGTTACAGATTCAGATTCAGATCCAGAACCAGAACTGGGACGAGAACAGGAACAGGAACTAGGAGAAGTTCAATCCACAAGATACCCAGAACATCTCAGGAGAAAGCAGTTAGGAGCCGTGGAGTCAGAGAACAGCTGTGAGTGTTCATCTGATGTGACGCAGTTGGAAACTCAGAGGCAACGTTCCACCCAGAATGAATGGAAGCCTGAGAAAGTGAAACAGTATGTATATGAAAGCTATAAACCTGAGAGTGAGTCTGAAATAGAGTTAAGAAAGTTTACTGGCAGTAGAAATACCTGGAGGGTTAATGCTCAGAAGCCTCGTGGCAGAAATCCAAGGGGAGAGCAGTGCTGTAAAAACCAACCAAGGGATTTACCCAGAGAGCTAGTGAGAGAGCAGTTCCAAGCCCCTGAAAGAGAGAGGTTTTCTATTGAAGACACTTGCATACCAGAAGAGGAAGTGTTTGAAACTCCCAAGCCTCAGAGAAAGACATGCAGAGCTAAACCCTGTGCTGATAGGGGAGGAGAATTCTTTTATTCTGTGCCAAAGCCTGAAGGTAGAACCAACAGATATTCTAGAGTTAGAAGCTCTTATAAGAAGTTGGATTCTGGAAACCCTGAATGGTGGCTCCCTTCTCTCCCAGACTCAGAGGAATACGGTAACAGCTATTCCAGCCCTAGAGGGAGCTGGTCAGATAGGCTCTGTAACGAGACATTGCAAGGGAACTTACAAACATTCTGTGGCAAGGAAAACACAAGTCCCTCTGAAACCTTGCAGGAACCCATGGTCATTGATTGTCCCAGTGAATGCTCTTTGGATGATCCAATGGACTGTACATTAACAATTTCTGACAGAATAACCTCTTTATGTTAGACAGAAGCTGTGCAGTGCTTAAGGTTAACACTGAAGGTCAAGTGTGCCTGTTTGTCTATAGAGGAACTGTATGCTGAGTATCCCTAAGATTCTCATTTATCATTTAATTAAGAAGCAAGAAGAAGCTTTCCTGTTTTCCTTTATAACATGCCAGAAAGTATGGCTTATTTGTCCTAAGTTTATGTGTTGTACCTTTTGACGAATCCAACCCCGGGAGGGGAAATAAATCCTAATTTACCTTTACCATTCATGTCTACAACTACTTGTTCTTCATAACCACCATCAGACACAGATCTGCTACCCCTAGGCGGCAGCCTGCCCACCTGGTGGAGACAGTAGGAAGCAGTGTACGCTCCCCTGGGTTTATAAGAAACAGCCTTATAAACCCAGGGGAGCAGAAAGGAGATCACCGAGGAGCAGAGAGGAGATCACCGGGGAGGAGAACAGTGAAGACTTCGGTGAGGAGTTCAGCAGTCAAAGTAGCAGCCATAAAGAAAGCCAGGCTTGCAGGAGGAGGGCTGTTAGTCCTGAAGCCAGCTGATGTGTGGCTAGGAGAATTGCTGACGTGGGTCAGGCTGCAATTCAAATGGTTCGTGGACCAGCTCAAAGAGTTCAAGCTGCCAAAAGGTGGGTGGACAAAGTCACAGCTAGAAGTGACCAGAACCCAGCTTGGTGCAAAGAACCAGGGCTGAACATGTTGAAGAACTGAGGCAGTTGATCCAGAGAAGGAATCTTCACATTCCAGATACAAACATTCCTTATTGTGGAGAGCACCTGTGGAGAGAAGTCCAGGAGCTCTTACAGAGCATTAAGCCAGAAACAGTTCATAAAAGCTCAGAGTCAGACGTACATGCCGTAGAGCAGGAAGAAATGCAGGTAGACTGTCCGGAGCAGGATTCTATAACTGAGGAATTAGCAATGGACTGTTCATTGTGCCAGAAGGCAGATTGAAAGCTTTCTGATAAATAGTCTTTAACCGAGAAAGCACTGAAGAAACAGGGTGAGTTAATCTAGCTGTGTTAATGCTAGGCATTGCTTCTAATGCAAAGAATACGTGCATAACTTGTATTTGAATTACTGATGAAGCAGAAGATAAAAATGGACATTTGCCTTTGCTTGAAGGAAGAAGCTATGTTTTGTTTGCTGAACGTTTGATGAAAACAGTTACATGTGTTAAAAGGCTTATATATAAGGCTTAAATACCTTTATGGAAATGGGTAACAGGGGTAACATATGGAAAGCAGTGTGTATTAATGCCCGTAGCATGGGAAATAAGATCCCTGAGGTTGAAGCTTTGGTGGGAGTGGCTGACTTGGATTTAGTGGCAGTTACAGAAACATGGTTCAC
The DNA here is from genome assembly GCA_033557465.1 of Ichthyophis bannanicus. Lineage (NCBI taxonomy): Eukaryota > Metazoa > Chordata > Amphibia > Gymnophiona > Ichthyophiidae > Ichthyophis > Ichthyophis bannanicus. Next base: position 1,738,915,685 of record CM066032.1, read on the forward strand.
AGAAAACAATGACTGGGATGTAACTATACCTGGCTATACTTTATTCAGGAAGGACAGGGTAGGAAGAAGAGGAGGAGGAGTGGCACTATATGTAAAAACTACTATTAAAGCTTTGGAATTACAGAGCTTAAAAGGGAGAGAGGAGGCATTGTGGGTTAAACTAGAAAGAGGGAAAGAGAAATCTATTTGCATTGGAGTGATATACAGACCTCCCTCACAAGAGGAAGAGGTGGACAGAGAGTTAATTGAAGACATACGCAGCATTGCTAAGAAAGGGGAAGTGCTACTGATAGGAGATTTCAATATGCCAGATGTTGATTGGCACATTCCTGCTGCAGTATCATCTAGAAGTAAGGAGATCCTGGATTCTCTACAGGGAGAACTATTCATGCAATTGGTAACAGACCCCACACGTGAAGGGGCCATACTGGACTTGGTGCTTACCAATGGTGAAAGTGTTTCTGATGTTGTAGTGGGAGATCATTTTGCTTCCAGTGATCACCAGATGGTGTGGTTCAGTATTAGGACTAGGGCTGTTAGAATCCATTCCAAGGTGAGGATCTTAGACTTTAGGAAGACTAACTTTGCGAAGATGGGCCAATACCTCAGGGAGTCATTAGTGGGATGGGAACAGCTGGGGGATGTAGAAAAACAGTGGGCAAAACTGAAAGGGGGTATTTTAAGGGCAACCAACCTTTTTGTTAAAATGGTAAATAAAGGCAAAAGGAACAGGAGACCGCTATGGTTTTCGAAGGAAGTAGCTGAAAAAGTGAAGAAAAAGAGGGAGGCCTTCATGAAATACAAGAGATCACAGAGAGCAGAAGACAAGCATCTGTATTTGGAAAAACTTAGAGAAGCTAGCAAAGTAGTCAAGAAGGCAAAGATTCAAAAGGAGGAGGAAATAGCCAATGCAATAAAATGGGGGATAAGACATTTTTCAGATATTAGTGAGAAGATGAAGAGCAAAAGTGGTATTGTCAGACTCAAGGGTGCAGGGGGGGAATATGTAGAAGCTGATAAGGATAAAGCGGAATTGCTTAACAAATATTTTTGTTCTGTGTTCACAGATGAAGAACCAGGAGCAGGACCTCAGAAAACACCCACAAATAAGAACAGAAGCGAGGGACATCTTGAACTATTTTCAGAAGACTGTGTTCGTGAAAAAACTAGCTCAACTTAAAGTAGACAAAGCGATGGGACCGGATGGGATACACCCTAGAATACTGAGGGAACTTGGGGACGTTCTAGCAGCTCCACTGACTGACCTTTTCAATGCCTCATTGGAGTCAGGAGTGGTGCCAAAGGACTGGAGAGAGGCTCATGTGGTGCCTTTACACAAAAGCGGAAGTAAGGATGTGGTTGAAAACTACAGGCCGGTTAGTTTAACTTCGGTGGTGAGTAAATTATTGGAAACGCTGCTGAAAGAGAAAATAGTGAGGTTTCTGGAGTCCAGCGGATTACAGGATCCGAGGCAGCATGGATTCACCAGAGGCAGGTCTTGTCAGACAAATCTGATTGATTTTTTTGACTGGGTGACCAGGGAGTTGGACCGAGGGAGAGCTCTAGATGTGGTGTATTTAGATTTCCGTAAAGCCTTTGACACTGTTCCTCACAGGCGACTTATAAACAAACTGAGCACCCTAGGGATGGACCCTAAAGTAACTGCTTGGGTTAGAAATTGGTTGGGTGGGAGGCGACAAAGAGTACAAGTAAATGGAGCTCACTCTGAGGAGAAGGATGTTACCAGTGGTGTGCCCCAGGGATCTGTCCTTGGTCCAATTCTTTTTAACATCTTTGTTAGTGATATAGCGGAAGGGCTGTCGGGTAAGGTTTGCCTCTTTGCGGATGATACCAAAATCTGCAATAGAGTAGACACCCAGGAAGGGGTAGATAACATGAGGAGGGATCTAGCTAAGCTTGAAGAATGGTCTAGAATTTGGCAGCTGGGATTTAATGTTAAAAAATGTAAGGTCATGCATTTGGGCTGCAGCAATCCAAGGGAGCAATACAGTATAGGAGGTGAAGTACTTTTGTCCACTAAAGAAGAGCGGGACCTAGGCGTGGTTGTGTCTGATGATCTTAAAGTAGCTAAACAGGTGGAAAAGGCGACAGCAAAAGCTAGAAGGATGCTTGGGTGCATACGGAGAGGAATGGCTAGCAGAAAAATGGAGGTGATAATGCCTCTGTATAAGTCTTTGGTGCGACCTCATTTGGAGTATGGTGTGCAATTCTGGAGACCGCACCTTCAAAAGGATGTGAACAGGATGGAGTCGGTGCAGAGGGTTGCTACCAAAATGATTAATGGGCTTCATTATAAAGCATATGAGGACAGACTTAAGGATCTTAATATGTACACCTTAGAGGAAAGGCGGGATAGAGGTGATATGATTGAGATGTTTAAATACCTCCGTGGCATAAATGTTCAGGGAGAGAGCCTCTTTCAATTGAAAGCAAGTTCTGCTACGAGGGGACATGGGATGAGGGTGAAGGGAGATAGATTCAGGAGTGATATGCGGAAATATTTCTTTACGGAAAGAGTAGTGGATCCGTGGAATAGTCTCCCAGTGGAGGTGGTAGAGATGAGGACAGTAACTGAATTCAAGAAAGCATGGGACCAACACAGAGGATCTCTAAAGGCAAAAAGTGGACTGTTGTAGTTGTTATGGAAGGACAGACTAGATAGGCCATGTGGTCTTTTTCTGTCATCATATTTCTATGTTTCTATGTTATGCAGCAGTTTCAGATCCAGTTTGTGTATAATTTCCTGATGTTATTGCTTGGAGAAGAATCCTAACATTTGTGTTGAGCCTTAGTGCTTTTGGGGAAGATAAATAAATTCTTGTTTGCCTTTAAAACCATCAGTTTCACACTACTGTCTTTAAATAAGGAGAAACAACTACAAGTCCCAGAAGTCCAAGCTGTGGACAAGAATAGTATAAATCTTTATTTAAGGACTAACATTGGCAGCCCTGTGCCTTTAGGCCTTTGGCCCAGGCAGGGGTGATGACATAAAGCAGAATTGCTTAACAAATATTTCTGTTCTGTGTTCACAGATGAAGGCCTGGAGCAGGACCACAGAAAACATCCATAAATAGCAACAAAAGTGACGGGAATCTTGAACGATTTTCAGAAGACTGTGTTTGAGAGGAACTAGCTAAACTAAAAGTAGACAAAGCCATGGGTCTTTCAAGAATACTGAGGGATACATTCAAGAATACTGGGAACTTGGGGGCATTCCAGTGGCTCCATCATCTGACCTTTTCAATGCCTCTTTGGAGTTGGGAATGGGGCCAGAGGATTGTAGAGAGGCACATGTGGCCCCTTTACACAAAAGCGGATGTAAGGATGACATTGAGAACTACAGGCTGGTTAGTTTAACCTCTGTGGTTAGTAATTTATTGGAAAGGCTACTAAAGGAGAGAATAGTGAGGTTTCCGCAGTCCAATAGATTGCAGAATCCAAGGCAGCATAGATTAACCAGAGGCAGGTCTTGTCAGATAAATATGATAGATTTCTTTGACTGGGTGACCAGGGAGTTAGACCGAGGGAGAGCCCTAGATGTGGTGTATTTAGTTTCAATAAAGCCTTTGACACTGTTCCTCACAGGCGACTTATAAACAAACTGAGCACCTTAGGGATGGACCCTAAAGTTGCTGATTGGGTTAGAAATTGGTTGAATGGGTGGCAACAAAGGGTATAGGTAAATGGAGTTCACTCTGAGGAGAAGGAGGTTAGTAGTGGTGTGCCGCAGGGATCTGTCCTTGGTCCGATACTGTTTAATTTCTTTGTTAGTGATATTATAGCAGGACTGCCTGGTAAGATGAAACCAAAATCTGCAATAAAGTAGAAACACAGGAAGGAGTTGACAATATGAGGAGGGATCTAACTAAATTTGAAGAATGGTCTAGAATATGGCAGCTTAAATTTAATGCTAAAAAATGCAGGGTCATGCATTTAGGCTGCAACAAATTCAGAGGAGCTCTACAGTGTAGGGGGTGAGATACGTCTGTCCTCAAAAGAAGAGTGGGACCTGGGCGTAATTGTGTCTGACGATCTTAAAGTAGCTAAACAGGTAGAAAAGGTGACTGCAAAAGTCAGAAGGATGCTTGGGTGTATAGGGAGAGGAATGGCCAGCAGAAAAAAGGAGTGATAATATCTCTGTATAATTTCTGGTGCGAACTCATTTGGAGTATTGTGTGCAATTCTGGAAACCGCACCTTCCGAAGGATATCAGCAGGTTGGAGTTGGTGCAGAGGGTGTCTACTAAAATGGTTAGTGGTCTTCATTATGAAGCATATGAGGACAGACTTAAAGATCTTAATATGTATACTTTAGAGGAAAGGTTCAGAGGAAAGTAACCAAGATGATATGAGGCCTGTGCCAGAAAATCTATGAGAAGAGGCTTGAAGACCTAAATTTGTATAACCTGAAGGAGAGGAGGGACAGGGGAGATATAAAACAGGTGTTTAAATATATTCAAAGGGTATGAAAAAACAAACAAAACTTTTTCAAAAATGAGGAAGATGTAGAACTAGAGGACAAAGAGGTAAACTCAAAAGCAGCATCATGAAATGCTTTTTCACGGAAAGGTTAGCTGATGACTGTGATGCTCTCCTGATGAAGGTGGAGAAAGCAAAAAGAGTGACAGTATAAAAATAGGCATGGGACACAGTTGATCCCTTTATAGCAAGAGGATGGAATGAAAGCACACTTAAATAACTTTTCCACTTCAAAAAATAGGAGGGGCGTAACATACAACCCTAAACAAATGCATGGAGTGGTGGGTACAACTCTAACTACCTCACTGAACAGACCAGATGGACCATGCTGGTCGTTATCTGCTTTCATTTACTATGTTATATTTGCACTGCAAATTCAGCAATGTTTTGCCTCAGTGTACCTCAAGTCATAACAGTTCTGTTTGGCTGTAGACCATTAATGTATTGAACAAATTCTGGAAGCTCTACTATTCACATACAGGCTTCTTCAGTCCCGGATGTAGATCCCCTCTGTATGTCCGGTCTGAACCGGACGTACAGAGGGGATCGTGATTTTGATCCCACAGGGCACATCTAGCCCCACGGGATCAGAATTGCAAACAGTCCTGTACATGCAGGCGGGGACTGTGATTCAGCCCGGCCTGCACATACGGGACTGTATCCGGCTAACTCAGTGAAGGCTCTTCAATGGAGCCGCTGTGCCATGGTGTCATGTTGCCAGGACACTGCGGCTCCATTGAAGAGCCACAATGCTGGCCGCCGGACTTCAGGACTTCATTCCCCACAGCCTAACCCCCGCTGGCATCCTAAAGGCAGGGTTGGGCTGAAGGGAATGCCTTTAGGCCCCCCCCTGCTAAATCTAAATCCCGGGCCACCGAAGAAAAAAGGTCCAAGGAAGTTATTCCACCTTCCCCCCCCAAGTCGCTGGCCCTGTACGTCCAGGGCTGACGACCGTCCACCGCCCGCCCAAACTCCGCCCCTTCCCCGCCCTGTATAACTTCCCCATATAACTGGCAGGGAAGTTAGATGCAGCTGGAGAATGCACGAATAGCAGGGATGGAAAGAATTGGGTCTATGGGCAATAATCCCTGACCAATGAAATTTAAGATGACAAGGCTAGCATTTGAAAAACTTGATTTGCTTTACTGAGCCTTCACTATCTATCTCACATTTGTTTTCTCACACCTGATGCCAGTTTTTTCATCCAAGTTCACACATTGAGGATGAATTTGCCTTGACATGTTTTTTAAAATTAGATAGCTTGCTCTTGAATGCTTGACATTCTGAATACTTTGGAGGCAAATCAGGACAACCATATTTCCTTCCATGCATTTGAACTTGGCCATGGATGTTTCATATCATAAATTGGATCAGTCACACCGTATTGATGGAATTAGGCATAATGCACGTTAAAGAAAGTGATTTGGCTGTAGTTGCAATGATCAAGGGCTTGAAAATCGAAATGCACTTGGGGCCTGATAGTCAAAGGCATTTACATGGTTTGCAGACTTGTAAACTGTGTAAATGCTACTAAGGGGTATGTTTACTACACCGTGTTAATGTATCAGCGGCTACGTTAACGCGCGTTAGGTAACATTAACGCGCGTTAACGTTATCTAACGCGCGGTTACGTCACCGTCCGTGGTAAGTCCCGCAGAGGGCGGAGAGAGGGCAGAGAGAAGGGGTTAATGGGCGGGGAGTGGGTGGGGAGAAGCTCCCGCAGCACTAATGTGGGGTACTGAAGGGCTGAACATTACCGGGAATGAAAACCTGTGGTTAGCTGCAGATATGCAGGAGGGTGAAACAATTTCAGCGTCAGCAATGTACAACATAGGCAGGGAGCCCAAGAAAAGTGATAGTAGTGATTCATTTGCAGCTACAGCATAGTGCCCAAGTATGAAAGGCCACTATGGCAATAGTGCAAATGGGACATAGGGGGCTGCAGGCGGGACATGTAGTGGGGGCAGCTGGGGCACAGGGTGGACAAGGCAATCACCTAGGTGGCACATAGGAACATAGAAACCAGAAATCAGCAAGACAGCAGCTGACCAAGGCCAAATACAATCCACCTAAATCTACCTGGTCCACCCTAGCTAACAGTTGCCAGGGCACTGACCTGATATCCCCGCAGCGAGCCCTCCCCCAAGCAGAAGGGACATAATATTGGTAGGCGGTGATGGGGGGGATGTGAGCATACCCATGTATGCCTCCCCACCCCAGAGCCCGCTCCCTAAGCGACCGTCTAACCACACAGTGGATGGCCTGGGACTGCGCACTACCAGCACCGACAGCATATGGTCATGTCAGCATGGCAGGGGAGTGTGTGTCCGTGCTGGAGGGGGCAGTGGCACCTGAAACAGAGGGTCACAGGTTCAAGTCCCAGCTGTGGATCCTGTAGAACATGTCTCTATACTTTACCCTACAATGCTGAGACAACAACAACATGTGCAAAGCCCATGCAGCAGCAAACAGGGGTACAAACACCCACTCACACAGTCTCCACAGTCCAAATCCGCACGGAGAATCAGGCTGTTGGCCCCAGCACAGAGCTGCAGTTATCACCAGAGCACTACTACTACCTCCTGCACAGTTTAGCAATGTCAGGACCAGCGTGGCAGGCAGGGTTGCCAACCACCTCAATCTTTGCACAATGCTGCAATAGGAGTGTATGGCTATCCATTGTTTTGTGGCTGCCCATACCTCACTGGGCCCACATTGTCCCACTGTTACCAGTATTAGCCTGAATATGTGCATGAGGAGCAAGGTATTGTGGGTATGGCCCAGACAGGGCGGATTGGCCAGGATGCATCTGCACAGGGTGTGGGGCAATGGCTGGGACATTGTAGTGCCCAACCACCACCTGCATGGACAGGGTGGCCACAGCATGTCATGCTGGGAGGTCACTCTCACCCTGACTGAGCAGTGACCATGGCATGTCTAGGTTCCCACATAGTGCCATACAGTGTTTCTCTCAAGTAATATTTATGCGGTCCCTGTTCTGAGGCCTAATCACTGAGATACCTGCTTGATGTCTGTGCTTATATCCCACTTCTGGGTGCACATAGTTTCTCTGGGAACATGCACTATGTACTGGCTAGCAGACTGTCTGCAATTAGCATGTGTATGGCTGGAACACCTTGCAGGTTGCAGCAGGTGCAGACTGACTGTGCTCTCTGCTGGTGAATGTCAGATCATGGTGGGGGGCAGCTGAGCTTTTCCAGGCCTACTGACTGTCTGCCACTGCCCTTGTGACAAGTACAGATCTGCATCAACTGCCCTGGACGGTGCCCTTTTCTCCATCAGGACTGAGGTTGCTGGTCCCACAGCCCTTCATCATGTCCCTCTGTTGTTGTTGTTAAGTGCCGTCGAGTCGGAGTTGATTCATGGCAACCCTCTCGATAGCTATCCTAAATTGTGTTCGGTCTTGAGTCAGGCGGCTCATTGTTGACAGACTGGTACCTGTAGCTGCTGCTATTGTATCGATCCATCTCATTGCTGGCCTTCCTCTTTTGCGCTGACCTTCTATCTTGCCAAGCATGATGTCTTTCTCTAATGATCTCTCTCTTCGCATGATATGTCCAAAGTATGAAAGTCGAAGTCTTGTCATCTGAGCTTCTAAAGAAAGCTTAGGTTTGATCTCCTCTAGTACCGACTGGTTTGTTCTTCGGGCAGTCCATGGTATACACAGTATTCGCCGCCAGCACCATAATTCAAAGGCATCAATTTTCTTCCTGTCTATCTTTTTCACTGTCCAGCTTTCACATCCATATGATGTTATTGAAAATACCATGGCTTGAACAAGTCGAATCTTTGTATGGAGAGAGACATCTCTGCTCTTGAGAATCTTATCTAGGTCTTTCATAGCCATTCTGCCAAGAGCAATGCGTCGTCTGATTTCTTGACTGCTTGTTGCTTCTTTATTGATAGTTGATCCAAGTAGGTTAAAGTTGTTCACAATTTCAATTTCTTCTCCTTCAACGATGAACCTGTTGATTATGCCAGTTGTCATGATCTTTGTCTTCTTTACATTAAGGTGCAGGCCCATTTTGAGACTATGTTCTTTGATTGTGAGAAGCAAATGTTTCAGATCACCTTCACCTTCAGTCAGTAATGTGGTATCATCAGCATAGCGAAGGTTGTTGATGAGTTTTCCACCAATCTTCACACCTCTGTTGTCTTCATACAATCCTGCTTCTCTGATGATTTGTTCTGCATATAAATTAAACAGGTAGGGGGAAAGTATGCAGCCTTGCTTACACCTTTGCTTATTTTAAACCATTCTGTTTCTCCTTGTTCTGTTCGAACTGCTGCTTCTTGATCAATATACAGATTGTGCAAGAGTACTATCAGGCGTTCTGGTATACCCATGCTTCTTAATGTGGCCCAGAGTCTTCTCATGGTTTACACAGTCAAAAGCCTTGCTATAGTCGATAAAGCACAAATAGATATCCTTTTGGTATTCTTTAGTCTTTTCAAGGATCCATCTCACATCCGCAATGATGTCTCTCGTTCCTCACCCTTTCCTGAACCCTGCTTGCACTTCAGGTAGTTCTTGTTCCAGGTATGGTTGTAGTCTCTTTTGAATAATCTCCAGTAGAATCTTGCTGGCATGTGGGATCAGAGCGATTGTGCGATAATTTCCACAGTCAGTTGGATCACCTTTCTTTAGTATTGGTACAAACACAGATCTTTTCCAGTCAGTTGGCCATGATGTTGTCTTTCATATTTCTTGGCAGAGCCTTGTAAGTACGGTAACAGCTGCATCAGATTGCTGTAATAATTCTATGGGAATGCTATCAATGCCTGGTGCTTTGTTCTTTGATAAGACTTTCAATGCTGCTTTAACTTCTTTCATCACCAATGATTCCCGATCATAAGGTACAGGTTGAAAGGGCTGTTGGTCCACTTGATCTTTATCATATAAAAACTCTGTATATTCCTTCCACCTTTTCTTGATCTTCTCAGGATCATTCAACATTGAACCTTGAGCATCTTGTAACATTCCAATTCGAGGTTGGAACTTTTTCTTTAACTCTCTTAGCTTTAGGAAAGTCGATCTTGTTCTTCCTCTAATAGTTTCTGCTTCTATTTCCTTGCATGCGTCATTGTAGTACTTTTCCTTGTCCTGTCTTGCTGCACGTTGGAAATCTCTGTTGAGTTCTGTTATTGTCTTTCTTTCTCCTCTGGCTTTAGCTTCTCTGCATTTCTGGGCAATTTTCAGAGTTTCTTCCGTCATCTATTTTGACTGTTTTTGCTTTTTCTCCTTTTGTAGAGACTTCTCGCTTTCTTCCAACACAACCTTCTTGATGTCATTCCATAACTCTTCTGGAGCTCTGTCATTTGTATTTAAAGCAGAAAATCGATTTTGCAGGCAGTCTTTAAATTCCAGTGGTATATTCTCAAGGTCATATTTTGCTGCATTCATGAGTGGTTTGCTCTTTTTCAACTTTAGCTTGAGTTTGCATACTAGAAGTTGATGATCTATACCACAGTCAGCTCCAGGTTTTGTCTTTGTTGATGTTATAGAACTTTTCCATCATTGACTTCCACAGATGTAGTCAATTTGATTTTTATACAATCCACTGGGTGAAGTCCATGTGTACAGTCGCCGCTTGTGTTGCTGGAAGAAGGTGTTTGAGATGAATAGATCGTTGGTCTTGCAGAATTCTATCAGTCTTTCTCCACCTTCATTTCTGTTGCCAAGTCCATATTTTCCAACTACTTTGCCTTCTTCTTTGTTGCCAACTTTTGCATTCCAGTCACCCATGACTATCAGGATATCCTGTTTGCATGTTCTGTCAATTTCAGCTTGTACTTGTTCATAGAACTCTTCAATTTCATCCTCTTCTGCAGCTGTTGTTGGGGCATATACTTGAATTATAGTTGTGTTGATAGGCATTCCTCGTAGACCAACAGAGATTAAGTGTTTGCTGACTGCATTGTATTTCATTACAGTTCTTGCAAGTTTCTTCTTTATTATAAATGCAACACCATTTCTTCTTTGTCTTTCATTTCCAGCATAGTAGACCATGTGATCATCTGATGCAAAGTGCCCGATGCCAGTCCATTTCAGTTCGCTGACACCCAACAGATCAAGTTGTACACGTTCCATTTCATTCTTGACCACCTCCAACTTCCCTTGGTTCATGATTCGTACGTTCCATGTTCCAATGCGTAAGACATCTTTACAGCTTCTGACTCTCATTTCATGCACTGCTAAATCAGCAGTCAGACGTCCCGAGGGCTTTGATCCAACCACATCATAAATGCTGGCTTTACTCTGAAAAGTCTTCAGCTCTTCCCCAGTAGCTAGTTGAGTGCCTTCCGACCTGGGGGGTCTCATCTTCCAGCACTATAGCACAATTTGTTTTGTTGTAACTATCCATTGGGTTTTCATGGCAAGATACAGAAGTAGATTGCCGGGCCTTTCTTCCATGCAGTTTAAGTTTGGTATTGTTGCCGTTGTCACAGAAATGTGATCCTCCACCTTCAACACTATCCCATTCTGCTGCTGCCCAGATGGGTGGTTTGTCTTGGTCTGGCACCTCAGCTGAGACCTGTCCATCTTGGAAGACCCTGCCAGTAGTTAAACTACCGATAGTTTAGCTCTCAGCATCACTGATGCACACAGGCCCTCACAGCACGACTAGCTGCAAACCAAGTGAGTGCATGTCCCTCTACTACCCCCATTGTAAAGATGTAGAGTGTGAGTCTGTTGGGGGCAGATCCTGTCCACCACCTTGACCCAGAGAGGGCAGTTTGATAGGTGGTGCTACATAAACTCGCCACAATAAGACCAATCCCAAAGAAATTACCACTCGATAAGAACAACCCAGCAGCCTATAGACCTATCTCAAGCATCCCTCTACTGGCAAAGATTATTGAGAAAGCGGTACAACATCAGCTACAAGAACACATCGACAACCACGCACAACTGGACCTCAACCAACACGGTTTCCGCCCCAACCATGGAGTCGAAACACTCCTGCTATACCTATTTAATGACATACTACACCTCATAGACAACAGAAAGAAAGGAATACTCATGATCTTCATTGACATTTCATCAGCATTCGACACAGTGGACCATGGAACTCTACTAGCAAGACTACAGAACATTGGATTACATGGAGCCACACTGAGGTGGTTCCACTCCTACTTAGCGGACAGACAGATACAGGTCAAGATCGGTCCCAACACATCCCAACCCATAAAGATCATGCAAGGCGTACCTCAAGGATCCGCCCTATCAGCACTATTATTTAACCTCTACATCCAGCCAATATGCAGCATCATAAAAGAACACAGGATAAAATACACAATCTATGCGGACGACATAATGACATACACACCAATCACCCTCGACAACCCAGACTACACCAAGATAATAGACTGTCTCATGCACTTGAACAGCTGGTTTCAAGACAACAACCTGAACATAAACTACAGCAAGACCGAGGCTCTAATCATCACACGAAACTCTGACTTCATCCCTCCTCGCAACATCAAGATAGAGAACACAACCATACCCATACAACCAGAAGTGAAATACCTCAGAGTGACCCTGGATAAAGAACTGAACCTTCAGTCCCACATCAGCAGAACCACCAAAAATGCATACCACAGGATGAGACTTGTCCGACGCCTCAAACCCCTCCTCTCCCAGGAACACTTCCGCACAGTCTGTCAGGCACTAATAACCCCAATCCTAGACTTCTGCAACCCAATCTATCTTGGCCTAACAAAACAGACACTCAGGCCACTGGCGCAAAACACAGTAACACGCATAATAACTGGCACCACAAGACAAGAACACATCACACCCACCCTAAAAGATCTCCACTGGCTACCAATCAGCTCCTGCATCAGATACAAGACAATCATAAACATATTCAAAATCAAGCAACAGTCATCAGCTTTCAGCCTACACCCACTCATACAACCCGACAGCAGCACAAGACCGAGGAGGAGAGGCACATCCAACCATGTCAACACACCTAAAGACATCAACAAGGTATGCAAGGACACCGAAAAACGAGCCTTATCAAAAGCGGCACCATCAATCTGGAACACCCTCCCTGATGAACTACGGTCAACAACAGACATTAAGGACTTTAGGAAACTGCTAAAGACGACCCTCTTCATAGAGCACTACGGTGACGTCACTTAAACTGTGCAACAGGCAATACCCCAACTCAACACCCTACCCTAGCGACACAATTATAGTATTAAAGTAAAGTCCTGATGTACATAGTATTGTAAATAGCTCACCAAGAATCAATGACCATCTACACACACACGCACTCACTGCTCAAAGCATGCGCACACTAGACACTGTATTTTGTTGATTGTTTGCTGTGTAGACCGCCTTGATTGTAGGAAAAAGGCGGTATAGAAATCCATTTAAATAAACAAATAAATAAATAATCCAGATGTGAGTCCAGACAGCCCCCTACTCTTATAACAAGTGACCATGGCAACCATACTGGATATACACTATTCTGGGTGCATCATGGTCCACAAGGGCTAGACATGACTGGGGAACACAGATGGACACAAGATTATCCTAGGTGCATCTGTATGGAATACCTGTCACACACTGGCACTGATGGGGACCTGCAGTAAAGCCTATCTCAACCAACCCGGGTACTGCGGACCTGGTGCTGGGCACCCCACCTCATCCTCAGGGTGAGCACAGAACCCACACAATGTTGCGGTCTGTAGCTACTCTGTGCCAGTAACACACACGGTCAGTTCCTCCTACCAAGCTGATGTGCTGTAGAGGTGTATACCCCATCTTGTGATCAGATGTAGACTGCTGTTCTGCATGTGCATTGCATCATGGGTACTGGTGGGTTTACCCTATCCTGGTAACCACAGCAGACATTTTGTGCAGTGACCTGCAGTCTTTCTGTAGCCTCCATTGCAATCATAAAAGCCATAGAGGTGTAGCCCACTGGTTAATACAATGACTGCCAATGCAGAGGTCATGGGTTCAAACCCTCAGTGGTCTCATTTTATTAAGGCTGTCTGAGACAAGTCCTTTTAATGCCTGTAACAGTCAGACACATCTCTACAATCTGTGTTGCCAGCCAAAAACACCCTCACCTCAGTGCCCTAACCTAAGGTGCCTTATAAATGCCTTAGATTTGGGTTTACCCTATCCTATTAACCACAGCAGACATTTTGTGTGGTGACCTGCAGTCTTTCTGTAGCCAGTCATTGCTGTGATAAAAGCCGTAGAGGTGTAGCCCACTGGTTAATAAAATGACTTCCAAGGCAGAGGTCATGGGTCCAATCCCTCAGTGGTCTCATAATATTAAGGCTGTCCAAGGCAAGTCCTTTTCATGCCTGTAACAGTCAGACACATTTCTGCAATCTGTGCTGCCAGCCAAAAGCACCCTCACCTCAGTCCCATACCCTAAGGTGCCTCAGAGTGTGTCATGTTGCGCGTAACTGCGCCTCACTGTGCATACACGATGTAACTGCATCATCAAGCCCTGCACATCAAACATGGCGTCAATGTCCAGGAAACCACCCTTCAGCCACAGGGACCTGCACCAGCTTGCACGGCTGATATGCACCCGGCAGAAGTGCCTATTCCCTGGTTCAGGAAGGCGCCAGGACCTCACCAGGGAGAGGAGGGCGTAGGCGCGCCTCACCAGGCACTTCAACAGAGTCGCTGACTACCTACGTGAAGTAAGTGCATGGTGACAGGTCACACAATGCAAAGTGTGCAACACAATAGCCAACAATCAACACATATCATACAAGCACAACATGGTAGAAGGACCAGTCTGTGGGTCAACCTGTGATCAATGTAGGTGCGCATGCTGTTGTGCACAAGTCTGCCCTATCCCCAGGAGGCCTCGGGCCTATTTACAGAGGCCTGTTATTCATCCTGGTGCTATGGTAGGTGCCCCTGCTGTTGTGCGCAGGTCTGCTCTAACCCCAGGAGGCCTCAGGCCTATTTACAGAGGATTGTTATTCATCCTGGTGCTATGGTAGGTGCGCCTGTTGTTGTGTGCAGATCTGCTCTAACCCCAGGTGGCCTCAGGACTGGTTACAGAGATCTGTTATTCATCCTGGTGCTATGGTAAGTAAATAAATAAGTAAATAAATAAATACGGTTCCATAATGTTGTGGAGCTGTTTTGCTGCCTCAGGAACTGGAGGCCTGTTGCTATTAAAGGAATCATGAAGTCAAAGAACTGCCAAGATGTTTTGGAGTGAAATGTTCTACCTAGTGTCAGAAAGCTAGGTATGGGTCGAAGGTCATGGTTCCTCCAGCAGCACAATGACCCAAAACATACATCCAAAAGTATAAAAAATGGTTTAAAAGGAAACAAATTTCTTAAACTGACCAGAAATGAGTCCTGATCTGAATCCACTTGAAAAGTGGGAGAAACAACCAGCAGACAGATGTACGAAACTTATAGATGGCTACAAGAAATGTTTGGAGGCTGTCATCACTGCCAGCTGTCATCACTGCAAGCACAGAAGAGAGGTCAGAGCAGTTTGCCCCTCCCGCAGCTCCCTCTAACCCAATCGGGGTCTTGAGCACGAGATAAATTCAGCTGCACGCTGCAGGCATGCCCGCATCTGGCGGGCCTCGCCAGAGGGTCCTTTGGCGTGGCCCTTAGGCAGGAAACCGTGGCGAGAACCCATTTGAAGAAAAAAGCTCCGAATTCCACAACTCCCATCCCAGCTTCACAGCGAGAAGACCAGAGCCGATTTCTACAGCCGAACTCCAGTGAGCTATCGTACAGAGATAAGCAGCTGACCATGTGGTCTAAACAACCAGATCTTCCCAGTTAGATCTTCCCAGATCTTCCCAGCTAGCTGCAATAGGGTAAGGAGCATAAACTTATTGCAATTGTTACACCCATAAGATTATTTCATTATTGCCAGATCACTTTAACATCCAATATAGCTATTAGTAACAGAAGTTATAACAAATTGCTGTTATACAGTTCACGTGAAACTTAACGATCACATGGTATGCTCCTGTAATGTTCACTTATACTTATATATTGCATACACCTGCATTGATCTACTATTCTGTGCCTACCTGTGCTTATACACTGTATACTCCTGCATTGCTCACTTATACTGTGTCCATTTGTGTCTTACACATTGTATACTCCTGTATTGCTCACTTAATTGGTGTCCATACAGACCAACAATAGTAACTTGTCTCTCGGACTATTAAATTCAGCAAAATGGATATCAAAAAAACGATCATGTTTATCTTAAATGTACTATGTTACTCAATTGGTATGGTACTCGTATTCACCCACCTCCTTCATACACTCTCCCCCCATACCAACCTACTTGGTTCTGCTTACATACATATTACACCTCACCAACATAGGCAAGATTACTCCTCCCACCCTAGACAAGAGTACCATAATTACACAAAAACGCCCCCATACAGAGATAGAACCCTCCTATACCCGAGAAGGCAGATCAGAAGGCTAATCCATATAAACATTCAAAAAAAGATCACCACTCCCGCTACAACAACCTTAAAATTCATCCTCATCAATGCCAGATCAATCAGAAATAAAATACCAATCATAAGAGACATCATCACCGACGAAAAAACAGATTTCCTCTGCATCACGAAGACATGGATAACTGAATCTGACACAGTTCTCTTAAACCAGCTCAAAGTAAATGGATATACTATCTTCAATTGCACCCAGGATAGAAAGAGAGGAGGAGGCGTTACTATAATAGCAAAATCTGAGCATAATTGCTCCCCCACCATTACTGAAAACCAAGATGGCATGGATATCCTAAAAATAGAAAACAAAAACATAGCTATGTCTCTCTTTTACAGACCTTCTACCCCTGATGCGCAAAATATAATGACTATCCTAGAAGCAGCCTGCAACACCACAATAAGAAAACCACATATCATCCTTGGGGACTTTAATCTAGCCTCGCTCTCCAGCAACCAATCGACAACATTCCTTGACTCAATGGAAGAAATGGGCTACAAACAAACAATCAATTATCCCACACACATTAAAGGCAACACTTTGGATCTAGTGTTCCTACCAGAACATCTACCAAAGCTACCACAACATACTCGTCCTACCATATACCAGGTCCCCTGGTCAGACCACTTCATGATACAATTCCCTCTACACATCCCTCACTCCCCCAATGGGCAACATACCACCTCACACCATGGTCCTATCTATCGACCCTTTGTCATGGAAAAATTCCTTGAAACTATCATACCAAAGTTGGATGATGACTCAAGCAACCTAGACAAAGCTGTATCAAATTTGAACCTCACCATAAAGAAAGCTTCCAAACTAATTCCAACAACCAAAAGACCTCAGCGAAAAACATCTGAAAAATGGTATACATTCGAACTAACTAAACTTAGAAAAGAACTCAGAAAGATAGAATTTAAGTGGCAAACAAAAAAAACCACCTGAATATAGAGCACAATATTTCGCAATGCTTAACTCTTACAAGGAAGTGATAAATATTGCCAAAAAACACCACCACACGAGAATACTATCCAAAGCCATCAACCGTCCAAGGGAGCTATTCGAGATAGTGAAATCATTAGCTAAAGCCCCCTTTAGCGACAGCCCCAAAATTCCAATTGAGCCTCAAATCATAGCTACCTATTTCGCAGGTAAACTTAAACAAAGTATCCTTCCTGTGCCTGACCCCACTCAACCAGCAATGATGAACCTCAATGAATGGAAATCCTTCAGCCATATTGACAGAAAACAACTGCTCCAGATAATTTCAAAGCTCAATACAACCACATCCCTCTTGGATCCGTGCCCTGTAGCCTGGATGAAGACAACGAAGCAAGACCTGAGTCCATTCATCTTAGGCATAGCGAACCAGTCATTACATCAAGGCTTCCTACCAAAAGAACTCAAACTCTCAGCTATTCGCCCCTTGCTTAAAAACAAAGCTTTAAACAACAGCGACCCATCATCCTACCAACCCGTCGCTAGCATCCCCTTCCTGACTAAAATCATTGAAAAAGTTGTCCAGCTCCAACTACAGGACTTCATAGACACAACTGCACCACTTGACGAGCATCAGTATGGGTTTCGCCCTTTTCATGGTGTGGAAACCCTCCTCCTTGCTCTTTTTGACTCTCTCATCAGAGGCATGGACAAGATCAAGCAAGCTTTCATTTTGGTGTTTCTTGACATATCATCTGCTTTTGACTGTGTAAATCATGACATTCTCATATCTAGACTCAGTCAAATAGGCATCAAAGAAGTAGCCCTTGACTGGTTTAAATCATACATATCTGACCGCGCCCAATTTGTACAAATCGATGAAATTGCTTCAACACCCTTCCCACAGGAACAAGGAATCCCACAGGGCTCAGCACTGTCCGCCCTCCTATTTAACCTGTGCCTTCACCCAATATGCTCCATATTCAAGAAACATAACATAAACTACCACATTTACGCAGACGACATCATGTTGTTTACCCACTGAACATATCAGACCCCAATTATGACAAACTAGCAACATGCCTCTCTGAAGCAGAGCTATGGCTACGTTCAAAGAATATGTACATCAATTTCAAAAAGACGGAAGTACTATTCACCTCAAGAAACCCCAATTTCAACCCACCATCAGTTATCAAGCTTCAGAATTTCACCCTCCCAGTGAAGCAGGAGATAAAATACTTAGGAGTCACACTAGACAAGACTCTTAGCGTATCTTCGCACATAAAACAAACTTCCAGAACAATCTCCTACAAACTCAGGTCATTATAACATCTAAGATCACTACTAGACAAGGATGACTTCAGGACCGTTGCCCAAGCACTAATAATGCCTCATCTGGACTATTGCAATAGGATTTATCAAGGCATAACAAAAAAAACCTTAACACACTCCAAATGGCTCAGAATGTTGCAGCCCGAATAATCGCAAAAGCCAAGCTATCTGATCATATTTCCCCCATCCTCTACAACCTCCATTGGCTCCCTGCTGCCAGCAGGATCCAATATAAAACCATAGTTACCACCTTCAAATTAATCAACAAAATTGCACCATCACATCTTGCTATCCAGATAAAAAATCCCCCGGAAAACAGAGTGAGAAGAAGGAGGAACCTCAACTCTATCCAAGTACCTGATGACATCAGAAAATCAAAGCAGATAACAAGTAAAAGTGCCTTTTCCTATGTTGCACCGATACAATGGAACAATCTGCCAGCTCAGCTAAGGGAGACTAAAGACCTCCAAGTTTTTCGAAAAGGTCTAAAAACATACTTATTTACACAGCACTATTATAACCTCGACCATTCCACCGAAAGAGCCACACAGACTCAGACTGACCATTCTTATGACCACCATCATTTAGAACCTTAGCCGTAATCTACTTCAGCACAGACAATTGCACTCTCACACTCCACACAAATGTATATAACTCTGTACATACATTCCGGAGCCCCCATTGTGGGGACCCGAGTTATAAATAGTTACTATGTTCAGCTGCAGTAGTGTAAATACATACCGGAGCCTCCTTTGCGGGGATCTGAGTCGTAAAAAGTTGCTATGTTCAGCCGCAGTTGTGTAAATAGTTAATATTTCAACCATGTTCAACTGTTCTTGTAATGTTTTAATGTTCAGATGTTTAATGTATGGTTACTGTTTTTCATTGTAAACCACCCCTGATCTCTGGAAGGGGCGGTATATAAAAGTTTTCAAATAAATAAATAAATAAAATAAATAAATAAATGGTAGGTGCGCAGGTTGAAGTGCGCAAGTTTGCCCTATCCCCAGGAGGCCTCAGGCCTATTTAAAGAGGTCTGTTATTCATCCTGGTGCTATGGTAGGTGCACCTGTTGTTGTGCACAGGTCTGCTCTAACCCCAGGAGGCCTCAGGCCTATCTACAGAGATCTGTTATTCATCCTGGTGCTATGGTAGGAGCATAGGTTGCTGTGCACAACGCTACTTTAATCACAGGAGGCCTCAGGCCTATTTACAGAGGTCTGTTATTCATCCTGGTGTAGGGTTGCCAACTTTTTGAAAGAGAAAAACCCGCCACCTGTGGCTAGTCATGCTCCGCCCCTGCCCCGCCCCCACCCCTACTCCACCTCTTGTCCCCAAAAAAATTGCAGAGAGGGCAATGTGCAAACTGAACAAGCAAGACTTCTACAAATTCTTAAGCAGAAATTCTATACTGACAGAAAACGCAGCATTGGTTGTACACACACACAGTACAGACAGGTCTTCATCAATAAATGAGCACAAAAGAAAAAGAGAAATATATAGACAAAAATTAAACTGAAACCCCAAGAAGACAGACTCTGCATGCAGTGCAATATCAGATAAATAAGAGATGCAGTTCCCCATACTGTGTAAAATATAAAGGTAATACAAGGTCCAATCATTCAATTGAAAATAAAATTATTTTTTCTACCTTTGTTGTCTGACCATTTTATTCTCTGATCATGTTGGTTCCAATCTGAGGCTTCCGTTTTCCCGTCTTCTCTTAGCTCGTTTTCTATGGTCTATAATCCATCTGCCATTTCTTGTCTCTTCTTTTCTTTTCTTTTCTTCACTTCCTTCCATCAGCCTATTTCCAGTCCCAGTGCCCACTCCCCATTACCCAGTCACTTACCACTACCATTCCCAAGTGTCAGCTCCCTTTGAACCCCCTCCTTACCTCCTCTGTCAGCCCCTTTCCAGCACCTCCTCCCCCCCTTTCAGCTCTCTTCCAGCCACCTCCTTCACCCTGTCAGTTCCTTCCTGCCACCTCCTTCCCCCCTCTTTCAGCTCTCTTCCAGCCCTCACCTTCCACCTGTCAGTTCCTTCTGCCACCTCCTTCCCCTTGCAGCCGCTGCCACTGCTGCTTCACCCCCCCCTTAGTGCTGCTTCACCCCCCCTTAGTGCTGCTTCACCCCTTAATGTTGCTTCCCCCCCTTAGTGCTGCTTCTCTTGTGCTGCTTCACCCCCCCCCCCTTAGTGCTGCTTCACCCCTTAGTGTTGCTTCATCCCCCTTTAGTGCTGCTTCATCGGCCCCTTAGTGCTGCTTCACCCCTTAGTGCTGCTTTCCCCCCTTAGTGCTGCTTCCCTTGTGCTGCTTCACCCCCCCCGTTAGTGCTGCTTCCCTTGTGCTGATTCACACCCCCTTAGTGCTGCTTCACCCCCCTCCCTTAGTGCTGCTTCACCCCTTAGTGTTGCTTCACCCCCCCTTAGTGTTGCTTCACCACCCCCTTAGTGCTGCTTCACCCTTTAGTTTTGCTTCACCCCCTTAGTGTTGCTTCACCACCCCCCCTTATTGCTGCTTTAACCCCCCTAGTGCTGCTTTAACCCCCCTAGTGCTGCTTCAACCCCCCTCCCTCCTAGTGCTGCTTCAATCCTCCCCCCCCATGCAGCAACTGCTTCTGCTTTTCACAAAGCAGCGGCTGCAATAAACTTAATTTGAATAGAAAAGACAACCTGTGAGGAGCCCAGTCCTCCGGTCGTCCTTCTGCGGGCCCAGAAGAAGTGATGTCAGAGGGGGCAGGCTTCTCACAGGTTTCTTCCTTTTGAAATTAACTTTATTGCAATTTGCAGCCGCTGCTCAGTGAAAAGCAGAAGCAGCGGCTGCACGGAGGATCAATCGCGTTCGCGCCGTGGGAATCAGGAGAAAAGACAGTTTTTTGCTCTGGCCACTCCCGATCTCGCGGCAAGAACAAAAAAACGGCTTTTGAAGGGCTGGTTTTACATCTGTGCCGGCAGCCGGCCTGGCCATTGAAAAACCGGCCAGGCCGGCTGAAAACCTGCCGGTTGGCAACCCTATCCTGGTGCTATGGTAGGTGCGCCTGTTGTTGTGCGCAGGTCTGCTCTAACCCCAGGATACCTCAGGCCTGGTTACAGAGGTCTGTTATTCATTCTGGTGCTATGGCTGGTGCGTAGGTTCATGTGCGCAAGTCTGCTCTAACCCCAGGAGGCCTCAGGCCTGGTTACAGAGTTCTGTTATTCATCCTGTTGCTATGGTAGGTGAGCAGGCTGCTGTGTGCTGGTCTGCTCTAACTCTAGGTGGCCTCAGGCCTATTTACAGAGTTCTGTTATTCATCCTGGTGCTATGGTAGGTGCTCCTGTTGTTGTGCGCAGGTCTGCTCTAACTCCAGGAGGCCTCAGGCCTGGTTACAGCGGTCTGTTATTAATCCTGGTGCTATGGTAGGTGTACAGGTTGATGTGCACAAGTCTGCCCTATCCCCAGGAGGCCTCAGGCCTGGTTACAGAGGTCTGTTATTCATCCTGGTGCTATGGTTGGTGCGCAGGTTGTTGTGCGCATGTCTGCCCTATCCCCAGGAGGCCTCAGGGCTCTTTATAGAGGTCTGTTTTTCATCCTGGTGCTATGGTAGGGGCACAGGTTGCTGTGCGCAAGTCTGCTCTAACCCCAGGAGGCCTCAGGCCTATTTACAGAGGTCTGTTATTCATCCTGGTGCTATGGTAGGTGCTCCTGTTGATGTGTGCAAGTCTGCCCTATCCCCAGGAGGCCTCAGGCCTGGTTACAGAGGTCTGTTATTCATCCTGGTGCTATGGTTGTTGTGCAGGTTGTTGTGCGCAAGTCTGCCCTATCGCCAGGAGGCCTCAGGCTTGGTTACAGAGGTCTGTTATTTATCCTGGTGCTATGGTAGGTGCGCAGGCTGCTGTATGCTGGTCTGCTCTAACCCCAGGTGGCCTCAGGCCTATTTACAGAGTTCTGTTATTCATCCTGGTGCTTTGGTAGGTGCTCCTGTTGATGTGCGCAAGTCTGCCCTATCCCCAGGAGACCTCAGATCTGGTTACAGAGGTCTGTTATTCATCCTGGTGCAATGGTAGGTGTGCAGGTTGCTGTGCGCAAGTCTGCTCTAACCCCCGGAGGCCTCAGGCCTATTTACAGAGGTCTGTTATTCATCCTGGTGCTATGGTAGGTGCGCCTGTTGTTGTGCGCAGGTCTGCTCTAACCCCAGGTGCCCTCAGACCTGGTTACAGAGGTCTGTTATTCATCCTGGTGCTATGGTAGGTGCGCAGGTTGTAGTGCGTAGGTCTGCCCTATCCCCAGAAGGCCTCAAGCCTATTTTCAGAGGTCTGCTATTAATCCTGATGCTACGGTAGGTGCGCAGGGTGCTGTGCGCAAGTCTGCTCTAACCCCAGGAGGCCTCAGGCCTATTTACAGAGGTCTGTTATTCATCCTGGTGCTATGGTAGGTGCTCCTGTTGATGTGTGGAAGTCCGCCCTATTCCCAGGAGGCCTCAGGCCTGGTTACAGAGGTCTGTTATTCATCCTGGTGCTATGGTAGGTGCGCCTGTTGTTGTGTGCAGGTCTGCTTTAACCACAGGAGGCCTCAGGCCTGGTTACAGAGGTCTGTTATTCATCCTGGTGCTATGGTAGGTGCGCAGGTTGCTGTGTGCAAGTCTGCCCTATCCCTAGGAGGCCTCAGGCCTGGTTACAGAGGTCTGTTATTCATCCTGGTGCTATGGTAGGTGCGCAAGCTGCTGTGTGCTGGTCTGCTCTAACCCCAGGTGGCCTCAGGCCTATTTACAGAGTTGTGTTATTCATCCTGGTGCTATGGTAGGTGCTCGTGTTGATGTGCGCAAGTCTGCCCTATCCGCAGGAGGCCTCAGGTCCGGTTACAGAGGTCTGTTATTCATCCTGGTGCTATGGTAGGTGCCCAGGTTTTTGAGCGCAAGTCTCCTCTAACCCCAGGAGGCCTCAGGCCTATTTAAAGAGGTCTGTTATTCATCCTGGTGCTATGGTAGGTGCGCCTGTTGTTTTGCGCAGGTCTGCTCTAACCCCAGTAGGCCTCAGGCCTATTTACAGAGGTCTGTTATTCATCTTGGTGCTATGGTAGGTGCGCAGGTTGATGTGCTCAAGTCTGCCCTACACCCAGGTGTGCCCTGGACTACACAAAGAGTATGGAGTCACATCCCCTGGACATCAGCATGCCAATGGCACACATGCAATGGTGCTGCCATGTCATGCAAGGATAGGCCAGCGGCCCGGTATGGGGCATCCGGGAGGCAGCACACAGAACACATAGGTGGCAACATACACATGCCCAGTCTCACACGCACACATGCAGGCAGTGGTGGCAACAGCTAGCATCGGACTGATAGGGCACAGAAGGAGCAGCCCCCTGCTGCTCACAGCCATGTTTGATATGCAGTAGCCGATGCCCAAAGATGTCTGTTTCCTAATGGTTCCAAACATCACTGTACCCCCAGGTGGAGGACCTATGCAAGAAAGGGCGGGAGATGCACCAGCACTGTCTACGTTTCCTGATCTGTCTGCAGCAGGAGGCGATGGCCCAAGGTGACAGTGAGTGTTGCAGCCTTTGCGTCATGCAACAGCATGTCCCAGTGGCCAAGGAGCCTCTGGGGCCACATACTGTGTTTCCATGATGTTGCAAACGCATGACAGCAGTGGTAATGTCTGGTTTTCCCCCCCACAGAGGATGCAGATGCTGGCGAGGGGCCATCATCCCCAAGGCCACAGCCTCTCAGCCCCCCTGTGCTGGTGGACATGCCGGAGGTCCAGGACAATTGAGGAAGCCTGGAAGAAGCCACAGAGGGGGCGGCAGATGGGGAGTGGTGGGAGGGAGGGGAGGGGGAGGGGGATGGTGAGGCGGGGTGGGAGGGAGGGGAGATATAGGGGGCTGGTGTGGCAGGGGGGAGAGGTGGTTGAGGAGAGTGGGGAGGGCAGGGAGGGGGGTCTGTGGGTTGGAGGGGTCATAGGACAGCACAGGGCACTGGGGGTCCCTGCCACCTGCCCCATGCGTCCGGCCATGTTGCCCGCCTGGGTGCAGCAACAGCATACATTGCCACAGACAGGGGGTCTGTAGATACCACCCTGCAGACACCAGGCAAATGGTGTGTGTGTGGTGGCATTGGCATAGGCCACCTGACTGTGGCAATGGGTGTTGTGCTGCGGGTCCATTGGGATCAGGACCGCACCATGGGCCAGCTGGCAGGTGCCATATTGTGTATGGCTGAGGAGCTACGCATGCAGCATGAGGCCAGCATGGCAGCGCAGCTCCCCAGCCATCTGGTCATGGCGGCCCCTGGTCATGGTGGCCCCCACATGGCACCCCTGCCCTGTGCTGTCCTGTGACCCAGGACCGCTACATGGGGGCATCTGTTTTTTACAAACTATGTTAAAATAAAGAACTATGTTAAAATAGTTTTGCTACACATCGCAATGGTCATGTGTCTCCTTTCCACACATGCTGTTGCAGTGAGTGTGACACGTGTGAGCATATCCCAGTGTGTATATGTGGTAGACGAATCTCCCGTACATGGATTGGACCCCACAGAAGGTGTGGGGTATGGGCATGTGTGCAGGCGTATGTATCCCCTGGAGCCACCGGGATGTACCCATGTGCTGCGCTGGGCAGCAGACATGGACACATGCATGGTGGCTCGGACGTGCCAGCAGTGCACACATGGCATGATGGACGGCACAGATGGCATGGTAAAACCTATCTGTGCCGAATGCCAGCAGTGCAGATGCCCCACCCCCCCGGGACATGGGATGGGGAAAGAGGACAGCATGCCAATGGATCAACATGCCATGGCAAGGCATATGTGACCAGGGTGACCACATGTGGGACAGGGTAACCATGGGAACACAGACACAAACACTGGACATGTGCATACAGGTACCAACAGGTGAAGATGCTTTTATTGCAGCGGGCATGGTGACCCGGTTCCCCACACTCACACCTGCATGCTCGCCCACGGCCGCCCCGACCACGGCCCCTCCCACCCCTTGGTGCTGGTGCTGCTGTTGTTGGCTGCTGCCCACGACCGGCCATGGCCTCGAGTGCATCTGCCACCTGACCGATCCCAGACACCATTGCCTCGGCTGTCCCACGAAGCTGGCCGATTTTGTCACGTAGGCCCTGCCTGTCCTGGCGTAGCCCAAGCATCACCTGCATGTGGGCCTGCCTCTCCTCCCATAGTCCTTGTAGCTAAGAACATAAGAACATAAGATATGCCATACTGGGTCAGACCAAGGTCCATCAAGCCCAGTATCCTGTTTCCAACAGTGGCCAATCTAGGTCATACGTACCTAGCAGTTTCCCAAGCTCCTCCCATTGGCCACATAGCTCCTCACATATGGCTATCAGCACCTGGTGAGTGCCTGTGGGTGGGACAGGATGTTACCTGTGAGATACCTGTTACACTCCCCATCATGCTGCATGCAACAGGTTTCCTGGCGGAGTACATAGGGGGCCGCTACATATGTTGGAGAATCCGCATATGTTGCTAGCACACCGTGCCGGCCCGTCCATTAGCCATGAATGTTGTTTGCACAGGACCCCGCATCTCAGGGGGCCCCGCCCAACAACATACTGCCCAAGAGCCCTGGGAACATGTATGATAAACAAACAGACCAGCTGCTGCCACTGCCACTGCTGCTGTGACTGCGGCAGAATGTGTCCCGCGGGGCTAGCACTGGACATGGGCTGACACGTGGTCTAGACGGGGGCGGATGCTGGATGTGGCTGGAACTAAAAGGGAGCCGATGTTGGGGGTGGCTTGGAATGGTATGGAGATGGGACAAATACATTGTGTGGGAGGGATGTGAAATCTACAATTGGCCGGGTATTGGGAGGGTAGGTAGGGATTGCGGTTGGTGGGGTAAGATATGAGTGGCTGAAGTAGGAATGAGGGGAGAGCAATGGGAGACAGATTAATACATTAATGCAGATGTCGGGACAGAATGGGAACAAACTAGGGGAGAGACAAAAGGACACATGGACAGTAGACGATGGAGAGCTAGCAGAAGACACAATGAATCCAGATGACGGTGGCTGGAGCAGTTGTAACTGAAACAAACATGCACAAAAGGTATGACACTATCACTTTACCTTGCATCTATTAACTGGAATATGTCACCCATTTGGGCAGTCACCCACCTTCAGCATTGGCACGTGACGAGGCAGTATGGATCCACAGCTCCTGCAGTACCTCACCCATGGCAGTGGATGCTGTGCCCACTGGTCTCGGTGCTGACAGTGTGGTCTCCGGTCCCTCCACGGCCACGATACTGCCGCTGCTGCTCCCCGATGGGGGGTGGATGTCCGCTGCCTCCTCCACCTCCTGTGCCACATCATCCCCTGGGGCCTCCACATAGGCGCTGGCAGCAACATTGGCATCTGCCACTTCAGCCACATCTCCTGCCCCTGGCTCTGCACCATCCTCTGTATCCTATGCCTCCATGGCCTGGGTGTCACCTCTACAAGCCCATGGCTCAACTCCAGGACATGCGTGAGGACTAGGTCATCTCCCTCTACCGTCTAAGCACAGGGGCTATTAGGGAGCTCTATGAGGATCTAAGACCTGACCTCAAGCCCCTGACTGGCCGGTCACATGCCATACCGGGTTTGGTCAAGCTCCTGGCTGCCCTACATTTCTTTGCCTCTGGCTGTTTCCAGTCATCTGTGGCCACAGTTGGTGGGATGAGCCGGTCCACCTTTTCACGCTGTCTCCACCAGGTACTGTGGGCCATGGTCAGCCGGGTGAAGAATTACAATTCAATCAAAGCAGTCACAACACAATTGGGGGATACATTTAACACGTGGGGATATGAGACACATACACTAATACTTACAGGGAACATGGGCAATGGAGGGTTAAGTGGCTTGCCCAAGACCACAAGGAGCATCTGTGGGACTAGAAACCCCAGTCCTTCTGGCCCAAGCTTGCTGTCCTCTAGTGGGATTTGAACCCCCGACCTTCCGGCCTGAAGTACCTTGCCCCAACCACTAGGCTACTCCTCCCAAATATCTGAGGTTCTCTGCCCACTGCACATATGTTGCTGTACACCTCTTTGACCTGCACCCCCATACCCCATATGTTCATGTTGGCACACATATGCGCATGTGTTCCTGACCAGTTCATGTTTTCCAACTCTGTAACATAGAAACATAGAAATATGATGACAGAAAAAGACCACATGGCCTATCTAGTCTGTCCTTCCATATCAACAATTACAACAGTCCCCTTTTCACCTTTAGAGATCCTCTGTGTTTGTCCCATGCTTTTTTGAATTCAGTTACTGTGCTCATCTCTACCACCTCCACTGCGAGACTATTCAATGGATCCACTACTCTTTCCGTAAAGAAATATTTCCGCATATCACTCCTGAATCTATCTCCCTTCACCCTCATCCCATGTCCCCTCATAGTAGAACTTGCTTTCAATTGAAAGAGGCTCTCTCCCTGAACATTTATGCCACGGAGGTATTTAAACATCTCAATCATATCACCTCTATCCCGCCTTTCCTCTAAGGTGTACATGGCCCATGTATTTGGGACACATCCAACCGGGCTGTGTGTCTACAGGTCCTAGGTGTTCTGGTGGTGGGTGGCACGTGCACCCTTCCCTGACATTGTGGCATCAGCCAACATCAGTGTATCATTGCAAGGACTGAACGTTTATCTCCACTGATCTCCAATTGTGCACAGACAGACCGTATGCTACTGGTGGTATGCTCACCTTGTCATACTGTGTGTGTGTGTCTTTTTGGCATGTCTGTGTAATGATACACTGTGCAGCTATTTTGCATTATCATGTGCTGTGATGTGTCTGTAAACCTGTGGTGTGGTGGTGTGGTGGTGACTGTGCTATCTCTACCTTACTGCTGTTGACCTTGTGAACATTGTGCGCATGTGTTCTGTGTTGTGGACTGACCTATCTCTTGTGTGCTGATAGACCACTGCGCATCAGCATTTCTGTTTTACAGATGTCTCCATACTTTGGACATGTGGCAACTATGGCTGGACATGGGGAGATAGTGATTCATCACATTTCAATGACATCTTCTGCCTTTACTATGACATCTTGTGGCCTTTGCCTGCCTCAGACAATCCCTAGCAGACACTTGCTGCACACACATGGTAGGTTGCACCTTGGATCTTTTGTGACTAACATCAATCTTTACATGTTTGTGTTTTGCTGTTTGTTTCGTGGAGCTTTTCTGTGGGGTCTCTGTGCACCAATGCTGATGGACATGAGATGGACCTCTGAGCTGCCTGTTTGACATGGGCATGGACATGACAATGTCCATATGACACCCTCATCTGCGGTGTCATTTCCGAATGTTCCCAACATGCACTGTGTTCTGTATTTTGATCATGTAATGTTTGCATGTCTGACGTTTCATTACATACATATTGATGTTTGACTCCCTGCAATGTGCCCTGATGTTGTGTGCAGCATACGATGATGGTGTTTCTCCTTCTTTTAACACAGGGCACAGGACACACACAGCACATCTACTACACTGCATCTGCAGTCACCATCACCCACCTGCTGGAGGACACAGCAACACCATGCAACGATCTCTGAGAGATGGTGCCATAGGATGCTTGACCTATGCGAGTAGGACACATGCCTATTATGGACATTATTGTTGGACTGCTACTTTGAACATAACAGGGATGACCAGCACACCGTTGCTGCCATGCTCTGGCTGGGTGTCGTGTTCATTGCAGGAGACACACGTCACCTTTGCAATACTGTGGCACACTGAGATGTCACACTTGACTATGCATGCTCAGGGATTCACGGACAGTCTTAACAGGCCATGGAGGGTTGCAGATGCCATTTGCACTGTGTACTGGTCCCTACGTATGCAGCAGGGACTCACATACTCACTGTATGTTGTACATCTATCTGACATTGTGTTCGTATGTGTGGCCCATGTGTGTGACCTGCACCACAGGATATCCTCATCTGTTTGGATCAACAGGAGCATACAGCCATGCATGTGGCACAGGGGGAACATTGTGTAGGTCCTCTTCTATTTGTCTGGCTACCCTGCACTTGGACATGACACGCTGTTTGCCACCACACCTGTTTGATGCGTGCCAACATCTTGGATGGCTGTTTGCCCTCACCAGAGGTGTTACAGTGCATCTGGGGCAGCATTGTGCCATGGTTCAATGTACACGGTGCATGTGCATGTGACTGAATATGTTGGTATACCAGTGCATGTAGCGGCGTGGATTATGTGTGGGTTACTGCCCCATGTTTGACCTTTCTTTCTACATCTTTGTACATGTTATTGTGTTTGGTTACTGTCCAGAAGTGTCGCTACACATTGATTTACAAACAAATCATTGCATGTCTGCACAGTCCTATTTATCCCTTAACGTTTCGCCACTCACATTGCACCGGTACCTTTGCAGTGTGGCAGTGTGAGTGTCCGTTTGTTCCTTCATTTGTGCATCCCATGTACCGTGACATATGTGTGTGGATCCTGTATCCACAGCACCCATTGCAGCAGAGCTTCTGCATAGTGCTATCTCTGCATGTCTGTGAGTTTCTGCTTTGTTTATTCTCTGGGAACATGTGCCTCTTGTATCTGTTACCATGTCCTCATTTTGTATTTTGGCAATGTTTTTGGTCCCATTTGTGCTGCTTTGATTGGTATAATAAAGCAGTATCTGACAGCTGTTACATATTATATATCTGTCTGTACACTTGCTGACATTTTGCTATGTATGCTTTCTCAGGTTTGTGCGTCCTGTATTGGCGGGCAGATATGTTTTTGGGGACAATTCATGACTGATGTGTGTTGGGTCCTCATCATGCACCGTCTACTGTCTACATACACGCATATGTGACTAGGCATTTGGAGCGTGAAGCTGCATGGGGGGGGGGGGGCTACTGCACAGTACACACCATGCAGCTCCTGCACATCATCTGTCCTGCTCATCATCTGTAGACAGCCCAGTGACTTTTGTGTGACATGTGGGTTACTGCCCTGTTCAATATAATTTCAGTTTGTTCAATGTAAACCGCATTGATATCATGAAAGGCGGTATATATGAAATGTTAAGTAAATAACCTAACTAAAAATAAATGTTGCACATTTGTCTCTGCTGCTGCTTGACCACACTGACAAACGTATTTAGTGATTTACTGCTGATGTACATGGCCCACCTGTGCTCACATCCTTGTACGGTGGCAGATGTCTATGTGCCAGCCGTCTGCCACCTCAAATGGTGCTATGGGTTTCCACACACATTCCCTTTGAAGGAACATATTTGCATTGTGCTTGTTGTGGTTGTTTGGGTTAGTGGTAATGGAGGTGTGTTGGAACACTCTAGGTTGCAGATTTGAGTCCCACATGTTCCTTTCCTTTTTATTTTCTTGTGTTCTGCTAACTTGACCATGAAATGGCTACAGCTTTGTCACCTCTCCACACACCCTTCCATCTCTTCACTGTGCACCACAGTGTGCCCTCTATGCAGCCTATCTGTCCCATATTACCTGTTACATATGGTTCTTTCTTTGTACTGTTCATGTGAGCAGTTGGCTTGGGGGATTGTTATTGCTGTTGTTGAGCTGGTCTGGGCCACATGAGTGTGCAGGTTCAATTCTCACATGCTCCTTTTCTGTTCTCTTCCCCATTTTGGCCTGGTCCACAGACCATCCACACGGCTGTCCCCTCAGCCGGCCCCTGACACCCTTTCTGTTTAGGTTCTTTGCTCTTTTGCATGCTGTTTCCACTGCATAACATTTCATGGTGTGTGTGCATGTGTTTATATGTGGCTCTCGTCCCAATTAAAGACTGTGATATGAGCTGTAGATGGCTATTCTGCATGTGCGTTACATCATGGATACTGTTGGGGTTGTCCTATCCTGGCACACAGCAGGTGTTTTGTGTGGTGCCCTGCAGTGCTCTTGTATGCAGTCATTGCAATGGAACTCACCATGGTGGTGTAGCCTATTGGTTTGTGCACTGATTTTGTGGTCATGGGTTCAATTCCTCTTTGTTCTCCTTTTTTATGCCTGTCCTACACAACTACTTGTCATTCCTGTAACAGTCATATCTCTGCAGATCTATGCTGCCAGCACATAATACACTCACAACAGTTGCCAACCATCCTTCTGTCCAACTATCTGTGTCTGTCAGCTGTGTAGCATCCTGTCTTCATGTGCAGGCTGCTACCCCATGTCCTGCACTGGTACCCTTTTGTGCACTGTGGCTCTTCATGCTTGCCTCTCCTGTGTCTGCTCTGTATGGCACTACTACTCCTCTGTCCTCCTATCATTGCACTTATCTTGCCACCTCTACCTCCACTGGTGGACATGTATTCCCATCCTCTGCCACCCACTATTGTAGCACTTTACACTGCCAACACCCTGTGCATCGGTACAGCTGGCTCCGATATGTTTGTCCACTTTACCAGCTGCCACATAGGCTGCACGCAGATTTGGCAGATCCATCAGCTCCCACCTCTGTGTCCTTCCATCACTTGTTCATTGCTTTTCCTTGGTGCTCTGTGCAGTGTTAGGGTTACATCTGTATTTTGGCCTTACATTTCATGCTTGTCAACTTGGGGCACCTTACTGTCCTTGGGCACCATATCTTGGGTCATCTTAACATCCTTAGGGCACCTTTTACGGCACCTTAGGTTAAGGCACCTTATAAGGTGCCTTATGGGGTGCCTTAATCTAAGGCGCCTTAGGATAAGGCGTCCTATAAGGCGCCCCATAGAACACCTTATGAAGCGCCTTGTCAGCCTTATAATGTGCTTTCTTTGTCAGCTTTAATATGCAATGTCCCGTTAACATGAGCTAACTGGCCAAGGCGCCCTTTAATGTACATTAAACAGCCATTGCTACCTTAACGCCGGTATGCCCACTTCCTTATATGGCATTGCTCATGTTTACGCTGCACTTAACGCTGGTAACGTTACTGCACTTTAGTAAACATGTTCAGCCAGTTCTCTCTGTACAGTTGTAAATAGATACCCACGTTTCTATCCAAGTTCTGTTCCCTGTTAATTGTGAACACAAATCAACGGTTTTGAAATGTGTATTTAACTGGTTCTATGTAAACCGTACTGATGGAAAATAGCGCGGTATATAAGAGAATGTAATAATAAATAAATAAATAAATGCCCCTATATCTCTTAAAAATCTGTTAATTTTCATTTATTTCTATGAGAGCAAGACAATTAGTATTTAATGTAACATATTTCAACTTCGGTGAATGTGGTGTCAAAAAGTAGCTTCATGAAATTTTACTGTATAAAAGTAGATGCTTTTATCTGTGCAGTAAGATAATTATCCTTGCATTTGGAATGAATCCAGAGAAATGACTGGAGTGAGCAGGGGTGACACATGCCAAGTTGCCTAGTTTCACAAATGAGATTTGAAGTCGGTGCTGGATTTTCTGACAATCTCACATTCTATGTATTAAGGGACCTGCAGCATTGATTCCAATGGGTAAATTCAGGGACTACAAATACCATACTCCATTGCAATGCAAATTTAAAACCAGAACTGACAAAAAAATCACACTTCTGGAACGGGGTAAATTGGCAGCTTTGAAGGGTGGTAGTAAATGGAATTCACTCAGAAGACAGGAAAGTCAGTAATGGAGTGCCTCAGGGGTTGGTCCTGGAACTGATATTGTTCAATGTCTTTGAATGTGATATCGACAAAGGGTTAAAAGCAAATGTTTATCTTTTTGCAGATGACATGAAGATTTGCAGTAAAATGCACATCTCAGAAGGAGTAGACAACATGAGAAGACATCTACAAAAATCAGAAGAAATAATCTAATGCTTGTTAAGATTTAATGTGAAGAAGTGCAGAGTGATGCAACTAGGATGCTGAAATCCAAAGTAACTGTATGCAATAGAGGGAGAGAGGTTGATGCACATAGACTAGGATAGGGACCTTGGACTGGTGGAGGCACATTCCATAGAGCATGTCCATGCCCCTGTGTGTCCGATCAGAACGGGACACATAGAGGCAGACCCGATCCCGCGGGGGCTAGATATGCACCACAGGATCAGAATTGGCTCTAGAGTCTGTACGTGCAGGCCAGGACCCGATTCCGAATGGCCTTCATATACAGAGCTATGCTCGGCTAACTCAATCCGGCTTCTGAATGGAGCTGCGGTGCCATGGTGTCCTGTTGCCATGCCACCACAGCTCCACTCAGAAGTCGCGATCCCCGGCCGCTTACCACTTTTTCCTTTCCTCGCAGCCTAACCCCCGATCTGGCCTTCTATGGCCAGGGTCGGGCTGTGGGGAACCCCCTTCACTCCCTCACTCTCTTTGCGCTACAGGGGCCTGCTTTCTTCCGATGTCCAGGAGGACTTATTTCTTCTCTGAAGTGGAATAAGTCCCCCATCCAGTCTGCCGACCCGGACATTCAAGGCCGACTTCAGAATTGGCCCTGTATGTCTGAGGTCGTGGACTGCCTATTGCCTGCCCTAACTCCACCTCTGCAATGCCCCCTCATGCCCCCTTCTAAGCCTCCCAATAAAAACTCCTTGTTCGTACAGGGATTTATTTATTTATTATTTATTTATTTAAGAGTATTTATATCCCGCCTTATCCTTCGATCAAGGCAGTGTACACAGCAAACAATCGATTTATATTGACATTTGTGTTCTCATGCAGTGTTATACTGTACAGTGACTGTGTGTGTGTGTGTAAGACAGTGTTGATCCGAAGTGGGCTATTTACAGCATGAGCTTCTATATTATGTACAAGGAGCATGTGTGGGGGGGTCAGGTATTAGACCGGTGTCAGACGAGCCCCACTATGTGCTCCCGCCGTAGTGCTCCATAAAGAGCAAAGTCTTGAGATGCTTTCGAAAGTCCTTAATGTCTTCAATCGATCGCAGTTCATCAGGGAAGGCGTTCCATATTGCAGGTGCCGCCATTGATAGAGCTCTTCTTGCAGTGGTCCTGCGCGCCTTGGTGTAGTCTTTTGGTGTCTTGATTGTGTCTGATGTGCCTCTCCTCCTTGGTCTTGTGCTGATGTCAGGTTGTATGAGAGGTTGTAGGCTGAGCGCTGAGTTCCTGTGTTTGATTCTGAATATGTTCAGAACTGTCTTGTATCTGATGCGGGAGCTGATTGGGAGCCAGTGGAGATTTTTTTAGTATGGGGGTGATGTGGTCTTGTTTTGATGATCTGGATATTATGCGTGCAGCTGTGTTTTGGGCTATTTGTAGTGGTCTGAGTGACTGTTTAGTTATGCCAATGTAGATTGGGTTGCAGAAGTCTAGGATGGGAGTTATTAGGGCTTGACAGACTGTGCGGAAATGATCTTATGCAAGGAGGGGTTTGAGGCGTCTGATTAGTCTCATTCTGAAGTATGCATTCTTGGTGGTCCTGCTGATGTGTGACTGTAGGTTTAGCTCCTTGTTGAGCGTCACTCCGAGGTATTTCACTTCCGGTTTTAAGGATATTGTGTTGTTGACCTTGATGGAGGGTGAAGGCATGAAGGTGGCGTTTCGTGTGATGAGTAGTGCCTCAGTCTTGTTGTAGTCTATGGTCAGGTTGTTGTCTTGGAGCCAGCTGGACATGTGTTTGAGGCAGTCTATTATCTTGGTGTAGTCAGGGTTGTTGAGGTTGACTGGGGTGTATATCATGATGTCGTCTGCATAGATTGTGTATTGTATTTTGTGTTCTTTCATGATG
Source organism: Ichthyophis bannanicus (assembly GCA_033557465.1). Taxonomy (NCBI): domain Eukaryota; kingdom Metazoa; phylum Chordata; class Amphibia; order Gymnophiona; family Ichthyophiidae; genus Ichthyophis; species Ichthyophis bannanicus. The sequence goes on from CM066032.1 coordinate 1,738,950,631, forward strand.
TTGCAAATCGGTTGAATATAGAGGTTGAATAGAAGTGCGGATAGGGCAGAGCCTTGTGGCACGCCTTGCTTGATCTTTGCGGGTCGGGAGGTGTTGGGGCCAATCTTGACCTGGAACTGTCTGTCCGTTAGGTATGAGTTGAACCATTTCAGGGTGGTGCCGTTTAGTCCAATGCTCTGTAGTCTAGCTAGTAGGATTCTGTGGTCCACTGTGTCAAACGCTACTGAGATGTCTAGGAAGATCATAAGTGTTCCTCTTTTGTGGTTGTCTATGATTTGGATTATGTCATTGAATAGGTATAACAGGAAAGTTTCGACTCCGTAGTTTGAGCGGAAACCATGCTGGTGTATGTCTAGTGGGGCATGTGTGTCGATGTGGTACTGGAGTTGATGCTGTACTGCTTTTTCTATAATCTTTGCCAGTAGTAGTATGCTGGAGATGGGTCTGTAGGCTGCTGGGTTGCTCTTGACTAGTGGGGATTTCTTCGGGATTGGTCTTATAGTGGCTAGTTTCAGTTGGTTTTGCATGGCTCCTTATGACAGTGAGCTGTGCACTATGTTGTGTATGGTGTGGATGAAGCTTTCCTTCGTTGCCTTAATCCATGTCACCGGGCATGGGTCTGTTGGTGCGGTGCTTGTGTTGAGCGCGGTGATGATGTCTGAGAGCTGCTCTGTGGATGGGGTGCTGAATTTGTCCCATGCTTTGGAGGATTTGGTTGGATTGGCGGTACTGCTTGTTGTTGGTTGTGGTGCGGAATCCAGTTTTTCTTGTAGGTGGTCTGCGAAGGATTGAGGGTCTATCTGCACGTCTCTTTCAGAATTGGGTTCGTTGGTAAGGTTTTTTACTATCTCGAATAGTTCCCTTGGTTTGTTGTAGGCTTTTAGTATGATGTTTGTGTGGTGTTCTCTTTTTGTCTGGTTGATGAGCTCGTTGTATTCCCTTTGCTTCGTTAGGTATAGTACCTGAGTGGTGGGAGATTTGGTGCGTCTCCATCAGCGTTCTAGCTTTCTTAGATCTCTTTTTGCGTTACGTATGTCCTTTGAGTACCAGGGGGTGTGATGACTTTTGGTGCAGGAAGCTTTCCTTGCTTTGTATTCGTTGGCTTTGGCGGCAGCATTGATGACACTGTTCCATTTGCTGACTTGCTCATCTAAATCCTGTTTCAGGGTTCAGGTGGGGTAGAGTGTCCTGTAGAAATTGGCACCTGTCAAAGCTTTTGAATCTTCTTTGCACGGGTGGGATGTCTTGCGGCTCATTGCGTCTTCCCTCTTGTGGCACAATTTCTATTTTAATTCTGTGGTGGTCTGACCAAGGTACCGGTGTCACCATGGGTGTTGATATGCCACCTCTGTCGAGTAGGTAGTTGGGGGCGAATATGAGGTCTGGTGATGATCCGTATCTGTGTGTGGGAGTGTTGATCAGTTGAGTGTATTGTAGGGAGTCCATAGCTTGTAGGAAGGTTTCTGTATCCTTGATGGTCGCAGATTTGAGATTGAAGTCTCCCAATAGTAGTAGTGGCTTGTGGTTAGTGTTGACTGCACAGACAGCCTCTAGTGTGGAGGCTAGCTCGTCTGTTGGAGCATCGGGAGGTCTGTAAATGAGGCACAGAGCCATATGTTTGTTTTCCACAATGATTGTGTTGCATTGGTCTGTGTTTGAGGAGCTTCGGGACTTGAGCTTTAGGCTGTTCTTTGCGATGATCAAAACCCCTCCTCCTCTCCTGTGTGTGTGTGGGCAGTTGAATGCAACGTACGCGGGGGGGGGGGGGACTAATTGATTAAGGAGTACATTGTCAGTGGGGGTGAGCCATGTTTCAGTAATGCAGAGAATGTCGGGTTGCTGATCTTCTATGTGGTCTGCAAGCGTGTTTATTTTGTTTCGTATGGATCTGGTGTTGATGAACTCTATGGAGATTGCGTTTGGAGTGTTTACTGCTCTGGAGTCTTTTTTTAGGTTTGTGTGTGAGTAGGTCTTGTGGTTGGATTGTTTGTTGTGCTTGTCTTTCTTGTGTGCATTCCAGGTTGTGTGCTGTAGAGGGGTTTAAGCCGGTAGGGATGTTGTTAGCCATAGGGTGGGTAGTGGGTGGCTGTGTGCTGAGGGAGGAGTTGGGTTAGGAGGAGGCATATAGGCAGGTATATGGTTGCAGCCACATTGAGTTCGGATGGGCTTACTTTAAGGTGTTTTCTAGCTCTTGGAGTTTTTCTTAGCTCCCAGGGTCCTCTCCTGTGGTCCGATGCTGTCGATCTCTTGTTGGGCCCTTTTTGGGGTTGTGGCTGTGGCTGCTCGTGTGGCCGCACCTAAGGGCCTGGTGAGGCCCTCAGGCACGGGCACACCCTGCTGGGACACTGCTTTATATGTCTCCCACTGCCCCAATTGGGCAGGAGCCTCTGAGCGGGACGGCTTCCCACTCAGGCGCTCTACCCCGGATCGGGGGAGCTTTGTGGTCGGTGGGAGGAGCACAGTCTCGCTGCTGGCGTCCCCGGCTGGGACGCTGCTTTATCTCTCTCCCACTGCCCTGATTGGGCAGGAGCCTCTGAGCGGGACGGCTTCCCGCTCAGGTGCTCTACCCCGGATCGGGGGAGCTTTGTGGTCAGCGGGAGGAGCACGGTCTCGCTGCTGGTGTCCCTGGCTGGGACGCTGCTTTATCTGTCTCCCACTGCCCCGATTGGGCAGGAGCCTCTGAGCGGGATGGCTTCCCGCTCAGGCGCTCTTCCCCGGATTGGTTGTAGGCGTAGGATGTAAGGATGCTTTTGACAAGGCTGGCAGGGAGCGAATAGCAGGAATTGACATCCCAATGGGACGTCCAGCCCTGCTATTCGTGGGACAGAATAGATCCCATGGTGTCTGAGGATCTCAAGATAGTGAAACAATGTGACAAGGTGGTGGCCAGAGTCAGAAGGATGCTTGGCTGCATGCAGAGAGGCATAACCAGCAGAATGAAGGAGGTATTAATGCCTCTGTACAAGTCCTTCGTGAGGCCTTACTTGGAGTTTGTATCCAGTTTTGGAGACCATCCTTTGCAAAAGATATTAAAAGATTTAAAACGGTTCAGTGGAAGGTAACCAAAATGATATTGTACCTGCACCATAAGATATGAGAAGAGACCTGAAGACCTAAAAATGCATATCCTGGAAGAAAGGAGGGACAGGGAAGATATGATACAGATGTTGAAAAAACAAATAAACTTTTTAAAAGATGGAGAAGCTGTAGAACTAGAAGACATGAAATGAAGCTTCAAGGAGGTAAATTCAAAAGCAACATCAAACAGTCATTTTTTATGGAAAGGAGGATAGATGCCTGAAATACCCTCCCAGTGGAGGTAGTGAGGGCAAAAACAGTGAAAGAATTAAAAAAATACACCGAAGAAACACAGAGGATCCCTTTATAGCAAGAGGATGGAATCAACACAAACTTAAGTAACTTTTATATTTCAAAAATAGGGGGCAACCTGCAAGGAGTGGCAGGTACTGCTCTTGCCACCTCACAGGGCAGACTGGATGGACCATGCTGGTCTTTATCTGCCAACATTTTTTATGTTACTATCGCAAAAGGTATTCACCCAGAGAGGTGTCACCTTGGCCACTTTGAGGTATCCGATCATCTGTCTGTATGCATTGATTCTTGTCTTTAACATCTGGCTAGTTTCCTCAAACTAACATCCTTCAGATTTTTTTGCACTGAAGACTATCTAGAGGTTATTTTAGAAAGCTTATTTGTGATTTCCATGTGTAAAATCAGGCATTTACACATAGAAATGGCATCCATGTGTAAATGCCCATTTAAGAAAGTGCTGAATTTAGATATAGATGTCCTTACCATGCAGACGTTGTAAGAGGATGTGATATTGGTCTGGTGAGGGAATGGCCTGGATGAGTTGAAAATCTACACATGTATTCCTCATTTCTTATAGGGAATTCATGTATATGACTGCAGTTATCCACAATGGGATTTATGCTGTAGTTGCTCCCTGGCATGTTTTTTAAAAGTGCTCATTTTAGCCAGCCCTTTAAATAAGGATTAAGAGGGTTAGCCTCTGTAATGCCCCATTGTTTATTGACCCCTGCAAACTGAAATTAGATAAGGATAGCAACATCTGTATTAATTGGCAGCATCTATATGTATAGATTCGCAAAATGGCCAACATAGGTGTGTAAGTGCCGGCACATACATATGAAAGTTGATGAGTTTATCCCATTGATTTTTTTCCACATGTACATTGGCAAAATGGCTTCTCTGGCTCCACGTATTGGCACACATATGTGTAGTTCTGCACTTCCTTATTTGTATTTTAGATAAGGCTCAACATTTACATAGTAACATAGTAAATGACGGCAGATAAAGACCAGCATGGTCCATCCAGTCTGCCCAGCAATTCAGCAAGAGTAGGTGCACCTGTCGCTCTGTGCAGGCCACCCATCCTCATGTCTTTGTTTAGGGGTGGACCCACCACTCCATGTAGGACACCCCTATTTGTTGAGAAGTTAGATGGTTCAGTTTATTTAGTTTTTATCCTGTTGCTGTAAAGGGATCCAATGTGCTTGACCCATGGAGTGGAGGAGTGGCCTAGTGGTTGGGGCAAGGTACTTCAGGCCAGAAGGTTAGGGGTTCAAATCCCACTAGAGGACAGCAACCTTGGGCCAGAAGAACTGGGGTTTCTAGTCCCACAGGTGCTCCTTGTGGTCTTGGGCAAGCCACTTAACCCTCCATAACCCATGTTCCCTGTAAAATAGTTATCTCCAAGTTATAATGCCCTGTTCAATGTAATTTCAGTTTGTTCAATGTAAACCACACTGATGCAGAATAGCACAGTATATAAGAGAATGTAAATACAATAAAAATAAATGCTGTTTTGAATTCCGTCACCATGTTTGCCCCCACCACTTCCATCGGGAGGGCATTCCAAGCATCCACCACCCTTTCAGTGAAAAAATATTTCCTGACATTGCCTTTCAATTTACCACCTTGCAGCTTCATGTTATGCCCTCTAGTTTTGCAGCTTCCCCGTCTTTGGAAGAGGTTTGTTTGTTCATCGTTCCTCTTTAAGTATTTAAAGGTCTGAATCATATCTCCCCTATCCCTCCTCTCCTCCAAAGTGTACATATTTAGGTCTTAAAGTCTCTTCTCATAAGGTTTCTTACGTAGGCTCCAAATCATTTTGGTCGCCTTCCTCAGAACAGTTTCCAGTCTTTTCACATTTTTTGCAAAATATGGTCTCCAAATCTGAACACAGTATTCCAAGTGAGGCCTCACCAGCGACCTGTACAGTGGCATAAGTACCTCTTCCTTTCTGCTGGTAATCCCTCTTTGTATGCAGCCCAACATCCTCCTGGCTTTTGCCACCGCCTTGTCGCACTGTTTTACCACATTGGGATCAACAGAGATAATCACACCAAGGTCTTTCTCCTGAACCATGCACACCAACCTCTCGCCCCCTATTGCGTACATTTCCCTTGGATTTCTGCTACCTAAGTGCATGACACTGCACTTTTTCGCATTAAATCGTAATTGCCAGGCATTAGACCATTCTTACAGCTTTTGTAGATTTTTCCTCATGTTATCCACTCCCTTGGGGGAGTCCACTCTGTTGCAAATTTTTGTGTCATCTGCAAAAAGACAGACCCTTCCATTCAGTCCTTCACCAATATCACTCACAAATACATTGAACAGTGCCGGGCCCAGGACCGAACCCTGGGGCACCCCGCTAATCACCTTCCTTTCATCCGAGTGAGTTCCATGTACCATCACCTTCTGTCGTCTGTCAGTCAACCAATTTCTAATCCAGTTTACCATCTTGGGACCCATCCCCAAGCTACTGAGTTTATTGACAAGCCTCCTACGAGGAACAGTATCAAAGGCTTTGCTGAAATCCAGGTAGATGACATCCATTGCATGCCCCTGATCTAATTCCTTGGTCACCCAGTCAAAGAATTCAATCAGATTTGTTTGGCAAGACCGTCCTTCAGTAAAACCATGTTGCCTAGGATCTTGCAACCTGTTGGTTTTTATGAAAGTTCACTATTCGCTCTTTCAGGAGTGCCTCCATTACTTTTCCCGCCAACGAGGTAAGGCTCACAGGTCTGTAGTTTGACACTTCTTCCCTGTCACCACTTTTGTGTAGAGGTACGACATCAGCCATTCTCCAGTTCTGAGGAATCTCTCCAGTTTCCAAGGATCTGTTGAATGCATCCTTTAACGGCCCTGCAAGAACCTCTCTGAGCTCTTTCAGTATCCTGGGATGTATCCCATTCGGTCCCATGGCTTTGTCCACTTTCAGTTTAGCAAGTTGTTCCAACACCTCGTCTTCTGTGAATGTGGTGGTATCTACTTCATTCCCATTTTTATATTTGGGAGTTGCAGCTGGTCCATCTCCAGGATTTTCTTTAGTAAAAACAGAGCAGACATATTTGTTTAGCAATTTTGCTTTTTCTATGTCACTTTCCGCGAGACCTTTCCCAGCACTTCTGAGTCCTGCAATTCCAACTCTGATCTTTTTCCTTTCCCGAATATACCTGAAGAAAGTTTTGTCGCCACCCTTAACATCTTTAGCCATCTTTTCCTCTGCCTTTGATTTTGCTATCCTTATTTCTCTTTTTGACTCTTTGAGTTTGATCCTGTATTCATTTCTATGTTCTTCGGTTTGCAAGCTTTTGAATTTTGCAAAAGCTGTGTTTTTTGCCTTTATTTGAGCAGCCACTTCTTTGGAAAACTAAATAGGTTTCCTTCTCCTCTTGTTTTTATTTACTTTTTTTACATATTTATCTGTTGCCCCTTTTATTGCCACCTTTAGTTTAACCCATTGCAATTCCACTTCCTTATCTCCTTCCACCCTGTCATCTCCTCCTTTAGGTACTCGGCCATTTTATTGAAGTCAGTGTTTTTGAAGTTTAGGACTTTGAGCTTGCTATGATTGGCCTGTACCATGGCTTTTATCTCAAACCACACCGTGTGATGATCGCTGTTGCTCACAGGGGCACTCACGCAGACATTCGACACGCTATCACCGTTGGTGAGCACTAAATCCAGCGTTGAGCTTTCTCTGGTTGGTTCCATGATCATTTGTCTAAGTTATGCATCTTGGAGAGCATCTACAATTTTTTTGCTTCTTTCCAGATGTGCAGAAGGAGTAATCCAATCCCCATCAGGTAGATTAAAGTCACCCAAAATGATTGCGTCCCCTTTATGGCTATCTTGGCAATATCTATATTCAAATCGTTATCTATCTCTTCAATTTGAGTCGGAGGTCTGTAGACTACAGCAATATGGATGACAGTGCCATCTCCTCTTTCCAACACAATCCAGAGCGCTTCTTCTTTTCCCCATGCCCCCTGCATTTCAGTAGCTTTAATATTGCTTTTGACATACAAGGCTACTCCTCCTCCTTTTCCATTTTCTCTGTCTCTTCTGAATAGATTATAGCCAGCTATGGCTATATCCCAAACATGTGATTCATTAAACCATGTTTCTGTAATGGCCACAATATCCAAATCCATTTCCACCATTAGGGCTTCCAGGTCCGGAACTTTGTTGGCTAAGCTTCGAGCATTTGTGCTCATTGCTTTCCAGCATTTACCTGACTTGTGTGTATTTTGCATTGATTTTGTTCTGCCCATATATTCCCACTTGTTTTTGATGTGTGGTTTAAAAGTGTGGCTGTTTCTGATGTTATTCTGCTTTTGCAGGGGGTAGCATGCAGGTCTTGACCTTCCATATCCATCACCCCCATTTGGCAGAGCCTTTTCTAAAATATTGTCGGAATTGTGTACATCATGACCTTGACATTTCAGTTCTGATCTCCACATACTATCTAAAACATGCCTTATATATTAGAGGAGGAGAGTAAGTAGGATCCCCTAAAGTTGAATGTCTTTCCTAGACACAATTTTCAGTGTGGGATATTGCAGCGACTTGCTGCTAATCTGAAACAGAAATGGGTGAAAGACAAGTTTCTACATAAACGAGTCCTTGCAGTATGCCATGCTACAAACTGTCCGCACATATCATATAACTCCACAGTTTCTCTCTCTCTCACTCTCTCTCAAAGCCCTCTTCCTATTCCCCAACTTCAGCAATAGCCTTGTGCAAAACCAAATAATGATTTTTAAAAAAAATCTCTCTCTATCTATCTAAAGGGACCATCAGAAATGTATTACAGCTTGAACCACAACAATGTAAATGCTGTTTAAGCAAAGCTTCTTTTTTCAGTCATCATCCCTATATGAGTCCTTTTTTAAACTTTGTTTTTGCATTTAAAACACCAGCATAATGCTATTCTTTGATAGGTTTACTATTTTTTATGTCACTGGCTCACTTCCCAAAGTAATGCACAAGCTGCTTTCAATTCACTCAAACAATGCTCAAAAAAACCCTAGCAATATTTACTTGCCCTGTTCAGTCCATAAATGATGGCGAATGCCTGCTAGCTCAACCCAACTCGGTATCAAGTTTCGGCATCTTCTTCAGGGGCAGTGTTATGGTTCTCCCACCGCTTGTTTAAATCAGTTTCTTATGCTGGTGACATACAAATATAAAGCTAACAAATAATAGCATTATGTTGATGTTCTAAATGCAAAGAAAGTTTTAAAAGGACTCAGATATATAGTGACGATTGAAAGAAGGAACTTTGTTTCTTGTTCCTAGCAATCTGAATACTAAGGGGGAGGAGGTTCAGTACTGTAGGGAGCTTGACTGCTGTTGGGGGAGTGTTAAGTGTTGCTGGGCGTAAGGGAATAGAGTAAGCACCTCTCTTCCCATTTCCTTCTTTTTCCTTCCCTCTAGCAGCCCATTCTTTTCCCTTCACCTCGCCAGCATCTGTGTATCAGTTTAGCACTTTGTCTGCACCAGCAGGGATGGAATGCTGTTGGCACGTCAGTGAGCTGTGTTCTCTTTTTTTCTAACCTAAGAGCGGCAGCGTTCTGGGGCTGGGTATGCATTTCTGAACCATGTAATGATTTTCCACAATGCTATGTACATAGATTAAACAATATAGATACACATTTTCATTGTTTTATATCATTATAGTGCAAGGAATGTTCTAGTTAATGCACATCTCAAGAAGGATTTGCATGATTAATCAGCAGTTGCATGTTCAAAAGTACTATTTTTAATATGCTAAAAAGCAGCTTTTTCTTATAATGGGCTCATTGATTTATGTATCCGATAGGCTTTTGCCTCCTGCTGCAACACTTACAAGGTGAGGTGAACAAGATCAAAGTCAATGGAAAGTTCAAGTAAATTGGTCAACACCTAGGGGTATGTTTACTAAATGGCGGTAACGTAGCAGTGGCTACGTTAGCACACATTAGGTAACGTTAACGCTCGCTATGTAACATTAACGCGCGTTAACGTTACGTTAACGCGTGTTAATGTTACCTAACGCGCATTAGCATTCCCGGCCGCGGTAAACCCCACAGAGGGTGAAGAGAGGGCAGAGAGAAGGGGTCAATGGGCGGGGAGTGGGCGGGGGGAGGCTCAGGCGACACCAACACGGGGAACTGAAGGACTGGAAACTACTGCGAGTGAAAACCTGTCGTTAGATGCACATTTGCAGGAGGGTGAAACCATTTCAGCATCAGCAATGTACAACCTAGGCAGGGAGCCCAAGAAAAGTGATAGTAGGGATCCATTTGCAGCAACAGCATAGTGTCTAAGTATGAAAGGCCACTATGGTGATGGTGCAAATGGGTCATAGGGGGCTGCAGGCGGGACATGTAGTGGGGGCAGCTGGGGCAGTAAGGTGCCTTATAAGGCGCCTTGTAACGCGCGTTAGCCTAAGGCGCCTTGTAACGCGCGTTAACTGACATGGCTTGCCGTAACGATGCACCGCCCAGTCCTTTATATGGGCATCCATACCATTACCGTGGAACCTAATGCGGGTAACATTACCGCGGTTTAGTAAACATACCCCCTAATTGCATTTTTTGCACTTGGCTGTGGAAGTCATTTTATTTCAAGACCAGAAGATTGCTTTCATTTTATCTTATTTAATAGATTCAGGAAATTCAAGTATATAAATACAGTTATATTTTTGTGGGAAAAACAAGCTTTTGAAAGTTGAATGACATTCTCTTATTCTGTTTTGACAGTGGAATCCTATATTTATCCAGCTCTTATAAAAATATTCATTGCATTTCCAGGGTGAAGAGACATCTTACAGGTAAAATATAATTTATTAATTTTGTCAAACCTGTTTTTCTTTGTCTAATATTCGTAAACATTGTAGTTCTTTTCAGCAAATATTCCAACAAAGGAAAAGGTCATGGCATTTTTGAAGAGATTTACAAAGACACTAGAAACTTGAGCATAATTATCATCAATTATATAAAAGAAAACAATTTCTGCAAATGGCAGGCAGTAGAAAACCCCCCATGCAATTTGCAAAATGTAAACATGCATTGGCAATGCTTACCTCCTAAAAATGTGGAAAGATAAATCAGCAAGTTAAGTCCTAAGTGATGTACTATTTTTATTAAGGAAAAGGTTGGCATAGATAATTTTTTAAAGAGGCATACTCCTTTTATTAAGGGTCCTACTTAAGCTTTACTTATGGAAAAACTACATTGTTCGTATAAAGTCCCCACTGAACAAAATAACATTTGAGCTAAATAATTTGCATTTGCTGTGTTAAAAACTTTACACATGCTCATGAATAAGTCTCTATGCAAATTTTAGGAGAGGCCTATTTTTTGGCCTAAGGTAGTACTGGTAGGCTAACCAATGTTCTTTCGTTGGGAAAGCAATTAAAGGGCAGGGGTAGGGGGAAGGGAATGGATTTTGGATATAACTCATGCCATTTTTAAGGAGTATCTACCCCCCTGCCATGATCCACCCTGTCAAACCTTCCAGCACAGTTCCTTTCTTATTTGATTTTATGATGTTGGCACTGAAAAAGAAAATGAAGCTACCTCGAAGTCTCATGCTGAAGCACATTAGAAGTTCCTGGCAGTCCCGTCGCCATGACACCAGGCAGGGCTGGCCCGTCCATTGAGCGAGAATGTTTTTTGCACAGGGCCCCGCGTTTCAGGGGGCCCCGCGCAAAAAACATTCTGATCCTAAAGTCAAATTAAAAAAAAAAAAAAAAAGCTGTCTTCTCCCGCTGCCGGGGCCGCCACGGCAGAATCGAGTGTGCCGCGGGGGCCCCCCCTGCCCAGCAGAGCCTGCCCTCCCCTGTATCCGCTCTCTAGTACAGCTGCCTGCAGTCTCACGTGCTGACTTTCAGAGTGCGAGGGGAGAGATTCTCCCTCGCTGCTCTGTTAAGCCCGCGGGGGCTGATGGGAAGTTCCCATCAGCCCCCGTGGGCTTAACAGAGCCGCAAAAGGGAAACTAGTCCCTTCGCGCTCTGAAAGCCGGCGCGGGGGGGGGGGGGGTAGGAGTGCTGATGGTCTGGGGAGGGTTTTGGAGTGCTGATGGGCTATGGGGGGCTATGGGGGGCTGGGGGGGGTAGGAGTGCTGATGGGCTGGGGGGGTTAGGAGTGCTGATGGGCTATGGGGAGGCTGGGGGGGGCGGGGTTAGGAGTGGTGATGGGCTATGGGAGGCTGGGGGGGGGGGTTAGGAGTGGTGATGGGCTATGGGGAGGCTGGGGGGGTTAGGAGTGGTGATGGGCTATGGGGAGGCTGGGGGGGGTTAGGAGTGGTGATGGGCTATGGGGAGGCTGGGGGGGTTAGGAGTGGTGATGGGATATGGGGGGATGGGGGGTTAGTAGTGGTGGTGGGCTATGGGGAGGCTGGGGGGGTTAGGAGTGGTGATGGGCTATGGGGAGGCTGGGGGGGGGTTAGGAGTGGTGATGGGCTATGGGGAGGCTGGGGGGGTTAGGAGTGGTGATGGGCTATGGGGAGGCTGGGGGGGGGGTTAGGAGTGGTGATGGGCTATGGGGAGGCTGGGGGGGGGTTAGGAGTGGTGATGGGTTATGGGAGGCTGGGGGGGGTTTGGAGTGGTGATGGGCTATGGGGAGGCTGGGGGGTTAGGAGTGGTGATGGGCTATGGGGAGGCTGGGGGGGGGTTAGGAGTGGTGATGGGCTATGGGGAGGCTGGGGGGGGGGTTTAGGAGTGGTGATGGGCTCTGGGGGAGCTAAGTCTTTATATGGGCTGATGGGATTAGGACTGGAAGTGGGTTGATGGGGGTTAGGACGGCTTATGGGCTAGGGGTGGCTTAACCTCCAACTTGGGTGATGGGGGATTAGGATTGGAAATGGGCTGGTGGGATTAGGACTGGGAGTGGGCTGATGGGGCGGTTAGGACTGGTAATGGGGTATGGGGGGGCTTAAACTGAAAATTGGGTGATGGGGATTAGGACGAAATGGGCTGATGGGGGGGGGGTTAACACTGGAGGTGGGCTGATGGGGTTAGGACTGGTAATGGGCTATGGGGGGGTTAAGACTGGTAATGGGCTGTTGGCTGATGGGGGCTGTCTGGTAATGGGCTATGGGGGGGTTAGGACTGATAATGGGCTATGGGGGGCTAGGACAGGAAATGGGCTGAGGGGGAGGGGTTAGGACTTGAGGTGGGCTGATGGGGTGGGGTTAGGACTTGAGGTGGGCTGATGGGGTTAGGACTGGTAATGGGCTGTGGGCTGATGGGGGGGTTAGGACTGGCAATGGGCTATGGGGGGCTGACTGGAAATGGGTTGATGGGGTTAGGACTGGAAGTGGGTTGATGGGGGGGCTAGGACTGGTATTGGGTTGGGGTTTGCTAGGACTGGAAATGGGCTGATGGGGGGCTAGGACTGGAAATGGGCTGATGCAGGGACTAGAAGGGAATGGATGCTGGTTGAGGCTGGAACTAGAAGGGAGCTGATGTTGGGGGAGGATTAGAATGGGATGGGGCTGGGAGAGTAAAATGGAGAGGGGAAAATATTTTGTGTGGGAGGGATAAAAAATCTACAATTGGCCGGGTATTGGGAGAGTAAGTGGGGATTGAGGATGGAGGGGTAAAATTTGAGTGGATGAAATAGGAATGAGGAAAGAGCAAAAGGAGAAAGATTAGTATGTTAAAGCAGATGTAGAGAGAGAGAATGGAAAAAAAAAACTAGAAGAGAGAAGAAAGGACAAATGGACAGCAGATGATGGAGAGTTAGCAGAAAACATGAAGAAACCAGAAGAAAGTGGCTGGAGCAATTGCAACTGAAAAAAAATGCACAAAAGGTAGAAAGATATCTCTTTATTTTGAATTTATTAACTGGAATATGAAAGCTCTGGGAAATGTGCATCATTAACGTCTGCGCTTTGTTTGGTACAAGAGGAAATTAATTTATAGTTTTATTTCTACAGTGTTGTTGTACATTCCAAGTTTGGCTTTTGGGGTTCCCAGTTTAATTATTGCCTTCCTGTTTCTAAATTGTAATTCCTTGTTTGGTGATGGTCTATGTTCTGCATGTGTAACTGAGCTGAGGTATTCTGTTTATGTAATTCCTATTTGACATTGCCACTTGTTCTCTTTCCCCAGTAGGTCATGTATTGTTTTTTTTTTTTAAACTTTTATTTTCATTTTACAACAAGCAAAAAGAAACAACACACCAAAGGAAACAAATACAAACATACAATAAGGAAAAAGCAACCCCAATTACCCCCCACCCCTATGCTTCTTCTCTAAGCTGATAAGTATCATCATATAAGCGCTTACAAACAACAGTAATTGTACATCAAAACAAACAGAAATAGTATCTGCGATACAGAATGATCATGTGACAGAGATTTACACAGATTTAAACAGTCAGATGAGAGCATTTAGCAGTTTGAACATAGTCGTTGAGCATCTTCCATTTAGACAAGTGGTGGGGGGTCTGAGCGGAAGAAGCTAACATACGAGGTATTTGCTCATATTTACTGTAGAGACAGACATGATTCCACCATTCATTGGGGCTCAGATGGGAGCTATTTTTCCAGTATTTCGTAATTAGGGAAATAGCTATGCCCAGCATAAAGTCTAAAAGGAAGTAAGCCGATTTGGGAAGAGAGGGGATCCCCGCAGCTGAGCGGAGTCCCACTATCTTCCAAGAGAGGGGCTCCTGAAAGTGCAAAATAGATTGAATACGACCCCAGACCCGACTCCAGTAATACTGTAATGCGGGGCATTCATATATAACATGAGTTAGTGAACCAATGGCCGCCTGGCATGTCCAGCATCTATTGCTCTGGGTGGCGTTCCATTTGGCTAACCTGTCAGGAGTATAGAAACATCGGTGGGCTAGAAAGAAAAGCGTCTGAGTGAGTGAGGCGGATCGAGAGACCCGTGTCACCTTGCTCCAGACTAGGCTCCATTGCTCCGGGGTCAAAGTTACATGCATTTCCCGCTCCCAGGATTTCTGTGCTGTAGGAGTGCCTCTATTTACAGTATTACATAAAGTTTTGTAAAAGTTAGATGCCACACCCGATAAGCTCCCGATAGATCGGATTATCTCCGATAATCCTTGGGTATGGGTTTCCGATGGCGGGAGCACCTTGGCACTCCGAAGACAATGCTGAAGTTGCACCAACTGAAAGTAGTGTTTCGCTGGGAGACCAAATTCAATTTGTAATTCGCTAAAAGTTTTCCAGCGACCATCATGGAACAGCTGGTTAGGGATCCAAATGCCCCTAGTGTACCAGGGGCTCCACGCCATCGGTTTATTTTGTATTTGAAATCGAGCATTGTGCCAAAGCGGGAGTCTATCTAGCGGGCAAAGTCGGGGGTCTAGAGATTGCTCAAGGGTATTAAAGGCACCTAAAGTGTCTAAGAGCATTGGTGGATAGTGGGAGTCTGATGGGAGAGTCATACCAGGGAGATAAGTAAGAGGAATTGGTTTGCAAAGGTCCTCCTCTATATCTAGCCACACTGGTCTACTCGGTGTAAGGTCTTCCAGCCAACGAGCGCCTTGTTTGAGAAGAAAAGAATGGTGGTATTTCAGGAAATCAGGGAATCTGACACCACCATTTTCTTTATCTGCTTGTAACTTATGTTGTTCTAGGCGGCAGTCTATCTATCAAAGGATCAAGTACTTGGTTGAAATCGCTGCCAAGTATTAATGGAGTATTGGCAGAGGCCTGTGCCAACTGCGCAATACTTGCATAGTAAGCAGGGTTATCCACATTCGGAGCATAAATACAAATACACGTGAATTCACTATCTCCAACCTTAAGGTGTGCACGGGCCCATCTACCCTCCTTATCAGAGCTAGTATCCATTACAGTAGCTTGCAAAGACTTCTTAACCAAGATGGCTACCCCACACCGTTTGGAAACGGCGGGAGAGTAGGCAGCCACCATGTAAGGCTTAGCATTAAGTTTCAGTGTTTCAACGGAGTTTAAATGCGTTTCCTGAAGAAACACTAAATCAGCATGCTCATGATTAAGATAGCTAAGGATTTTCTTTCTTTTGATTGGACTATTGATGCCTTTTACGTTCAGTGATAAGATCTTACATAAGGCCATTCAGAAGGGTTAAAAATTCTGAGAAAGAACATGATAACGCACATAATTTCACAATGTCCCTCATATTAACTGTATATGGCTGTACACATGACATGATAGAAAATAAGCTGGTGAAAAACAATGAAGCGCCCCATATAAAAAAATAAGCACCGAAGTGCTTTAGAGAAGAAGCAGAACCCCAGAAATTACTGGCGACCATATGTCTGCGGGGAGAAACCCCAAAGAAGGCCTAGATTGAAACATATAACCTGTATAGCTGTGCATGTTCCGAATCCAACCGAGGTGCACATCATGGAGGGAAAGGAGACCAAGAAAGTTATATATAGAAAGAAAGAAAAGTCCAGGCAGTCTCTGTTCCAGGCTGTGATCACCGCGTCGGGCCATTCAAAATGGCGGGCAGATCCGGCGGAGTACAGATCCAAGTTGTTGGATTAGCGCATCTGGTCTGCTTCTTTGGAATCTAAAAATGTTGCTAGTAGATCAGGATCTTCGAAGGTTCTAGTTTGGTTATGGAGAGTCACTCTGAGCTTCGCTGGATACAATAGGCCAAAACGAGCCTGTAGCTGTTGAAGTCTAGGGCGAAAAGCAAGGAGTCTCTTCCGACGGTCAACTGTGGGCTTTGCCAAGTCAGGGAAGAAGGAGACTTTATGACTTTCAATCTCCAGATGATGATTCGCCCGGGCAGCATTTAGAATTTGCTCAACTTGCTGATATCTCAGTAATCGAAAGATGATAGGCCGGGGGGGTCGTCCGATTGAGCGCCATGTTGGTAGGAACACGATGTGCTCGGTCAATTTCCAGATCTCTGTGAAAAGTGATCTTCAGCAAGGAGGGAAGAGTTTTGATCAGGAATTCTCTTATATCTCCTGCTTCCACCCCCTCCGGTACTCCAATGAGCCTTACATTGTTGCGACGGGCTCGATTATTGCTATCCTCTAACTCTTTTTGAAGATTCTGTATCTGACGCTCAGCCTTGTCCAGTTTCACCAAGCGCACCGCGTGCGAGTCGAGGACCCCCGCCATGTTGTCCTGCCGTAATGAAAGACCTTCAAGCCGGTCCTGAAGCATACCGAAATCTTCTCGCATGGCTAGGAGCGCTTCTCCGTTGGACTGTACCAGTTCCTTCACACCGCGTATTTCCTCCAAGATCTCCTGTTGCATTTCGGGGTTTTCCCGAAGTGGAGCAATCTTTTGTGGGGAAGACAACTCTGTTTTGGAGCGTTTTCCGTGTAAAGAAGAGGGAGACCCGAAGTCTAAGCGCGCTGGTTTGTGGGCCGCCATCCCCCCCGAGGCACCCCGGTAAGTTCGGAACAAAATATTAAGTTTATGTAGGTATTAAGTCAGGATTCTGAGTAGGCCTCTCGGGAGCTTCAGCGCGAAGCGTCTAACCCGCTGGACATCAGGCTCCGCCCCCCCCCAGGTCATGTATTGTTGTTCTCTGAAATGTATTGGTTTAATATTTGCAGTGTTGCCTTTTGATAGGTAGGGTATGGTGCTTTGTGAGTCCTGGTAGTGCTGTTAGGATACGGCGGGTTTGCTATTGGTTCTAAATGGGCAGTGTTTGTAGTAGTTCCTAATGTGCCTGGTGGTTGGCACTGGATTATAGTAATGTAGAAATCTTTTAGTCTGTCTTTATCCATACACTCATTAAGAGACATGTTTACTAAAAGTTAGTGTATGTTAGCATTATGCAAATATTTATGCAAATAAGGCCACTTATGCAAATGAGGCCCCACAACGAGTTTCCGCACATGGCCCCGCACCCCCCTTGGGCCGCCCCTGACACCAGGAAATGCACATCAGAAAGGGTGGGTCCGGCAAGGGCTTCCAGTGTGCCATGAGCGCGAGGCTCCATGGCAGTTTCCTTTTGTAAAAGTAAGGAAGAAAGGACCCAAGACCCCTGAAGGTTTGAGGGACAAACCACAGTTGGGGGGAGGGATTCCAGTGCTGGTGAGCAGGAGAGCAGACAATGTCTCTGAAAGGATGGCAAATTTTGGCCCAAGCCCCTATTCCCTCTTGCTGTCCTCTGTCTTCTTACAGAGCCTTTTTCCTATTTTTTTTTTATTTTCTATTCTTTCCAAGTGGCTCTCTATTAAACTCTTTGACTACTTACAAAAATTCAGTTTCCAATTTAAAAAAAAAAAAAAAAAAAAAGGTCTTTGCGTTCTAGGTATCTGAGTCTCTCAGAACTGCAGCGACAACTGGGGAAACCCTTTTTGGGTTTTTCTGGCCAGTATGAAAGGCACTAGGTTTCCTTTTTCACAGCGGTTTTACTCTTCTCATCAGGTTTTTTTTATTGTAATCTTATTTTCTGTGTCTCTGCAGTGCTCAGCCACTTGAGCTGATACATCCTGCAGCCCCAAGCAGTTTAAATCCACAGGAATGCTCTACTCTCTCAGCGGGAGACAATGTGCCTGGGCCTGAGAGGGCCTTAGGATTCTACTTCAGCTGTGTCCTGTATCCCAGGTAGGGTTGACAACTTTTTGAAAGGAAAAAAACCGCCAGCTGCAACTACTTGTGCCCACCTTCTGTTCCTCCCAGCCCCATCCCTGCCCACACCTCCCCCATCCCTGCCTCACCCGAAACAAATAACTGCAGAGAGGATAGCAGTGCAGGGTTTAGTATCTGCAGGCCATATCAAAGTGGGGGAGGGAGTACAAGAGATTGCATTCATCCATTCCATCACAGACTTCCAATACATATATGCTCACCTACATAGTATTAAATCCATCTACAGACTCCCCCAGTTCCCCATACAACTAACCGTAAAAATAAAGATCTCAGTAATGGCAAGACAAACACTCCGAGTACCAGTTCTATTGGAAATTAATACAAAAAGATCCTTCAGAGCCATGAGCAAATCTACCATGCCAGCACTAACTTCCAAAATGTACCCAACGACTCTATAAGGAAAAGGCAGCACTGTAAATATTGCAGTGGCCCCTTGAACATCAGTAAATCTATTAGGAAAGCTGGACAAGCCAGATTACTACACATTCTTAAATAGAAATTACATGCTAACAGAATACCAAGGTTACCTAGTTATCTGGTTCCAGGAGTGAGATTTTAAGCCAATCCTGGATTTCTGACCATCTCATTCTAATGCATTATGGGCAGGGGCGGCTCAAGGCAATCTGCTGCCTGAGGTGAGGGGTGAGATGGCGCCCCCTTGAGGGGGGGGGGGGAATCTTTCTCAAAACTCCAGTCAGGGACTGAACGAAACCAAAAAGCCAATTAGATAATTGGATTGAAATTCCATGTAAAAAGGGGAAGGCAATGGCTGTGTGTGTGTACTATTGACTGCCTGGCCAGGATGAACAAATGGATGATGAAATGATCAAAGAAATCAAGGAAGCTAACAAAAGTTACAGCACAGTAATAATAATGGGTGATTTCAATTACCCCGGTATCGACTGGGTCAGTGTCACGACAGGACATGCTAGGGAGATAAAGTTCAAGATGAAATAACTGACTGTTTCTTGGAGCAGCTGGTTCATGAACCAACCAGAGGGGTAGCCATATTGGACCTAGTCCTTAGTAGAACACCAGATCTGATGCAAGAGATAAGGGTGTTGGGGCCACTTGGCAATAGTGATCATAGCATGATCGTGTTTGATTTAATGAGTGGGGGAGGGCTGGTAAGGAAATCCACAGTACTACCTTTTAACTTTCGAAAGGGAGACCATGATAAAATGAGGACAATAGTTAAGAAAAAACTAAAAGGAGCAGTTGCAAAGGTTAAAGACTTACATCAAGCTTAGGTGTTGTTGAAAAATACTATCTTGGAAGCCCAGACCAGCTGTATTCCACGCATTAAGAAAAGTGGAAGGAAGTCCAAAAAACTGCCAGCATGGTTTAAAAGTTGAGATCAGAGAGGCTGTTGTTGCCAAAAAAGCGCCTTTCAGGAAATGGAAAAAAGAGCCAAATGACGAAAACTGGAAACAGCACAAGCACTGGCTAGTTAAATGCAAGGCATTGATAAGGCAGGCAAAGGGATAATTTGAGAAGAAGCTTGCTGCAGAAGCAAAAACACGTAATAAAGACTTTTTCAAGTACATTCGTAGCAAAAAACCTGTGAGAGAGTCAGTTGGTCCTTTAGATGATAGAAGGGTTAAAGGGGCACTAAGAGGCGACAAGGTGATAGCGGAGAGACTGAATGAATTCTTTGCTTCGGTCTTTACTGAGGAAGGTGTAGGGATGTTACCCATGAATGAAGTGGTATTTAAAAGTGCGGAAGAATTGAAGGAAATATTGATACATCGGGAAGATGTATTACAACTATTTGATAAACTGAAGAGTAGCAAATCACCTGGACCAGATGATATACATCCAAGGTGTTGAAAGAACTGAAATATGAGATTGCAGACCTGGTATTAGTAATCTGTGAATTATCATTAAAATCATCTGTAATACCTGAAGATTGGAAGATGGCCAACATAACACCGGGAAACTACAGACCGGTGAACCTGATGTCAGTACTGGGAAAAATGGTAGAAACCATCATAAAGAACCAAATTGCTGAACATGTAGATAGTCATGGCTTAATGGGAGACAGCCAACATGGCTTTAGACAAGGAAGATCTTGTCTTACTAATCTGTTATGTTTTTTTGAAGATGTGAATAAACAGGTAAACAAAGGTGAATCGGTTGATATAGGGGTATGTTTACTAAGGCGCGGTATCGTTACCTGATGTAACATTATTGCATGGTAATGTTACCTGATGTAACGTTAACGTGCATTACCAATGTTCCCTCTAAGCTGCGCTGGGTCTGTTGGCAACATTCCTGCCGGCAGGGGGGGGGGGGTGCTGTGCAATCGATGCTCTACCCCTCACCCCACCGGCGGGAATGCCAGCGGTGGACCCGGCGCAGATTAAAGTGTACATTGTGAGGGTGCTGCGGCATGTGCTAGACACAGGATTGCACTGCACTACACTCCCCCCCCCACCCCACCAGCAGGAATGTTGCCGGCAGACCCAGCGCAGCTTAGAGGGAACATTGGTGGTAACTGTCCCAAAGGGTAGAGAGAGGGTGGCGAGAAGGGGTCAATGGGCGGGATTGGGCGGGGAGAGGCTCCTGCTACACTAACGCTGGAACATTAACGCCGGAACATTGACGCCAGTGAAAACCTGTCAGTAAATGCACATTTGCAGGAGAGAGAGACCATTTCAATGTCAGCAATGTTGAGCACGGACAGGGGACCCAAAAATAGTGATAATGGTGCCCATTTGCAGCAGCAGCATAGTGCCCAAGTATGAAAGGGCACTATTGTGATGGTGCAAATGGGGCAAAGGGGGCTAAAGGTGGGACATGCAGTGGGGGCAGCTGTGGCACAGGGTGGACTAGGCTGTCGCCTAGGTGCACATAGGAACACAGAAACTGGAAATAAGCAAGACAGTGTCTGATCAAGGTCAAACATGCCCAGTACTCTGTGTTCCACAGTGTCCCATCCAGGGGACACGTACCCAGCAGGTACCCCAAACATCACACAGGAACCACAATGCCTGTAATGGGGCAAGCAGTGCACATCTAGGGAGCACTTTAACAAGGGTCTACGGACCTTCCCCAGGATAAGTCCCAAACTGTCGTAAACCCAGCTAAATGAACACCCTTTACTACAGCCCCTGGTAAGGCAGTGCAGGATGTGACCACACGTTGGCTGAAATATGTATACACCCAGTAATCCAAACTGGGTACACTGTATCCACATTGCATGCCCTAGCCCTTCCACAGTCTGCTGGCATGACACAATCTACCTACATTTACCAGGTCCACCCTAGCCAATAGTTGCTAGATAACCAACTTGACGCCCCCAGTCATCTCTCTCCCATGTGGAAGGGACATAACATTGGCAGGCGGTGATGGGGGGGATGTGTGGATATTCATGTATGCCTCCCCACCCCAGACCATGCACCCTAGGCACCCGCCTATCTGCACATTGGATGGCCGAGGACTGCGCACTACCAGCACCGACAGCATATGGGCATGGGGTGGGGGTGGGGGTGTTGGTGGCGGAGGGGGCAGTGGGACCCGCCTGCAGTGGCCCAAGGCCATGCCCAATTCCAGTGCGTGATGTGCAGTGCAACAAACAAAATCTGTCTGATGACAGCAAAGGTAGCCCCAGGGACTGCTGTGCTTCAATGGCAACAGTGTAGTGCAGTACACACAGCCAGTGTGTTGTGAAGCAAGAAGTCACAGGTTCAGGTCCCAGCTGTGGATGTTGCAGAGTACATCCCTACATTTTACCCAACATTGCAGATATATAACATCAACATGGAGGTACAAACACCCACACACAGACTCCACTATCCAAAGCTTCATGGAGAGTCAGGCTGTTGGCCCCAGCACGGAGCAGCAGTTATCACCAGAGCACTACTACTAGCCCGTGCACACCTTAGCAATGCCTGCACTATGATCGGAACCAGTGTGGCGGGCAGGGTTGCCATCCACCCCTATCTTTGCACAATGCTGCAATAGGAGTGGGTGTGTGTTTATGTCTATCCATTGTTTTGTAGCATCCTACACCTCACCGGGCCCACTGTTCCCAGCACTAGTCTGTATGTGCATACTGAGGAGCAAGGTATTGTGGGTATGGCCTAGACATGGCAGATTGGGCAGGATGCGTCTGCATCGGAGGTAGGGCAATGACTGGGATATCATAGTGCCCAACCACCATGTGCATGGAGAGGGTGGCCACAGCATGTCCTACTGGGAGGACACTCACTCTGACCGAGCAGTGACCATAGCACGGCTATGTTCCCACACAGTGCTCTATAGCATCTGTCTCTAGTGATATCTGTGTGCTTCCTGATTTGGGATCCAATCACTGAGGCACCTGCTGGGTGTCTGTGCTGTCTATCCCATCTCTGGGTGCACATAGTTCTTCTGTGAATATGCGATATGGACTGGCTAGCAGACTGTCTGCAGTTAATATGTGCATGGCTGCAGTACCTGGTGGGGTGCAGCAGGTAGAGTCTGACTGTGCTTTCTGCTGGTGAATGACAGACTTTGGTGGGGGGGACAGCTCAGGTTTTCCACTGCTGGGCTGCCAGTGCCCTAGTAGCAGGTAAAGATCTGGTCTACCCCCCCCCCCGCCCCCGCCCCCGCCCCGCCCCGCCCCGCCCCGCCCCGCCAACAGCCTTTGGGCTGGGGCTGCTGGTGCCTCAATTACAAAAATGTTTATTGTGGGCAAGGGATATATATTGCAAACCACCTTGCCAGTGAGAGCGTGGTATATTAGGCATTGCTAGATAAATCTTACGCGAGTCTAGACACCCCTTTGCCCTGATAATAGGTGGCTATAGCAACCACCTTGTAACAGTGGGCATGCACTATTCTGGGTGGAGAACAGTCCACTAGGGTCTGGATGTAACTGGGGCATATAGATGGACACAGGTTGACTGTAGTTTCTACTGCAGGGACCACTTGCCACACACAGAGAATAATGGGGATCTGCAGCAGAGCCTATCACAAGCACCCCAGGTACTGTGGACCTGATGCTGTGTGCCCATCCTCACCCTCAGGGTGAACACAGAACCTGCGCAGTGGCATGATCTGTAGTTTCTCTGTGCCAGTATCACACACTGTCAGTTCTTCATACCGAGCTGCAGTGCTGGAGAGGTGCATTCTCCATTTGGTGATCAGCTGTAGAATGCTGTTCTGCATGTGCATTGCATCATGGGTACTGGTGGGATAACTCTTGGCACACACAGCAGACATTTTGTGCGGTGACCTGCAGTCTTTCTGTTTCCAGCCATTGCTATGCAAAGTGCCATGGAGGTGTAGCCTACTGGTTGGTACAGTGACTCCCTAAACAAGGGTCATGGGTTTAATTCCACTTTGTTCTCATTTTTTTCTGCCTGTCCTACTCAAATCATTTTCATGCCTGTCACAGTCACATCTCTGCAGATCTGTGCTGCCAGCACATTACATCCTCACTTCAGTTGCCAACCATCCTTCAGCTCATCTATCTGCTTCAGTCAGCTGTGTAGAGTCCTGTCTTCTTGTGCAGGCTGCTACCCCATGTCCTGCACTAGTACCCTTTTCTGCATTGCGGCTCTTCGTGCTTGCCTCACCTGTGCCTTATCTGCATGGCACCACTACTCCTCTGTCCTCCTATCATTGCACATATCCTGCCACCTCTGCCACCACCGAGGGACATGTATTCCCATCCTGTGCCACCCACTGTCATTGCAGCACTTTACATTGACAGCACCCTGTGCATCGGTACAGCTGCCTTCAGGAAGGCCCTTAAACATTTCCTCTTCATCAAATATCTCACTGACAACACCAAACCTCAGTCCCACTTGAATAGCGAGAACTTCAGCAATAGTAGTAGTCAACCAGGCAAGCCCTCGCAACATGTGTCCCCAACAATGTAAAACACCAAACAGTATCCTTTTCTCGCTACGCTTCTTATGTATATAGTTTACCCTGTTATCCAAGTTCCATATCCTGTTAATTGTAATGACCAGACATATGCAACTTGTCGGATGTTTCTGTTCCATGTAAACTGCGCTGATGTCGAATAGTGCGGTATATAAGAAATGTTAATAAATAAATAATAAATAAATAACATGTTTGTCCACTTTACTGGTTGCCACATAGGTTGCCTGCAGATATGGCATGTCCATTAGCTCCCACCTCTCCTTCCGTCCATCACTTGTTCATTGCCTTTCCTTGATGCTCTATCCTGTGTTAGGGTTACAGCTATTTTTGTACCTTACAGTTCATGCTTGTCAACTTGATGCACCTTACAACCCTTAGGGCACCTTACATTAGGGCACCTTACTGCCCTTAGGGCACCTTAACCTAAGGTGCCTTATACGGTGCCTTAACCTAAGGTGCCTTATAAGGCGCCTTAACATTAGGGCACCTTACTGCCCTTAGGGCACCTAAACCTAAGGTGCCTTATAAGGTGCCTTAACCTAAGGCGCCTTAAGTTAGGGTGCCTTAAAGCCCTTAGGGTGCCTTGTCAGCTTAACGTGCCCTGTTTGTCAGCTTTACATGCACTGTCCCGTTAATGTACTTTAAGCGGCCAAGGCACCCTTTACTGCACGTTAACGGGGCATTTCTACCTTTACGCCTTGTATGGTATCGGTAACGTTACAGCTGCATTTAACGCCGGTAACATTACCGTGCCTTAGTAAACATACCTCATAGTGTATTTGGACTTTCAGAAAACCTTTGACAAGGTCCCTCATCAGAGACCTTTGGCAAAACTAAAGAGTTATGGGATAGGATGCTGTGTACTATTGTGGATCAGGAACTGGTTAAAAGATAGAAAGCCGAGGGTAGGGCTAAATGGCCAGTTTTCCCAATGGAGAAAGGTGAATAGTGGTGTACCCCAGGGATCTGTTCTGGGTCCGCTGCTTTTTGACATATTCATAAATGACCTGGAAAAGGGAATAACAAGTGAGGTTATCAAATTTGCAGAAGATACAAAACTATTTAAAGTTGTTAAAACCCTTGAGGATGGTGGAAAATTGCAAAAGCATCTTGATAAATTGGAAGACTGGGCATCCAAATGGCAGATGAAATTTAATGTGGACAAGTGTAAAGTTATGCACCTAGGGAAGAACAACCCAAACTATGGTTACATGATGAAAGGTTCCACATTAGGAACCACTACCGAGGAAAAAGATTTAAGTGTGCAACGGCGGCCAAGAGAGCAAATAGAATGCTAGGTATCATAAGGAAAGGAATGGAAAATAAAACAAGGGATATTGTAATGCCTCTGTATCATTCCATGGTGCGACCGCATCTTGAATATCGAGTGCCATTCTGGTCGCCGTATCTTAAAAAAGATATAGCGTTATTAGAAAAGGTTCAGAGAAGAGCCACCAAAATGGTAAAGGAGATGGAAGGATACCCCTATGAAGAGAGGCTAAAAAGGTTAGGGCTCTTTAACCTGGAAAAGAGACGGCTGAGGGGAGATATGATAGAAGTCTATAAATTAATGAACGGAGTGGAACGGGTAAATGTAGAGCAATTGTTTATGTTATCAGAATATAGAAAGACTAGGGGACATGCAATGAAGCTACGGGGTAACCTATTTAAGACTAGTAAGAGAAAATATTTTTTCACTCAACGTGTAATTAAACACTGGAATTTGTTACCGGAGGATGTAGTAAAGGCTGTTAGTGTAGCTGGGTTTTAAAAGGTTTTGGACAAGCTCCTGGAGGAAAGGTCCATAAACCATTATTAAAAAGGGACCCAAGATATCACTGCTTGACCCAATACAAGCATTGTGGATCCTGTGTCTTTTGGGGAAACTGCTAGGTACGTATGACCTAGATTGGCCACTTTGGAAACAGGATACTGGGCTTGATGGACCTTGGTCCAGTATGGCATATCTTATGTTCTTATGTAATATGTAGCAAATGCAAGATGTTCGCACCCCTAGGAACTAAAAGAAAGAGGGAGAAGCACAGCAGTTTATAACTCCAAATTATAATTCATTTGTATTTGGTTATTATAAACTACAGTATGGTGCTTGCTTTTTATTTTTGAACATATACTGTATTTTGCATTCACAGAACCCCCTCCCTCAACAATGGGTGCAAAGCTGAGGTAGGACATTCACTCACAGAACTCAATATATTAAAAAAAAATCTGATTCTGGTCATCTCACCTATAACAAACATTCTCCAGTATCAGGCATATTGGGAACTAATATAAAACCCTACAAAAGTCACCAAAGATCTACAAGGCCAAATCTACCCCACCACATACCAGCATAAACTTCCAAAACTCATAGATTATTAGAAAGTGCAGAATCTCACCTCACCTCCTTTCTCCTCTGAACACAAATAAAGAATATAACTAGAATAGAGGCTGGAGAAATGCAACTAGTGATAAAGTGTCCTGCTTAGCTGTGCCAACATTGAAACTTTGACAAAATGATTATCAGAAAGTAAAAGGTTTCATAAGTATCCAGCCCATAAATGATTCATATATATATTATATTCCTTGGATCCTGAAGAACCTCTCTAATAGCTTTACAAGATTACAAATATATATATTATTATTAGAATTCTTTACTAAAAAATTAAATATAAAATACAAAACCTTGCAATGTATTTCTTTGGAGGCCTCCCTCTGCCAACATTGACAGTGGGATGAAACACTGAAATTTGAGCTTCTGAATGTGGCCCTAGTAGGGGTGATGGGGAGAAAGTGCCACAGTAAGGGAAAGAAAGAAAAACTTCAGCACGATCTAGTATCAGCAGCCACGAGCACTAAAGTTTCCACACTGATGACATCATCCAACAGCGACTGCGATGTTTGGAATCCCCGCCAGAAGTCGCGGCTGTGTTTATTTCTGATTTTGCTGCCTCTGGCCTGCCTCTGCCTTCCCACTGCTTTTCTTCTCGTTTAGACGAGCTTAAATGGGAAAAAGAGCAGCGGGAAGGCAGCGGCAGCCCAGAGGCGGCAAAATCGGATCATGCAACCTGTTGGTTAATTTGTGTAATAATGTTTTAAATTAGTTGCATATTGCCAGTTTACATTTTGATTCTGGAATAACAGATTATAATAAATAAATAAAATCAAAATGTCAACAACAAATCTAGCTTCCAGGCAGTCCACCTTGATTCCCACATGCACTATCCTATTCTGGGTGACCTCTCGCTGTACGCCAAGCCTCCTGCCAAAGTTTCCTGACTCACAACCCGCAAAGGAAAGTTTCCACTTGTGACAAAACTGCTCCTGTCCATAGAGACTAGCATTTTGGGAAGGGGGGCATTTAATCAACCAGATTGCTTAGATCAAAAAACAATCCTGCATCTTTATCCTTTTACAACATTTGATGCTCCCTTTACCCTTTCATTACCACTCTGTATGTTAGACATTTAGCTGACCATTAAAGTGGCCTAACCGGGCTATCACACAATTTCATCCTCAGGCTAAGAAATTCTGAAACTTAATGCCACTATAGCCCATTGTCCCCTTGTCAATGCATCAGGAGCTGATCCAGAGCACATGAATTACAAAATGCTGGTAGTGGAAAAAGATGTCTGTTATCATCTAGCTCACAACATGAGTCTCAAATACATATGTTTATATGCTGAAGTAGCTTACTGAAGTTCCTTATATAACTGCTCAAAACAGTACGCTAGAACATAATAACACACCTCTGTATCTTATATAGCTGCTCAAAAATATTTGCCCACTGACTCCACTCTATTAGTGCACAACATGGCCACCTCTATGCTCGCCCTACTTCTCCTCTCCATACTATCTGGCATCTTACATGCCTCTTTTGCTCTAACAACCGACCTCAACCCTATTCCTATACACCATTACAGAAATAGGAAACCCCACCAAAATCAACATCACTACCCACAAAACTCATATAACAATAGACAAACCTACCTTCTCTATATACCTCTTGAAGCAACAAACAACAAAAGATCTAATCTGAAAACCACTCTACAAGAACTCAAGTGTGCCCTTATTAATGCACGCTCAGCCCGCAACAAATGGCCTGCCATCACTGATCTTATAGCAAACCTTAATCTAGATATCCTCCTGGTCACAGAAACTTGGCTCTCCGATACTGATAATGTTCTATTGAACCAACTTACCCCACCGAACTACTCAATTTACACCAGCAACAGGGAAAACAGAAAAGGCGGTGGAGTCTGCATAATCGCAAGAACCGAATTAAAATACCACACCACCTCCACCAAGGTCACAAACCACATAAACACATTGTCCATCTCTAACAAAACTAATACCATAAATCTTATCTACAGAGCCCCAAACGCTCCTGCTGATGACTTTTCAAACATTATTGATCTTGCTATTAACCCTAAAGACCCTGACAAACCCAATTGGCTCCTAGGAGATCTCAATTTGGCATCCACAATGCCATCAGTATCAAAATCCTTCCTCGATGCCATGGACAACCTACATTATAGACAAATTGTAACAAACCCTACTCATAAACAAGGAAATCTCCTTGACCTCATCTTCGTACCACCCTCAGTTTCTTCCTCACTAAACCCATTTAAGCTCTCAACAACCCCCGTCCCCTGGTCCGATCATAACCTTATAACATTCTGCATACCATCCAAGGAATCGCCAAGCAAACCACCAGATCTCAACTCTCTCTCTAAACCCTCACGATTCAAACCATTCAACAGAGACGCAATCATTTCCCAGACCATCCCAAAACTCTCTCAAACACATGACAACATCAATGAAACTGTGTTGAACTGGAACAGCGCCATTGGATTATCCACCCAGACTCTCATCACAGACAATCAAACCTCTATCAATTCACCCAGACCCAAGAAACAGAACGCGCCATGGTTCTCTGCCGAGCTAAGAGCCTCCTTACACCAGTTGAGGAAACTAGAGAGGAAATGGAGACACTCTCTGAATCATGATGACCAAACCACTTATTTAGCTCATTTGAGATCCCATCGTCAGCTAACCTGGGACAGGAGAAAAGAATATCACGCAAAACTCCTTAACCGGTCTCTTAATAAACCAAGAGATCTCTTCCAAATAGTAAAATCCCTAACTGGAGTGCCTACTCCACCACAGCAGGAACATGTACAACCTCAACTATATGCTGACTACATCCAATCTAAGATGATCAAAATCACAACAACAATCTCAAATGAAACCACACAACCTCCCAATGTTCAATTTATACTTGATAAATTTTCATTTCCTTCTCCGAAAACAATTGAAGAAATTATAACTTCCATCAATGTCACCACCGCCCCTAACGACCCATGCCCAGCCCATTGGATCAAAGCAATGAGAGTAGAACTTAGCCCATACATAGCAGCCATAGCGGACCAGTCACTCAGCACAGGAATATTCCCGACTGCCCTCAAACAGACCTCCATTCGTCCCTTACTGAAAAATAATAAACTTGATCCAAAGAAGGTAGACTCTTACTGTCCAATTTCAAGCATTCCTCTATTAGCCAAGATCCTAGAAAAGATTACACTAAGGCAGATTCAACAACACATCGACTCTGAAGCACCACTAGACCCAAACCAGCACGGATTCAGAGAAGCGCACGGAGTCAAAACTCTCCTAGCTTCCTTAATGAACATGCTCATTACTACAATAGACAACATCAGAAATGGAGTCGCATTGGTCTTCCTAGACATAGCAGCAGCATTTGACTCTGTCGACCATGATCAACTGCTAGCCCGGCTCCACGAAAAAGGGATACAAGGAACTGCCTGGAACTGGTGCAAATCCTATTTGGAGGATCGCTGGCAACAGGTCCGGATTGGTAACACTACGTCCCAGCCTTTCCGACAGCAGCAAGGAGTACCTCAGGGTTCCTCCCTCTCTGCCTTGCTATTCAATATCTACATGCAGCCAATCTGCAACATCACCCGCTCATTCGGAATCTCTTGCCTCATTTATGCTGACGATGTGCTTCTATTCACACCAGTTAATGTTACAAATCCCGACTACACACCTTTAACCACCTGCTTTAATACTATCTCAGATTGGATGCTCACACAAAATCTCCGAGTCAACTTTAAAAAAACGGAGTTCTTGATTATCACAAGGAATAAAGACTTCTCTCCTCCACCAACGTTAAGAACAAGAGATGCCGATCTACCGGTTAAAACCACGATACGTTACCTAGGTGTCATCCTGGATCAACGGTTGGAATTCAAAGATCACATAAAGAATACAGTAAAAACCATCTACCATAAAATCAGGACGCTACGACTCCTTAGACCCATGCTTGAACCAAATGACTTCCGCACAACCTTCCAAGCGTTAGTCACCCCACACCTCGACTACGCTAACATTGTTCTCCATGGCCTTCCCAAGAGCACATTAAACCCACTACAGTTGGCCATGAATACAGCAGCAAGAGTGCTATACGGGGCTCCTAGGAGTCAACATATTACCCCCATTCTGTTTGAACTTCATTGGCTCCCAATAACATGCAGGATCTTATACAAAACCCTCCTCTTGACCTTCAAAGCGTTCCATCAAATCTCTCCATCCTCACTATCTGACATCCTCCACCACCCCCAAAATATCAGATCTAGAAGATCGGTAACAGAAAACACACTTATTGTCCCAAAAGACCCAGCGAAAGCCACGCAGACGACTACCATGAGAGCTTTCTCATCCTTCGCCCCCAGGTGCTGGAACATGTTACCATCCAACATCAGATCACTAAAAGACCTGTCCCAATTCAGAAAATCTCTAAAAACACACCTCTTCACTCAACACTTCCTCCAAGACACTACCTCCTCACCTACCCCCCTTCCAACCCAAACTAGTGAATATGGTTAGGCAAATAAATTCCCAAAACTCCATTCCTTCCCCCAAATCAAAATCTATTCATGCCTAACCTACAAAGCTCAAAGCCTATACTAATTTACTGTAAATAGTTGTAAATTATTTGCTGTTGTTATATTGTCATTAACCCCAGTTATCCCTGTTCCACTTCCTGTTATCTGTAAACTTGACATATGTTTTATGCTTAAGTACAATGTTGTTAAAATGTAAACCGCACTGATGATGAATAGCGCGGTATATAAAAACTACTAAATAAATAAATAAATATGAAATCCAAGTTGTATCTCCCGTTCACTGTAAATGCATAACAGACACCCTGAGATGCATAAATGTTATCTGTAAACCGCACTGATTTTAAAGAGCGCGGTATATAAAAGCAATAAATAAAATAAATAAATATGAAAACAAAATTAAAATGGAGTTTTATCATCTATCTGTGGGAAAATCATTTGCACAGATGTAACCAAGTGCCATAACATTCTTAATGCATATTCAATAGAGTGAGAGATGGTAGAGATGATGCTATAAAAGGCAGCAGCATTACCATGATGCATGCTAGGAGTTCCCTGTGATAAGTCAGAGTAAGAGGAGGAGATTGGAAGGCCTCTAGGGTGAATGGATGATTTCAAGGACATATTCGTTCAATTTGGAAGGGCACTTGGTAAGGTCCAATGATGTTTTTAAGAAAATAATTGTTACTCCCCTCATACATTTTTAACATTACTCACAAATGGAAGAGGAAGCGATTCTGCTAAAAGCGATAATCTATCACGGGAAAATTATGCAAGTAATTGTTATATGAATCTTTAGAAAAACATCATACAGCAAACTCATCTTCAAAAGCAAGGCCGGCTACAGCTCAGCTCACAGAGAAACAACTCACGGGAACTTCTACTACTATTGATCATACAAGATGGCTGTCGCAATGCTTGGAATCCCTGCCAGAAGTCGCAGCTGTGTTTATTTCTGATTTTGCCGCCTCTGGTCTGCCACTGCCTTCCTGCCATTTTTTTTCTCGTTCGGATGAGTTTAAGTCCGAAAAAGAGCAGCAGGAAGGTAGCGGCAGCTCAGAGGCGGTAAAATCAGAAATAAATACAGTCGGAGTGCCGCCCCCTAGAAACTGCCGCCTGAGGCCACCGCCTCAGTTGGCCTAATGATAGAACCACCCCTGATTATGGGATCTGCAGCACTGATTTCACTGGGTAAAATCAGGGATTACAAATACCAAACTGCATTGCAAGATAAATTTAAGACCAGAATGGCCAAAAATCTCACTCCTGGAATTGGGTAACTTGGCAACTCCAATACCCAGCCTTAGTCGCACATGCAGAACACAAATGGACCTTCACCAAATAAAAAATAAGTTATCAAAATGTGAAAAAAATAAATATGTACACAAAACTGAAATGAAACTTCAAAAAGCCAGACCCTGGATGCAAAGTACAAAAAAAAAAAAAAAAAGCAGATGTCAGTACTGGCATTAGGAGGACTGTAACTGGGACAATTGCTCTGGACCCCAAGACAGATAAGGTACCCAAAGCAGTCTGATGCTGGAGAAGGAACAGCTTGCTAGTAGAGTTTAGGATCCCTTCCAAATTTTTGCCTGGGCTGGGCCCCAGCCACGTCTAACATCAGTCCTGGCAGATGTACATTCCAAAAACTGACATATTCAACTACTAAATAGAAAATAGAATTCTTTTTTCTACCTTTGTTGTCAGAGAATTTTATTTTTTT
This sequence comes from Ichthyophis bannanicus, assembly GCA_033557465.1. Classification (NCBI taxonomy): domain Eukaryota; kingdom Metazoa; phylum Chordata; class Amphibia; order Gymnophiona; family Ichthyophiidae; genus Ichthyophis; species Ichthyophis bannanicus. Next base: position 1,738,983,067 of record CM066032.1, read on the forward strand.
AATTGTTTTTGCTCCCAGTCTCTCGTGTCTGTTTTCCTCTATCTTCTCTTACCACTCTTTTCATGATCTCCTATTCATTTGCCATATCTTCTCTCTCCTCCTGCCTTCACTTCCTCAATCTCTAACACCAATTTCTTCTTTTCAGTTTTCCTTGGATTTTTTTCCTGCTTCTCTATCCAAATTTCACTCCTCCTTCTTACCAACCACTTCTCAATTTTACTTTTTTTTTACTGTATTTAGTATCAGCTTTCCATCTTTTCCCTCACTTCAATTCTCCCATTCGCTCTCTCTCTCTCTCCTTCCCCAGTCTCTTATTTCCCAGTCTTTAACTAACTGTCCTCTATCTCCCCTCATACCCAACATCTCTCCTTTGGGTTCCTATCCCTATCATCCCCATGTCCATCACCTCTCCTCAGTCTGCCTTTTCTCCCCCCCCCCATGCCCTTCATCTGCCCCATCTCCCCCATCATGCCCAGTATCTGCCCTTTTCACATATATCCCCACATGTCCCCCATCTGCTCTTTTCTCTTATGCGTTGCATCTGTTCTCCATCCTTTCTTTAGCAATCTTCAGCTCTCTGTCCCCTCATCCCATGACCAGCATCTGCCTTCCGCCTCCCCCCAGCGGCCACTATCTGCCCTTCTTCCCCCCCTGGCCAGCATCTGTCCCCTGTCCCACCCCCACGTCCACATCTTTCCTCTGGCCTCGGTGTCTAGCATCTGTCTCTCTACCTCCTCTTGTGCAGCACCTATCTCCCTGCCCCTCCTTGTCTAGCACCTGTCCCACTGCCCCCATCCTTGTGCAGCATCTGTCCCCCTGCACCCTGTGTCCAGCATGTACCCTCCAGCTCTGACTCCCTCCCCCACCGATGCTCATTGTGGCTGCTCTGCTTTCCCATTTTACCCCCAAACTGCCGCCACAAGCAAAGCATAGGGTCCCAATTCCAGCACGCTTGTCTCTGCCGGTCCCGCCCCTTCTGCTGCGGATGTATTCATCAGAAGCGGGAGTGACCAGCAGAGACCAGAGTGTTGGAATTGGGCCTCAGCGCTTTTGGTTGGGGCTTTTTAAGCCACCTTTTGTCTGCTGGGGGGAGGTCAGGGGGTAACTGATGCCTCTGGTGCTGCAGACCCAGGAAAGGTGGCTGTGGCAGCAGCAGCAGCAGCAACAGCAGCAGCAGCAATAACAGCAGCTCACGCAGATTGTTTCCTAAAAAAGAACCGGCTTTTGCATGGCCGGTTTTAACACTTTGCTGGTAGCCAGCCTGGCCATACAAAAACTGGCCAGGCCGGCTGAAAACTGGCCAGTTGGCAACCCTAGTCCCAGGGCGAGGCTGAACAGCCTTTGAACTCCCTTGGTTAGATGCTCTGGTCATGGCTGTGACAAAGCGTACTTTCATCCCAGTGGAAGAGGACGCTGTGCTGAAGAACTTCATGTTAGGAGAGTGGAAGTCCTACTCCAAAATGCCCAGCCCAGCTGCATTGGTGGACTATTGGCAAGCAGAGCTGCCTTGTAGACAGTTGATTTGGATTTGCTTCCTGGCCAATGCACCTTTTGCCTTCTTTTTCCTCCCTCTTTTACAATACTCAAACATACCTTTACAGCTTCAGCTTTAGTCACTCTAGTGGTATGCTGTTCCAGGCCTAGTTGCCCATGCTCCCTTATGCTGAATCCAGAGCAGCCTCTATGGCTTGGCTGCAAGGCTTCAGTCTCTACCTTGCTAAGACTACTAGTACTAGTTATCATTTGTATAGTGCTACAAGGCATAGGCAGTGCTGTACAGAGACATGTAAGAGACAGTCCCTGCTCACAAGAGCTTACAGTCTAAGACAGACAACACAAGTGGGGACTAGGATATAACACCAGTACTGATGAACCTCCATTAGTTGCCGGTTCAAGCAAGAACCCTCCACAAAGTTCTAACCTTGACCTTCAAAGCCTTAAACACTCTGATCCCCACAGCTATCAGCAAGATGATACACAAAGTACCACATAACAGAAACAGAAGACCCACGATGCAAAACACCCTAGAGGTCCCAAAAGCAATAACGAAATGCACAAAAGCAACAACAAATAGGGCCTTTACGATTTATGCACCCAGAGCATGGAATGCCCTCCCCACCTATATTCGAAACATCACCTACCTGACCCACTTCAGGAAGGCATTAAAGCATCACCTGTTCACTACATACTACCCCGAATCCAGCCTTAGTAATCATACATGTTGCCCCTCAGACAATCACTCACTACACCTAAACAATCAGACTCAGTATGAAAAAGGATAATCAACTTGATCCCTCAAAAGTACTCCCTGAAATAGAATTCAGACTCCCCAGTGTAATTAAGATGTAGATATACCCTGCCTGAAAATAAATACAATGTAGATAGTTTCCCCAGTTACTTCCAAGTTGATCTCCTTGTTTTATTGTAAATACAACTCAGAGTGCCTGTGTTGTATAGTTGATGTTAAATGTAAACCGCACTGATCTAAAATAGCGCGGTATAGAAGAACTGTTAAATAAATAAATAGGATATATCTAGGGGAATGGTGAGAAAACACATAGGAGGTGAACAGGAGACCAGGGGGATCAGGATCCAAAGGCAGTCTCAAAGAAATTAGTTTTTAGCCTGAATTTGAACAGGGTCACAGATGGAGCCTAACGTACCAACCCAGGTGGTTTGTTCCAGGCATAAGAAGCAGCAAGGTAGAAAGATTAAAGTCTGGAGTTGGCAGTGGAAGAGAAGGGCACAGATAGAAGGGATCTGCCATGAGAAGATGTAGAGGGAGATTAGAGACGAAAGGTAGGTAGGAGCAGCCAAATGAAAGCACCAGTTTGTTCCCTGGCAAAACTTACACCAACTTTGCAGAGGACAGAATTTCCTCCAAGTCCATGGTGGCAGTAATAGTGGACAGATGGTGACTTTGGCTCTGAAATTGGCTGGCTGATGCTGCATTTAAGTTACAGTTTATTTCATTTCTTTCTTTTTTATACTGTGATTCTTTAGAATCAGTGTGGTTTACATGTATACCAACAGGTACTTTTTATTCCCTTGTCCCCAAAGGGCTCACAATCTAAGTGTACCTGAGGCAATGGAGGGTTAAGTGGCTTGCCCAAGGCCACAAGGAGTGGCAATGGGACTAGAGACCCCAGTCCCTCTGGCCTGAAGTTGCTTGTCCCCTTGCAGGAATTGAACCCCTGGCCTTCTGGCCTGAGGAAACCTGTCCCAACCACTGAGCCACTCCTCCCTACAGTTGTGCATTCTCCCCTTTAAGAACAGATTGCTCTTTGAGGAGGACCTGGAGATGTTGCTGAAATACCTTGGAGTAGTTTGTCCCTAATGGCTTCCAGAAGACAAGCTCAGAGGTTCCTCAAGAGCCAATAAGCCCCCACAATGATATTTGATGGTCCCCTCTGAAGTACAGCTGGTTGGGGGAGGGTGGCTCTGGCTGCTTTATTCAGAATGGGCCTATATCACGACCAACCAATGGGTCCTAGACATCCCAAGTCAGGGTTATGTGCTGGAGTTTGCAGAGCCTCTTTGGGCGCTTTTGTGGAGTCTCCCTTTGGCTTCCTGCTCACATAGATGGAGATCAAGGAAACTCTGCAGGACCTTCTACAGTTGCAGGCAATTGTAGCCATGCCCTCTGTAGAGTGAAGTGGGGGCATTATTCAATCTACCTTGCAGTAGCTAAGAAGGGTGGATATTTCTAACCCATTCTGGACTGAAGATGGTCAGTGCCAAGCTTTGATTGCCTTACTTTCACATGGAGACCATCAGATTGGTCATTACTTCAGTCTGGGAAGGGGAGTTCCTTACCTCCCAGGACCTTTCGGACGCATACTTTCATGTTCTCATCCAAGAGCTACATCAGCAGTTCCTCTGCTTCTGTGTCCTGGGCCATCTTTTCCAGTTTGTGGCTCTATTTTTTGGCCTAGTCACAGCACCTTACAACTTTTTGAAAGTCCTGGTGGTGAAGACAGTGTTTCTGTGCAAGCTATTAATCTGGATTCTCCCATACCTGGACATTTAACTAATTCGGTCTGTCTCCTTGGAGACGTCTTGGGAAAACACAACCGTAGTGATTTGCTGGTTAGAACGGCTGGGGTTGATAATCAACTATCCCAAGAACAGCCTGGTTCACTCCCAGGACTTGGAATGTCTATGGACTTGACCCAATACTCAGTTGGGCTGAGTGTTTCTCATGCAGAAGAGGTTGCACAAGCTACAGCGGCAACTCAGGGATTTTTGCACTCAGGCAGCTCCCCTGGACTGGGGCTGATAGCAGATCCTGGGATCCACAGCATTGTCCTTAGAGCTGGTCCTTTTGGCTAGGGTGCTCATGCACCCCCCCCCCCTTCAGAGACTCCTGTTGACTCACTGGTTTCTCTGCTCTCACTAGTTCAATTAGCACCTTCCTCTCCCCTGGGAGATCAAGGTGCAGTTGGCCTGGTAGTTGCAGTCTCATCCTATAATGGATGGAATGCCTCTGGAAGTGCTGGATTGAGTGATAGTCACTAAGGGTGCCTGTCTGAAGAGCTTACTCTCTGGGCAAGTTTTTTAAGGGTCACTGGTTCCCATAGAAAGCCTACTGGTCAGTCATCCAGCTGGAGACCAGAGCAATCTGCCTGGCCCCTGGAGAGATCCCAGTCTCTCCTGGTGGTCAAAGCTGTCTGGGTGTTCTTGGATGGTGCCACAGTTATGGCTTACATCAACCAGCAGGCGGCACTTGCAGTGCCATGGTGGCTATGAAGGCAGCGAAGCTGTGTCATTGGGCAGAGGTGCATCTGCTGTCTCTGTCAGTGGCTCAGAGCAGTGGGAATTAAGCCTCACATGTTTAACCTCTGAGTGAAGAGGTAGGGCCTTCCAGTATTCAACTTGATGGCCATCCATTTGAATGCCAAAGTGGAGAACCTTTTCAGCCACAGGAAGGTCCACGGGCAGCAGACTTGGATATCCTGTTTCAGGTGTGGCCCCAGGAGGATTTCTCTGTATCTTCCCTCCACAGCCTTTGAATTCCATGCAAAAGACAGTTCCCCAATCTACTGGGCTTAGCGATTCTTGTGATGCTGGACTAGCCATGTAGGCTTTAGTATGCATATCTCTTGAACTTTATAAAGTGGAAGGGAGGTAAAGTGTATTACAGTCTGTACATACCTCAAATCATTGCAACACCACCAGTGTTCAAATGCATAGAGGGGGAGGGGCAACACATGAACTTACTCATAGGGGTATGTTTACTAAACCGTCTTAATGTTACCAGCGTTAGTTGCAGTCTTACTGTGATGAATGCCATATAAGGTAGTGGGTGTTCCGGTCTTAAGGTAGCATTTCGGGTTATCGCGCGATAAAGTCCATTATCGCGCGATAGAGGGAGCCGTAGCACGTTAATGCGCCTTAGCCTTAATTAGGCACGCTGACCTACAATCACAGCAACAGAGGTGTAGCACACTGGTTAATACATTGACTGCTGATACAGTGGTCATGAGTTTGAGCCCCCAGTGGGCTCAGTTAAAAAACTGTTTGAGGCAATCCCTTTTCCTGCTTGTAACAGTCAGACACATCCCAACAATTTGCACTGCCAGCCAAAAAAGCTTCACCCCAGTGCCGCAACCTAATGCACCTTTTAGGGCTCACCATAAGGCACATCATAATGCACCACATCATCCAAGACAGGTCATAATGTGCCCCAGAGGGCAGAAGGAAAGGTTGGCACCCTCCAAGGCAGCATATAAGGCGCCCCATAAGCTTGCCAAATCTAAGGTGCCATGAAAGATGCCCCAGGGATGCCAAGGTGACACAGGAGATGGTGCCCAGGGGCACAAAGGTGCCCCAAAGTCACATGCATGAAATGTATGGCTCAAACACAGATGTAAAGACTGGTACCAAAGGGAAGCAACCAGTACCTGCACACTAGATATGAAGACCAACCAAGCAGGTACACAAAGACTGACGACAAATTGATTCAGATGTAAATTCTTTAATGGGCATGCTTTATGTTTATCATTAATATCACTATTGGCCAGCTTGGTTATTGGGATTTTAAATGTGGTTCTTGTCATTTTATATGTTTATTTGCCTTTTGGTTCCTGCACATGTATCACAACTATCGCTTTTCTGGGTTTCCCTGCCTTTGCTGCACATTGCTGACTTAAATGGTTTCTCTTTCCTGCAAATGTGCCTAACGTGAGGGTTTCACTGGCGTTAGTGCTCAGACCCGGATTTCACAGCGTTAGTGTGCCTGGAGCCTCTCCCCGCCCACTCTCCACCCATTGACCCCTTCTCTCCGCCCTCTGGGAAGTCTTACTCCACCCTTCAGACCCGGATTTCACAGTGTTAGTGTGCCTTAACGCTGCCGCCGCGTTATCGTGCGATAAGTGACGTTATCGCTCGATAATGTTACATTATCGCGTGATAACATTTATTATTTATTTATTTATTTAATACACACTTATATACCGCTGCTTCCAGCGATCAGCAGCGGTTCGATTCTTCTTTTGGGGATGTCAATCAGGACAGGGAGGGGACAGTAATTATATAGATCTGAGGGTAGGTCACAGCACACAGGGTTAGTGTCATGGGGGACTTCGTTATACATATTTACATTTATACATAAATATTTACAATTGTACAATTACCCTTCTTTTTGAATTACACCTTTTCCATAATTTATATATTCGGAATTATCCTTGTATTATACATCTTCACATATTCCTACATAAAGTGGTATCTAACGCATATAATTGTCTGCTTGCTTTGCTACGACTCGTTGGCACTTGAGAGTCATGGCTGATTATAATAGCATTTGAATAGGTGAGTTTTTAACTCTTTCCTGAAGATTGCAATGTCCGTGATTAAGCGCAGTTCAAAAGGGAGTTGATTCCATATTGTTGGTGCAGAGAATGAGAATGCTCTTCGAGATGTACTTGTTTTTACTGTTCTGATGGTGGTGGGGACCTGTAGGGTGCCCAAGTTGGTATTTCTTCTGTCTCTATTTGCAGGTTGTGTGCTGATAAGGGTGGTCAGGAATGAGGGGGCTATGTTATTGATAAGTTTGAATGCGGTTACTAGCATCTTGTACTGTATCCTTGCTGCAATTGGAAGCCAATGTAGGTTTATTAGTATGGGGGTGATGCGTTCTGCAATGCTTGTTCCCATTATGATCCTGGCAGTTACGTTTTGGGCCAACTGAAGGATATTTATTGATTTCTTGGGCAGACCTTGAAGGATGGCATTACAGTAGTCCAGATGTGGCATAATGAGGCACTTATCGCGCGATAATACCACCGCTGCGATGTTAAGACAGTTTAGTAAACATACCCCATAGTCACTTAAACTCGTATAGTTGAGACAATTCTCTGTAAGGGATAGAAACATAGAAACATGAAAGCAGAAAAAAGGCCACATTTTATTTATTTATTTAACAGGTTTTATATACCGCTTTATCATTTCAATCAAAGCGGTTTACATTGAAATTTAAACTTGGTAATGTACATTAAACAGGGACATTGATAACTTGGATTTTTCTAGACAATAGAGGGTTAAGAGACTTGCCCAAGGCCACAAGGAGTACTAGTGGGCCTATCTAGTCTGCCCTTCCATATCAACCACAACAATAGTCCCCTCTTTTCCCTTAGAGATCCTCTGTGTTTGTCCCATGCTTTTTTGAATTCAGATACTGTCCGCATCTCTACCACCTCTACTGGCTAACTATTCCACACATCTACCACTCTTTCCATAAAGAAGTATTTCCACATATTACTCCTGAGTCTATCCCCTTTCACCATAATTCTATGTCCCTCTGTAGCAGAGCTTGCTTTCAATCGAAAGAGGCTCTCCTCTGTGCATTTTTGCCATGGAGATATTTAAATATCTCTATCATATCTCTTCTATCCCACCTTTCCTCTAAAGTATACATATTAAGATCCTTAGGTCTGTCCTCATATGCTTTATAAAAAAACCACTAACCATTTTAGTAGCCACCCTCTGCACTGGCTCCAACCTGTTTATATCCTTTTGAAGGTGCAGTCTCCCGAACTGCATACAATACTCCAAATGAGGTCGCACCAAAGACCTATACAGAGGCACTATCACCTCCTTTTTTCTACTGGCCATTCATCTCCCTATATTCCCAAGCATCCTTCTAGCTTTCGCCGTTGCCTTTTATACCTGTTTAGCTACTTTAAGATCGTCAGACACAATCATGCCCAGGTCCCACTCTTTTTTTTGTGTACAGAAGTACTTTCCCCCTACACTGTACCGCTCCTTTGGATTTTTGCAGCCCAAAAGCATAACCCTGCAGTTTTTAGCATTAAATCTCAGCTGCCAAATTCTAGACCATTCTTCAAGCTTAGCTAGATCCCGCCTCATTTTATCTACTCCTTCCTGGGTGTCTACTCTATTGCAGATTTTGGTATCATCCACAAAGAGGCAAACCTTACCCGACAGCCCTTCCACAATATCACTAACAAAGATGTTTAAAAGAATTGGGCCAAGGACAGATCCCTGCAGCACTCCACTGGTAACCCTGTGGCACTCCACTGGTAACCCTGTGGCACTCCACTGGTAACCTCCCTCTCCTCAGAGTGAGCTCCATTTACCTGTATCCTTTGTCGCCTCCCCCTCAACCAATTTCTAACCCAATCAGGAACTTTAGGATGCATCCCTAGGGTGCTCAGTTTGTTGATAAGTCGCCTGTGTGGAACGGTGTCAAAGGCTTTGCTGAAATCCAAATACAGCACATCTAGGGCTCTCCCTCAGTCCAACTCCCTGGTCACCCAGTCAAACAAATCAATCAGATTTGTCTGACAAGACCTTCCTCTGGTGAATCCATGCTGCCTTGGATCCTGTAATCTATTGTACTCCAGAAACCTCACTATTTTCTCTTTGAGCAGCATTTCCAATAATTTACTCACCACATAGGTTAGATTAACCAGCCTGTAGTTTTTAACCACATCCTCACTTCTGCTTTTGTGTAAAGGGACCACATGTGCCTCTCTCTGGTCCTTTGGCACCGCTCCCAACTCCAAAGAGAAATTGAAAAGGTCAGTCAGCAGAGCCGCTTGAACATCCCCAAGTTCCTTCAGTATTCTTGGATGTATCCTATCCGGTCCCATTGCTTTGTCGACTTTTGGTTTAGCTAGTTCTGAAAATCGTCGAGATCCCCGTCACTTCTATTCCTGTTTGTGGGTGTTCTCTGAGGTTCTGCTTCTTGCCCTTCATCTGTGAACAGAAATATTTGTTAAGCAATTCCGCATTATCCTCATCAGCTTCTACATATTCCTCCCCTTCACCCTTGAGTCTGACAATACCACTTTTGCCCTTCAGGAACACTAACATATCTGAAAAATGTCTTATCCCACCCATTTTATTGCATTGGTTATTTCCTCCTCTTTTAGCATCTTTGTTTTCCTGACTATTTTGCTAGCTTCTCTTTCCAAATATAGATGCCTGTTTTCCTCTTTCTGTGATCTCTTGTATTTCATGAAGGCCTCCCTCTTTTTCTTCACCTTTTCAGTTACTTCTTTTGAGAACCATAGCAGCCTCCTTTTCCTTTTATCTTCATTTATCTTTCTAACAAAAAGGTTGATAGCCCTTAAAATATCCCCTTTTAGTTTTTCCCACTGTTTTCTACATCCCCCAGCTGTTCCCTTCCCACTAACGACTCTTTGAGATATTGGCCCATCTCGGCAAAGTTTTCCTAAAATCTAAAACCCTCACTTTTGAATGGATTTTTATCAGCCCTAGTCCTAATACTGAATCACACCATCTGGTGATCACTTGGTGCAAGATGATCTCCCACTATAACATCAGAAACACTTTCACTATTGTAAGCACCAAGTTCAATATGGCCCCTTCATGAGTGGGTTCTGTTACCAATTACCTGAATAGTTCTTTTTGTAGAGAATTCACGATCTCCTTACTTCTAGATGACACTGCATCAGGGATGTGCCAGTCCACATCCGGCATATTGAAATACCCTATTGTAATCTTCTGAATATGTAATCTTTCGGTCTACTCTCCGTTTGGTCCTGGGTTCATTTCACAGAGACAGTACGGTAAGCAGCACAAATAAGACAACCAAACAGGTGTGGCTTGGAAACAGGTCTTTATGTGGAAATAGGCTTATTACATAGGTACAGAACAGAGGTAGGAGGTTGTTAGAATGCTGCTTCAGTTTACTTCAATGAATCTGTGTGTGTGTGTGTGTGTGTGAGAGAGAGAGAGGTAAGAAAATGTGGGTCAGAGCCTCATGGTAAGAAGAATAGGGAGAGAAAGAGAGAACAAGGGGGAGGGGAGAGAAGTGGGTGTCAGAGTCTCATGGCAAGGTGTGTCCGATGAAAATAGGAAGAGAGAGAGAAAGAGGAAGTATTTCTGTCCTTTATAGTGAATTTTCTCTAGCACCTCCCTTTGAGGTCTGCTATTGTTTCCAGCACCTCCCTTTGAGGTCTGCTATTCTTGATTTAGCAAGGAGGGGCTGCAGACCAATCTCATCGGGCCCGGAGACTGACATCACCAGGGGGTCAGAGTTAATCTCATCTTGTAAACTACCCTCATTAAGTTTGGAGACTCACATCACCAGAGTAACAAAGCTGCTTGAAATCCAAGGTCTGGGAAAAAGCCATGACACCTATGCTAGGCATAATGTCCTGCTGGTGTATGCTGACACCTATCAATAGCACTTTCCCTTTCCTAGCTATTCTGCATATGTCTTCTATTAAATCTCTGTCTACTTCTTCTCCCTGTGAGGGGGGTCTGTATATCACGCCAATGCAAATTGATGTCTCTTTCCCGCTTTCCCTCTTAACACACAGTGCCTCCTCTCTCCCTTTTAAGCCCTGTTATTCTATAGCTTTAATGTTATTTTTTACATATAGTATCACTACTCCTCCCCTTCCTCCTACCCTATCCTTCCTGAATAAGCTATAGCCTGGTATAATTACATCCCAGTCATGTCTCTGTAACTGCCACTAAATCTAAGTCAGCCTCTTCCATTAAAGCCTGAACATCTGGAATCTTATTTCCCATACTAGGGGCATTTATACACACCACTTTCCAGATGTTGCCCCTTTTACCCATTTCTATAGAGATATTTAATGTTTCACTTACCTGTGGGCTTTCACTTACCTGGGGGCTTTCTTCACCCAATCTCAATGAATCAAGTTTAAAGCCCTCTTCATTAGGATAGCCATTCTGCTACTGAAGACATGTCGACCCTTCTTGGACAGATGGATGCCATCTCTGCTCTGCAGCCCTTGGAACATCATCCAATGGTCCAGGAAACCAAAACACACTTGATGACACCATACACGCAGCCATGCATTTATCTCCAGGATGCGAGCTTCTCTGCCTTGACCTTTACTCTCAACAGAGAGGATTGAAGAGAACACCACCTGCGCACCTATTTGCTTCACCCTCTGTCTCAGAGCCATGAAGTCACTTTTGATACGCTCAGAGGAACACCTGGCCGTATCATTAGTGCTGACATGCATGAGCAATATTGGGTAATAGTCAGTAGACTTGATGAGTCTCAGCAAACTTTCTGTGACATCTCGGATTTTGGCACCTGGCAGACAGCACACCTCTCTGACATCATCTGGTTGGTAGATGGACATCTCAGTACCCCTCAGAAGAGAGTCACCAACCATAACTACCCTTCACTTCCTTGTAGTCACTGATTCTGCAACGTTGGAGTGCTCGAGTTCTGGTTCTTCCCTTCCCTGGGATGCTTTCACCTCCTCCCCTTCTAGGGCTGCATAAAGGTTCTTCAAGGGCTGGAGGGGTTTGATTGATGATTCTGCAGGCCCTGGTGACTCGAGTCCAGCTTTCATCATTCTGCAGACTCCCATCTTCACCTCTGTTGGGGAGCTTGGATGTTTCAAGAAGCATCTCATCAATGTACTTCTCACTGTCTTGAATGCTCCTTAGCCTTGCCACCTCTTCTCTTAGCTCCTCCACTTCTTTTCTGGAGTGGCCTAGTGGCCTAGGGGTGGAGGAGTGGCCTAGTGGTTGGGACAAGGTACTTCAGGCCAGAAGGTCAGGGGTTCAAATCCCACTAGAGGACAGCAACCTTGGGCTGGAAGGACTGGGGTTTCTAGTCTCACAGGTGCTCCTTGTGGTCTTAGGCAAGCCACTTAACCCTCCATAGCCCATGTTCCCTGTAAAATAGTTATCTCCAAGTTATAATGCCCTGTTCAATGTAAACCACACTGATGCAGAATAGCACAGTATATAAGAGAATAAAAATAAATAAATTTTCTGAGAGCTTCAGCATGCTGGCATCCTGCACATGGAACCTGTCCTTCAACTAGCATAGGGATCTCTGTCTAGACAGAGGCAGAAGCTGTAATGGGGAAACAGCTATGGCAATACAATTCTTCCGTGTCAGGTGGTAGAGCTTTGGTACCTGTTGAAATAAAAGAGAGAGACCTACCAAAGTACCTGCCTGTTCCTCGGCTGCCTTTCAGAGAAAAAGCAGTTAACCTCTTTTAAGTGTGTTCTAACAGTGCTGTTCAGAGTCCCTGTGTGTAGCTAATTGGGGAGTTGCCCTATTAATGTGTAGCTAATTGGGGACCTGCCCTATAAAGCAAGACTGCTTACATGGATTGGGTGGGAGCCTTGGGGGTAGGAGGTCAGCGGCTTCAAAAAGCTTGCAGTGAATGGAACAAAAAACAATGAACTGTAATTGACAGAGCTTTTTGCCCAACAGCACAAAAAATTCCCCCTTTGCAATATAGAAAAACAAACAAAACCAATTGGCTTATACAGTTGTTAACCAAAACCCCTTTAAGAACTTTCAGACAGAAAGATTATGGTTAAAAGCCACACAGAATTACCTTGTTTGCAACTGAGTTCCCTTACAGAGAATTGTCCTGAGGAAGGCTATGCTAAAACATGGCCGTGTAGGGGTTTGTCAATAAAGGACTTCTTTTACCTGCTCACTCTTGTGTGTCTTATATTCAGGTGATATCCTTGGTGATGTATTCCACCCTCTCTTGTTCCCTTTGGAGAATGAAGCAGATCTGTTCAATAATGCATCTGGTTGTTCCTTAGTAGAGTTTTTCTCTTGTTTTGAAGGTTCTGAAAGGCCCCCTTTGAGCCCATTTGGAAACCTTCTCTCAAGGATTTGACCAGGTGGCTGTCAGTGCTGCAGGCCTTGTCCTGTGTCTTGCAGGGAGTCTTCTTTGGTCATCTTGACAGCATCTGTCTGTCTATGGACCATGCTATCCTTTCTCCAAAAGGCACTGTATTCCTTTCATTTTAACCAGACTGTCATTCCACTCTCTTGAGGAGGGCTTTCAGGTGGACCCCTCGCTATGTCTAATGGACATGCAGAGTGTGTTAGTGAGATACCTAAAGACTACCAATTCCTTCTGTCTCTTTGTTCTCTTCAGTGGTCCGAGAAAAGGACTGGTAGTGATCAAGTCCTTGATTACTCACTGGAATAAGGAGGCTATTAGTTCTGCCTACCTTCTGTGCCAGAAGGAGTGCTGGAAGGAGTTGGAGTTCACCAAGGCATATTCCACATGTCTCCTCCTGGGTGGAATATGCCTTGGTGAACATCTCTGAGCACCTCTGTGAAGCACTACAGGCTGCATGTGGGAGCTGGAGCAGAAGGCACCTTTGACAGGACAGTTCTGTCTAGCATATCATCTTCCTCCTACCCTGGGTTTTGACTGCTGGGTACGTCACACTTCCACTTATCTGGACTGGTCTATTGGGATAATAAGGAAGGAGAAATTTACATACCTGATAATTTTCTTTCCTTGAATCCTGCTAGATCAGTCCAGAACCAGCCCTGGAAGATTATCCCTACAGGTTTGGAAGCTCTTGATTGCATTGTCAGTAATGGTGTCTAATGCAGAATCTGATTGTGGTAAGAGAGTCAATTGTTGCACCAGCTGTTTGTTCCAAGTTATGACTCGTATTTCTGAGATTTTCCAGTCTTGCTTACTGCTTGGGAAGTGTCATACTGGCTTCTCTCTGTACTGCACCAGTGGATATACTAGTGATGACATAACTGAAATTTGCTCAAGTCTGCCTCTACCTGCTGACTGGGGAGCATAACCTACTCATCTGGATTGATCTAGCAGGATTCAAGGAAAGAAAATGATCAGGTATGTACATTTTTCCATATGTCAACATCTACCAGTGGAAGTATGAAAAATACCAAACATCATCAATATACCTTTCAAGGCACATTATAGAAACAGCATCTAGGTGCAATCTGGGACATCCAGGTTAAAATATATGAAAAAAGGCTGAATATGTACAAGTTTTGGCCCAATTTTAGAAGCCTGCACATGCCCGAAATAGACGGCGGTATCCATGACCACATAGATGTCTCTGTGACAAAGGTTTAGGACAGGGACATTTATCCCATGCTACATACACATCTCTGCCTGCTATTTTGCCAGCAGAGACGTGCATTGGCATGCCAACTAAAAAACAAGTGCTCTCATTTCCCTTCAATTTTCTTTATGTTCATGAAACGTATTGGGGATATCGAAGAACCTTCTTCTCTACTTTCTCCAAGTGTTTTAATGGTAGAATGAGAACGTTTCTGATACCTATTCATGCCCTGGACCAGAAATAGACATAGATGTTACTGCTGATGGGTTTAGACATGCTTACTGTTTCTGAAATTGGGCATGCACGTGTACTTTTCTGGAATGCCCTGGACACACCTCTTCCACAGCCCCATGTACCATGGATGCGATTGCCCCAGAGATGTCCATATACCCGGCTTTCTAAAATGCCTCCAGGGATGTCTTCATGATTTGCATGTCTGAAGGCCTATTTTCACACATCCAAATCATGAATAGAGCTTCTGAAAGTGACCGCATTCACCTCAATGAATAACCTTTCTAATCTCCAATTATCTTTATCACTGAAACTAAAAATTATGAATGCAAGGAAATAGACCTCAGAAACAAGCTTTGCTGTATGTTTGCAAAGGCTTATGCTTTCTCTATCATAGGGGATGATGTGCCATTTATGTATGGAATACAGTTGGGCATGTGGATATTTTGCCACCATATGGCACTTATCCTTGTAAGTTACACATGTAGTGGGTGAAAATATGTTCTTTTGCACATCCAGCTGTCCCATTGCTGACCTCTGTTTCCTATGTGTATCTGCCCCAGATGACAAGGTTCCATGTGCAACTGGATTTTCAAATGCTTCTGCATGCCTTGGTCGCCACTTCAGTCTACCACATTTTCCACGTGTAATTTGCATCATTTCACGACACATATATGTGGTAACTTGCTGCTGCACATTTTTAAAGAATACGTCAATTTCACGGAGCAGAGATATGCCAATTCCAGCACAGTCGCACATGTGCAGAACTTCTCTTCCAAAACTGACAATGATTTTAAAATGTTTTCACTTCTATGAACCATTTGCCCCCTAAACGGCCTTTCTAAACTGTGTCATCACATCAGTACCAAAAGTAAAGAAATGAAAAATAAAGAGCATTTGTAAAGTGACATGTTGTTGAGTCAATGCCAATTCCTGACAATTCTGTGGATAGTTGTCCATATTGGGGCCGATTCAGATCTGGACATCCCGGCCCTCTGTGCGCCCGATCAGAAATGGATGCACAGAGTTAGCCGAGATTCTGATCCCACGGGGCACGTCTAACCTCGCGGGATCAGAATCGCGTCCAGGCCTGTATGTGCAGGCTGGGACCTCGATTCAGGTTGGCCTGTACGTACAGACCTTGCCCGGATAGCTCAGTCAGGGCTTTTGAATGGAGCCACGGCACCATGGCATCCAGTTGCCATGGCACCATGGCTCCATTCAAAAGTCGTGATCCCCAGCCGCCGGCCCAAAAGATGCATTCTCCGCAGCTTGACCCCTGATCTGGCCTCCCAAGGCCAGGGTCGTGCTGCGGGGAATTTCCTCTGCCCCCTACTGCTTCTTTTGGGTCCAATCCACTCGATTAGGAGAACTTATTCCACCTGAGAGGTGGAATAAATTCCCCGTTCAGGCCTCCAGCCCCAGACGTACAGGGTCGACATTGGAATAAGCCCTGTATGTCCAGGGCTGCTGACCGCCCACTGCCCACCCTAACACTGCCCCCACTCCGCCTCGTCTAACCTCCCTGTACAGCATGTGGGGAAGTTAGTCGGGGTCGGAAAGGGGCCTGAATAGTGGGAATGGACGTCCATCCCTGCTATTCGTGCCTCGGAATGACCCTGATTGTGACTATCTCCTAGGTTGACTGGAAATAGATTGGCAGGCCTTTCTTCTGCACAGTAAGCTTACAGCACCTGGTATCCAAGGTTGGTCTCTTATTCAAATACTTACCAGGCTCAACTTTGCTTAGCTTCCAAGATCAGTCACTCTCAGGGTGGCATGGCCATAGTGACATGTTACTATCCCTTATTATTCAAAGGTGTACTTCACCCATAAGAATTAAACCCCCATTTATTTGATTATGGCTTGTAAAAACTCAAGAAGGAGAAAGTGAGAAGTGTATAAGAGAGACATATGTAGAGAGAAAGAGAGACTGGGAAATGTGTAAGGGAGAGACAAGCAAGGAGAGAGAAAAGGCTGTGATGAAGAGACAAAAGCAATGAGAGAGTAAAATCTGCGAGAGACAGATGTGTATGTGAAAGCAAGAAGGTGATAGTGAGATGACAAGATATATAGGCAGGAGAGACTAACCAGGTACAGAGAATGAACCAAACAGAGGAGTGACAGTTCTGATTTATTTATTTATAATTTTTAAAAATAGTAAAAACCAAATTTTCAAAAGTACAAAAAAATGAATAAAAAACTATTGGATTATTTAGTTATTATAATAGCATGCGATATATTCAGGTATTACTTCCCATTCCTCTTGTTTTGCTGGTCCAGCATACAAAATCTTACAAGTAGATATGCTTTTTTGGCACTGCCCAAGGCACTACCGCCTTGACCTTGTGAAAGTCGATATATAAATGCAGCTAAATAAAAAAAAAGGTGTTATTGATCCTGCTCAATGACATGGAATGTAAAGATGTAAACTGCATAGACATTTTTTGATTTGTAGTATACAAGTTTAGTATTTATGTATTTATATGTACTAAATTTGTTCATCTTTACTTAATCTTGCCTTTTGTACTTGTTTCTCCTGTCTTTTTTTAACCCATTTCTGCAGATCAAGGGTTAGATGACCACAGCTCCATAGACTACAACAGTTTACCACTGCCTTCTGTAGTCCACTGCTCCTGATCTTTTCTAGTAGTTCCCTATCCAGTTACTCATGAGGCTTAACCCTCTTTAACTTCTGAGATCAGGGCCGGCCCGCCCATTGAGCGAGAATGTTTTTTGCACAGGGCCCCGCGTTTCAGGGGACCCCGCGCAAAAAACATTCTGATCCAAAAGTAAAATAAAAAAAAATAAAAAAAGATGTCTGCTGCCGCTTCCGGGGCCGCCGCGGCAGAATCGAGTGTGCTGCGGGGCCCCCCCTGTGCCCGGCAGAGCCTGCCCTCCCCGGTATCAGCTCTCTCCAGCTGCAGTCACATGCGCCGGTTTCAGAGTGCGAGAGGAGAGTTTCTCCCTCGCTGCTCTGTTAAGCCCACGGGGGCTGATGGGAAGTTCCCATCAGCCCCCGCGGGCTTACAGAGCCGCGAAAGGGAAACTAGTCCCTTCGCGCTCTGAAAGCCGGCACGTGTGACTGCAGCTGGAGAGAGCTGATACCGGGGAGGGCAGGCTCTGCCGGGCACAGGGGGGGCCCCGCGGCACACTCGATTCTGCCGTGGCGGCCCCGGAAGCGGCAGCAGACAGCTTTTTTTTATTTTAAATTTTCCCTGGGCTGGGCTGGGGTGGGGGGGTTAGGAGTGGTGATGGGTGATGGGCGCTGGGGGGGGGGGTTAGGAGTGGTGATGGGCTATGGGGGGGGGGGTTTAGGAGTGGTGATGGGCTATGGGGGGCTTAAACTAAAAATTGGGTTATGGGGGATTATGACTGGAAATGGGCTGGTGGGATTAGAACTGGAAGTGGGTTGATGGGGGGTTAGGACTGATAATGGGCTATGGGGGGGCTTAAACTAAAAATTTGGTGATGGGGATTAGGACTGGAAATGGGCTGGTGGGATTAGGACTGTGAGTGGGCTGATGGGGAGGTTAGGACTGGTAATGGGCTATGGGGGGCTTAAACTAAAAATTGGGTGATGGGGGATTAGGACTGGAAATGGGCTGGTGGGATTAGGACTGGAAGTGGGATGATGGGGGTTTGGACTGATAATGGGCTATGGGGGGCTTAAACTAAAAATTGGGTGATGGGGGATTAGGACTGGAAATGGGCTGGTGGGATTAGGACTGGGAGTGGGCTGATGGGGAGGTTAGGACTGGTAATGGGCTATGGGGGGCTTAAACTAAAAATTGGGTGTTGGGGGATTAGGACTGGAAATTGGCTGGTGGGATTAGGACTGGGAGTGGGCTGATGGCGAGGTTAAGACTGGTAATGGGCTATGTGGGGGCTTAAACTAAAAATTGGGTGATGGGGGATTAGGACTGGAAATGGGCTGGTGGGATTAGGACTGGGAGTGGGCTGATGGGGTGGTTAGGACTGGTAATGGGCTATGGGGGGCTTAAACTAAAAATTGGGTGATGGGGAATTAGGACTGGAAATGGGCTGGTGGGATTAGGACTGGGAGTGGGCTATGGGGGGCTAGGACTGGTAATGGGTTGGGGGGATTGCTAGGACTGGAAATGGGCTGAGTGGAAGGGGTCTTGAATTGCAAATAGCTGATGGGGAGGGGGGCTTGGAAAGGAAATGGGCTGAGTGGAAGGGGGCTTGAACTGCAAATAGCTGATGGGGACGGGGCTTGGAATGGAAATGGACTGAGGGGAAGTGGGGGGCTTGAACTGCAAATAGCTGATGGGGACGGGGCTTGGAATGAAAATGGGCTGAGGGGAAGTGGGGGCTTGAACTGCAAATAGCTGATGGGGAGGGGGACTTGGAATGGAAATGGGCTGAGTGGAAGGGGGCTTGAACTGCAAATAGCTGATGGGAAGGGGGGCTTGGAATGGGCTCTTAGGGGAGGGAGCTAGCACAAGAAATGGGCTGATGGAGGGGCTAGGATAGGACTGGGAATTGGGTGTTGGGGGGAGCTAAGATTGGAAATGGGCTGTGGTGGGGGCTTGGATTGAAATGGACTCATGGAGGGGCTAGAACTGGAAGTAGGCTCATGGGGGGCTTGGATTAGAAATGGGCTGAGTGGAGGGGAGCTAGGATTTAACATGGGCTGATGGTGGGGCTAGGAAAGGACTAGAAATGGGCTAATGGGAGGCTGGTATTGGAAATGAGCTGATGAAGGGACTCGGATAGGACTGGAAATGGATGGGGGAGCTAGGACTGGAAATGGACTGATGGGGGGCCAGGACTGGAAATGGGCTGATGTGGGGACTAGAAGGGAGCGGATACTGGGTGGGGCTGGAACTAAAAGGGAGCTGATGTTGGGGGAGATTAGAAGGGGATGGGGCTGGGAGAGTGAAATGGAGAGGGGAAAAATATTTTGTGTGGGAGGGAAGAAAAATGTACAATTGGCCGGGTATTGGGAGACTAAGTGGGGATTGAGGATGGAGGGGTAAAATTTGAGTGGATGAAATAGGAATGAGGAAAGAGCAAAAGGAGAAAGATTATTATGTTAAAGCAGATGTAGAGAGAGAATGGAAAAAAACGAGAAGAGAAGAAAGGACAAATGGACAGCAGACGATGGAGAGATAGCAGAAGACACAAATAAACCAGAAGAAAGTGGCTGGAACAATTGCAACTGAAAAAAAATGCACAAAAGGTACAAAGATATCTCTTTATTTTGAATTTATTAACTGGAATATGTCAGCTCTGGGAAATGTGCATCATTAATGTCTGTGCTTTGTTTAGTACAAGAGGAAATTAATTTATAGTTTTATTTCTACATTGTTGTTGTACATTCCAAGTTTGGCTTTTAGGGTTCCCAGTTTAATTATTGTCTTCCTGTTTTTAAATTGTGATTCCTTGTTTGGTGATGGTCTATGTTCTGCATGTGTAACTGAGCTGAGGTATTCTGTTTATGTAATTCCTATTTGACATTGTCACTTGTTCTCTTTCCCCAGTAGGTCATGTATTGTTATTCTCTGAAATGTATTGGTTTAATATTTGCAGTGTTGCCTTTTGATAGGTAGGGTATGGTGCTTTATGAGTCCTGGTAGTGCTGTTAGGATACGGTGGGTTTGCTATGGGTTCTAAATGGGCAGTGTTTGTAGTAGTTCCTAATGTGCCTGGCGGTTGGCACTGGATTATAGTAATGTAGAAATCTTTGTCTTTCTTTATCCATACACTCATGAAGAGGCATGTTTACTAAAAGTTAGTGTATGGTAACATTATGCAAATATTTATGCAAATGAGGCCCCTTATGCAAATGAGGCCCCGCACCGAGTCTCCACACATGGCCCCACACCCCCCTTGGGCCGCCCCTGTCTGAGATCTAATATGTTCAGCCTTGGCCAGCGCTGGGCGCTTTTGGACTGATTCTCTTCATTCTTTACTGTGAGAAGGTATACAAGTCTTCCAGACATCACAAGGCACACGACTCTTCAAGGCACAGAATTCTTCCAGGCATTACAAGTGCATGCCAACCTATTCAGGAATGTTGACATAGTTTCTATAGCTGTGATTAGTCTTATATGGCCAATTCATAATTTTTCTATGCTGATTTGTCTAATTGCTAGATTGGCTAGCTGCCCCTTGCTATTTAAAGACAGCCACTTTTCAGTGGGAGAGATATTTTCCCATGGTGTTCAACCGATGGAGATCACAACTGAAAAATTATGTTCCTTTGCGTCCCTCTAGTCCAGTCCCGGAACCTTAGAGTCTAGAATGCCTTCCAGCAACCTTGGAGACTGAATGATGTCATCTTTTTTCTGATGTCACCAATACAAGTAGGCTAACTCCGCCCCCCTTTCATCAGTATTTCAGTCTCCAAGCAGCTTGTGAGACGTCTGAGCCTGTGGGCTCAGTTGTAACAAACAAGTAGAGCTGAATTTTTTATTTAGTTTTTATTTGGCTTGATTCAAATTTTTGTTTAGATTTTCTCTTTTTGTTTTTTGGAATGCTGCTGCTGCTGAAGCTTCCTGCTGGGCTATTTTAATTTATTTTGTTTTGCCTCATCCCCATCTTCTAAAAGAGCAGAGGCTTGATAGATTTAACTGATAGATCCTCCCTGCTCCCGAACCCGGTAAGAGGGGTGAGGAGCAAGTGGAGGGAAAGAGAAAGGAAGTAAAACAAAAAGATTTATGTTGTGCACAGCCCTTAGGTAAAAGGGATTGCAGGGCATTTTGTTTTCTCCGACGTCGGTGCCGAAGCCGCTGAACGGCTGAGCTCCGACGCTTTGAATTCCCCCCATTTTCAAGCACAGGAATTTAAGGTATGTGGGGGAAGGTACTGGCAGTTAATTAGTTGTTTTTTGAAGCCATCTTGTTGCCGTTGATCGTTGTGGCCGCGAGTGTTCGGCGCGCGAGTGTGCAGCGCGTGGGTGTGCGGTGCGTGATTGTGTGGCGCGCGAGTGTTTGGCACGCAGTGTGTGGCGCGCAAGTGTTCGGCACGCGGGTGTGCGGCACGCGAGTGTACGGCATGCGAGTGTTCGGCTCGCGGCATACTATGCAATTTCTTCAGGGGACTTAGCTTAAGCGGGAGTCAAGCAGCAGTCTTTTTAATTGGGTTTTTTATTACCGGTTTCACTTTATGTTTAATCATTCTCTTTAGTTTGGGAAACTAATCAGTCTTAAGTTAAAAAAAAAAAAAGAGAATAGTAAAACTTATTATTATTGCATCTTTGGCTGGATTTTGGTTTGATAATCTTCTTCACTTTTTATTATAGAATGCCGGCTAAGCCACGGTGTTTAGTTTGTGGCTCGCGGCGTGGAGAAGTAATGGATTTGGGGGTGTGTAAGTCATGCACTTTGGAGCCCGATGGTGCAATCAAAGCCCAAGGAAGTTCCTTGGGTGCTCAGGTTGGTTTAACAGGGGAACTTAGTAATTCTCTGCCACCTGCTTTAAGTCCTGTGCGGACAGGGCCTGGGTCTTCTGCTGAGGTTGATGCTCTGGTGCTTCCTTCTATGAGCACAGGAGATGTTCATTCTATTCCTCCTAATTTCTATTTGCTGATGTTTCAGGCCTTGGAGCTTCTGCAGCCTATGTTAGGGGTTTCTTCTCAAACTTCAAAGGGTATGAAGCGTACTGGGTCGGTTTGTCTACCCGAGGAGGACGCAGGGTTAGCAAAGATCAGTAAGCAGGCAGTAAGTGATAGTCTTCTCGAGGAAGTGTTGGAAGGTGCGGACGATGTAGACCAGTCCTCTGAGAAGGAATTAGAGGAAGGAGAGTTGCCAGAAGAACAACAAAGTAGAGTGGTTAGAGTATTTCGTAAAGAGGAGTTGCCTGCTTTGATTTCTGAGACTCTTAGGTCTCTTAATATGCCTGCCGGGGATTTGGTAGCTGATGAATCTTTGGAAGATCCTCTTTTGCAGGCGGTGCGGAAGTCCCAGCGAGTTTTCCCAGTTCATAGAGTTTTTAAGTCTATGATTCAAGAGGAGTGGGACTGTCCTGAGACAGCTTTTCGAGGTTCTAGATTTTTAACTCGTCTTTACCCTCTTTCAGATCAAGATAAGGAGCTTTTTCGCGCTCCTAAAGTGGATGCTGCGGTTTCAGCTGTAACCAAGAAGACTACGATTCCGGTTGAAGGAGCCGCTGCATTAAAGGATGTTCAGGACCGGAAATTAGACACTTTGCTTAAACAGGTGTTTGATGTTAGCGCCCTTTCCTTGCAAGTCTCGATTGTGGGGGCATGGGTCGCAAGAGGATGTTTGCGGTGGTTGCAAAAGTTGCAGGTAGATCAGGTAAATGAGCAGTTGGAGGAGGTAACTCGGTTGGAATCGGGCGCTGCTTATTTATCGGACATTCATTATGATCTTATCAGAGCTCTGGCTAAGAGATGGCCTCGGTTGTGGCGGCCCAAAGATACCTTTGGTTGCGTAACTAGTCAGCGGACGCTTCTTCTAAGGCTCGTCTTAGTAAGTTACCTTTTAGGGGTAAACTTTTGTTTGGTGAAGATTTGGAAAAGTTGGTTAAATAGCTTGGGGAGTCCAAGGGTGGTCGTCTGCCGGAGGATAAACCTAGGCAGAGTCGAGGTGCTGGGGGCTTACGAGGAAATTCTAGAGACTTTCGTAGATTTCAGACGCCTCGTTTTAGTCAGCCCCAACGCGGAAGGTTCTCAGTTCAGGGTCAAGGATTTCGGAATTTCCGGGGAGCCGGAAGGGGGTTTTCTCAGTTTCAGGCCCCAAATCTTAAGAAATCCCAATGAGATGACACAGGCTCAAGCAGGGTTTATTCCTGTGGGAGGAAGGTTGAAGGAATTTTACCCTGCCTGGGTCAAGATGACCACAGATCAGTGGGTTTTAGAGATCATTCGAGAAGGTTATGCTCTAGAGCTCCTGCAGCCCATGTCAGACTCCTTTGTTCAATCTCCTTGCAGCACTCCACAAAGACTGAACACAGTCGTAGAGACGCTGCAGCTTTTACTACAGCTTCGGGCGGTAATACCCGTTCCTGCAGAACAGTGCGGTCTCGGTCGGTACTCCATCTATTTCGTGGTACCAAAGAAAGAGGGCACTTTTCGACCAATTCTAGATTTAAAAAGGGTAAATCGTTGTCTTCGGGTTACCCATTTCAGAATGGAGTCCCTACGCTCTGTCATCGCGGCTGTGAAAGCAGACGAATTCCTAACCTCATTAGATCTGACAGAAGCATATTTACATATCCCAGTGCGGAAAGATCATCAACGATTTCTGAGATTCGCTCTGCCCATGGGGCATTTTCAATTTCAGGCGGTGCCTTTTGGATTGGCTACAGCTCCGCGAATGTTTACCAAGGTTATGGTAGTGGTAGCGGCTGCTCTACGCAAAGAGGGTGTACGCGTACATCCTTATTTAGACGACTGGCTGATTCGAGCAAAGTCAAGACAGGAGAGTCTGATGGCCACCGCGCGGGTAGTACAGTTGATGGAGAGCCTTGGTTGGGTAATCAATTTTGCAAAAAGAAAATTGGATCCAACACAGTCTCTAGAATATTTAGGAGCACGTTTCGAAACAGCGAAAGCTGCGGTTTTCCTCCCAAGTCACAGAGTTCAAGGGTTGAGGGACATGGTGAGTCGATTTCTAGCCAGACAGGCGCCAACAGCGTGGCATTATCTACAATTACTGGGGACAATGGCGGCCACGATCAAAGTGGTACCGTGGGCCAGAGCTCATATGCGAGCATTGCAGGGAGCTCTTCTGCAACGGTGGTCTTACCAGAAGGTGCATTGACTCGGTGCCTAATCTGTCCTCCAGAGGTTCGTCAGGATCTTCTCTGGTGGTTAGCGGAGGAGCATCTGGAGGCAGGTATGCCTCTAGAGCCTCCATCCTGGATTTTGCTAACGATGGATGCAAGCTTCACAGGTTGGGGGGCTCATTTCCAAGGCAGGTTTGTCCAAGGTCTCTGGTCTCCGGAGGAACAGACTTGGTCCATCAACCTTCTAGAGATGAGAGCGGTAAGTTTGACGTTGCAGAAATTTCAGAAGTTTCTGAATCATGCAGCAGTAAGAGTGTTCTCCGACAATGCGACAACAGTCGCCTACATCAATCGTCAAGGAGGAACCGGCAGTCTGATTCTGCAAATGGAGGCGAGTCGGCTTTTGAAGTGAGCAGAGCACAATCTGATGGCTCTTTCCGCTCAACATGTCGCAGGAGTTGAAAATGTGGAGGCGGATTTTCTAAGTCGTTGCAGAGTAGACCCAGGAAGCCCTCCCCAACCCAGGAGGTTTGCGTCTGTCGTGAGCAGTCCCCAGGACGGCGGTCCAGTGGCATGCCGGCTTCCATATTCTCCATTCTCAACCACCATCGCAGCTCGTGACGCACATTCTGAGGGCAAACTAACCTCTGCGATAGGACCTCCGACTGATTTATTTATTTATTTAGCGTACATTTGTTTACCGCCACTTCCAGCGATCAGTAGCAGGGTAGATTACAAAACGGAGCTGTCTGATCAGGACAGGGATATTTGAAATATATACAAGGTGATTGATAGGAAAAGCACAGCACACAGCAATTATGAAAGAGAGTTTCCTTCCATAAGGAGGGTGGAGTTATTACCTATGTACATTTTTACAAATATAAATTTTCATTTTACATATGTACATTTTTAAATATAATTTGCATAATTTTACATAATTATGTAAATTATATGCGACCAACGACGGAGAAGCGCCGCCTGTAATGGCCGCACGTGCGCTCGGGCCCACGGAACCACTTCTATCGTGGCTGCCATTGTTCCCAACAACTGCAGGTACTGCCATGCTGTTGGAGCCAGACTCGAAAAGAAACGCCTGACGAGTTGTCGCAGATCTAGAGCCCGGGCCCTGGGCAGGAACACCTTCCCCTGCTTTTCTTCGAAGCGCGCCGCAAGGTACTGCAGGGATTGCGATGGTACCAACCTGCTCTTTGCAAAGTTGACTACCCAGCCCAGGCCTTCGAACATCTGGACCACCCGGGCCGTCGCTGCCGAGCTGTCCTCTCTCAACTTCACTCGGATCAACCAATCGTCCAAATATGGGTGCACCAGTACTCCCTCTTTGCGGAGCGCTGCTGCCACCATGACCTTGGGAAACGTCCGTGGCGCCGTTGCCAGCCCAAAGGGCAGCGCTTGAAATTGGAAATGTCCCATGGGTACCGCAAACCTCAGCCACTTCTGATGCTCTTGCCGAATCGGGATGTGCAGGTAAGCATCCATGAGATCGAACGACGTCAGGAACTCCCCGGTCCGGACCTCTGCCAGCATGGAACGCAAGGTCTCCATCCGAAAATGGGTAATCTGGAGACAACGGTTCACCCTTTGTCAGAGCCAGGATCGGGCGAAATGTGCCCTCCTTCTTTGGCACTACGAAATAGATGGAATAGCGACCGGAACCGCACTGCTCCGTGGGCACCGGCAGCACCGCCGCAAGCTGCAGCAGCCACTATAGTGTGTCCTGGACCACCTGCCTGTGGCCAGGGCTGAGCAGGGAGAATGGACAAAGGAACCTACGACGGGTCGATGGAGTTCTAATACATACTCCTCTCGCATGACCTCCAGGACCTACCAATCTGACTTAATTCGGACCCAGGCAGGGTAAAACTCCCGCAACCAACCTCCCCTGGGAACTACCATCTCCTGAGCCCGCCTTATCTCATTGTGTCTGTTTTGTGGCCGAGGACTGGAAAGGAGCGAACCCCCGGCCTGCTCCCCTGAATCCTCGAAACCCCTGACCCCTAAGTGGGAACTTCCCCCGCTGGGACTGTCCCTAACAGGGAGAACGAAAACTACGAAAGTCTCTCAGGACCTCCCTGAATCCCGCAGAACTGCGGCCCTGCTTCGGCTTGTCCTCTGGGAGACGTCCCTCCTGGGACTCCCCGAGGTCCTGGACCAACTTATCTAAATCCTCCCCAAATAAAAGCATACCCCCAAAGGGTAACTTGCTAAGCCGAGCCTTAGACGAACTGTCCGCCGACCAGGTTCTCAACCAGAGATACCTCCGAGCTGCTACTACGGAGACCATCCCCTTAGCCAAACCGCGGAGGAGATCAGAATGAAAATCCACCAAGTATGCGGTTCCCGAATCCAGTCGCGTGGCATCTTCAAGCTGCCCTTCCAGATGGTCTCCTGCAACCTCTGGGACCATCTCAAACAGCCACGTGCCACTGAAGCCGGTCTGCATGGATAGCGCGCAAACATCGAACACCTGCTTCAACAGAGTGTCTAACCTCCTGTCCTGAACATCCTTCAGCGCTGCGGTCCCCCTCCACGGGAATTGTGGTTTTCTGAGTGACCGCCGATACCGCCGCAACTACCTTTGGAGAACGAAACAGCTCCCTATCGCGGTTCACGAGCGGATAAAGGCGAGCCAACGCTCTAGCCCCCTTCAGGGCCGCCTCTGGCAAATCCCATTCTTCCTGTATCATATTCCGAAATATCCTATGGAGGGGAAACACTCTCTGGGATGTCCGCACCGCCTGCAACAGCAGATCTTCTAATGTCTCTTCCGCTGCTTCCTCGCTGGAAGGCAGGTTTAGTGTCTTTAGCGTCTCTGAAACCAGGGCTGGAAGCCCTTCACACCGAAAGACTCTGACTACCCAGCACTGCTGCTCCGAGTCAGGCAACTCTCCGTCTTCCAGCTCATCTTCTGAGAACTCTTCCCTTTCTGGCGTTCCCCTCGCTCAAGTCATCAGCGAGGTAAGGAGCGGGACCCTCTGAAGTGGCCCTACACCTTTTAGCCACCGGAGCACCGTTCCCCGAACCGACCAGAGAGGCCAAGCGCTTCTGACTCTGAGGTCCGTGAGGAAGAGCCGACATCGCGGGCTGAAGGAAGGCAAAAGCCTGCTGCCTCAAGGCAATGAAGTTCGGCGTAATCCCGGTCGCCTCCCCCGCCTGTCCCTGCTCCTGTGACCCGGCAGAGCCGCCGCCTGAGGAGGGCCCCGGCACTGGCTCCTCAGGATCTAGAAACAGAGATAGCAGTGCCTCAGCGCCTGTACGAATAGCCTTCCGGCCTGCTAGGGGCTGTCCCGGCTCTCCGTCCATATGCTACGCCTCTAGGGAGCAAGGGACACAGACTCCTGATTCCAGTACTGAACCTTTCCTCCTGCCGCACACTAGACAGCGTGGAATTGCAGGCATAGCAGCCGCCTCAAAGAACTGCTCTAAACCACCCCGGGAACTCCCCCTCCACCCCACTGGCCCTGACCGCCAGCCCTGGAAGGAAGGGCTCTCTCCGGGTTGGAGCCCTGCAAAAAACAGCCTAGATACACCTGCTCAATATTTCAATAAGGGAAAAGCACAGCATAGCTCGTTTCCCTTTGAACTTCTCTTTTTTTTTTTCCAACAGGCCAACGCTCTGTAAGCGCCTGATGAGCCTATAGCAGGTCTGCAGCAAACGAGGCTTAAAACGCTTCCAAAAAACCACTATAAAAAAACCCCGCGGTTTTCATGCCAACCTATTCAGGAATGTTGACATAGTTTCTATAGCTGTGATTAGTCTTATATGGCCAATTCATAATTTTTCTATGCTGATTTGTCTAATTGCTAGATTGGCTAGCTGCCCCTTGCTATTTAAAGACAACCACTTTTCAGTGGGAGAGATATTTTCCCATGGTGTTCAACCGATGGAGATCACAAATGAAAAAGTATGTTTGAGAAGAGCTGCTTATTAATATTTTAAACTATACCTCTGATTTTGCTGCTTCTTATTTTTTACTGTGAAAAAAACATTTCCTTACTTTCTTATCTTTCTTATTTTGGACCTAGTCCTTACATGGAACACAGGATCTGGTGCAAGAGATAAGGGTGTTGGGGTCACTTGGCAATAGTGATCATAGCACGATCACATTTGATTTAATAAATGGAGGAAGGACAGCAGGGAAATCCACAGTACTACCTTTTAACTCTTGAAAGGGAAACAATGATAAAATGAGCAAAATAGTTAAGAAAAACATAAAAGGAACAATTGCAAAGGTTAAATATTTACATCAAGCATGGGTGTTGTTTAAAAATCCTATCTTGGAAGCCCAGACCAGTTAAGAATAGTGGAAGGAAGTCCAAAAAACTGCCAGCATGGTTTAAAGGTGAGATTAGAGAGGCTGTTGTTGCCAAAAAACATCTTTCAGAAAATGGAAAAAGAAGCAAATGAGGAAACTGGAAACAACATTAGCACTGGCAAGTTAGATGCAAGCATTGATAAGGCAGGCAAAGAGAGAATCTGAAAAAAAAGCTTGCTGCAGAAGCAAAAACACATAATAAAAGCTTTTTCAAGTACGTTCGTAGCAAAAAACCTGTGAGAGTCAGTTGGAGCATTAGATGATAGAGGGGTAAAAGGGGCACTAAGAGAGGACAAGGCCATAGCGGAGAGACTGAATGAATTCTTTGCTTCAGTCTTTACTGAGAAAGATGTAGGGATTCTACCTATGACTGTAATAGTATTTAAAGGTGATGCTGCAGAAGAATTGAAAGAAATATTGATAAACCGGGAAGATGTATTACAACTATTTGAGAAACTGAAGAGTAGCAAATCACCTGGAACTGATGGGATACATCGAAGGGTGTTCAAAGAACTGAAATATGAGATTGTAGACCTAATCTGTGAACTATCACTAAAATCATCTGTAATACCTGAAGATTGGAGGATGGCCAATGTAATGCCAATTTTTAAAAAGGGATCCAGGGGTGATCCAGGAAACTACAGACCATTGAGCCTGACGTCAGTACCAGGAAAAATGGTAGAAACCATTATAAAGAACAAAATTCCTGAACATGTAGATAGTCTTGGCTTAAGGGGAGACAGCCAACATGGCTTTAGACAAGGAAGGTCTTGCCTTACTAAGCTGTTATGTTTTTTTGAAGGTGCAAATAAACAAGTAGACAAAGGTGAGTCAGTTGATAGTGAATCTGGATTTTCAGAAAGCCTTTGACAAGGTCTCTCATGAGAGATGCTTGGCGAAATTAAAAAGTTATGGGATTGGAGGCAGTGTATTATTGTGGATCTGTAACTGGTTAAAAGATAGAAAGCAGAGGGTAGGGCTAATTTTCCCATTGGAGAAAGGTGAATAGTGGAGTACCCCAGCGATCTGTGCTGGGTCCGCTGCTTTTTAACATATTCGTAAATGACCTGGAAATGGGAATAACGAGTGAGTTAATCAAATTTGTAGATGACACAAAAATTTTCAAAGTTGAAAAATCCTAGGAGGATTGTGAAAAATTGCAAGAGGACCTTGATAACTTTCAACTGGCAGATGAAATTTAATGTGGACAAGTGCAAAGTTATACATCTAGGAAAGAGCAACTCAAACTATGGTTACATGATGCAAAGTTCCACATTAGGAACCACCACCTAGGAAAAAGATTTAGGCTTCATTGTGGATGACATGTTGAAACCCTTCACCCAGTGTGCAACAGTGGCCAAGAAAGCAAATAGAATACTAGGAATCATAAGGAAAGGAATGGAGAATAAAACAAAGGTTATTATAATGCCTCTGTATCATTCCATGGTGCGACCACACCTTGAATATTGTGTGCAATTCTGGCCCCGTATCTTAAAAAGGATATAGCAGAATTTGACAATATACAGAAAAGAGCCATGAAAATGGTAAAGGGGATGGAAGGATACCCCTATGAGGAGAGGCTAAAAAGGTTAGGGCTCTTCAACCTGGAAAAGAGACGGGTGAGGAGAGATATGATAGAGGTCTATAAATTAATGAATGGAGTGGCATGGGTAAACATAAATCGATTGTTTATGCCATCAAAATGTAGAAAGACTGGGGATATGTAATGAATCTACAGTGTAACCCATTTAAGACTAATAAAAATAAATATTTTTCCATTCAACGCATTAGCAAACTCTGGAATTCATTACCAGAGGATGTAGTAAAAGCTGTTAGTATAGCTGGATTTAAAAAAGGTTTGTAAAAGTTCTTCCTGGAGAAAGTGTCTATAAACCATTATTAAAGAGGACCCGGGAAATCAACTGCTTGCCCCAATACAAGCATTGTGGAACCTGTGTGTCTTACATAAGAACATAAGAACATAAGATATGCCATACTGGGTCAGACCAAGGTCCATCAAGCCCAGTATCCTGTTTCCAACAGTGGCCAATCTAGGTCATACGTACCTAGCAGTTTCCCCAAAAGACACAGGTTCCGCAATGCTTGTACTGGGTCAGCCATTGATATCCTGGGTCCCTTCTTAATAATGGTTTATGGACCTTTCCTCCAGGAACTGGTCCAAACCTTTTTTAAACCCAGCTACACTAACAGCCTTTACTACATCCTCTGGTAACAAATTCCAGTGTTTGATTACACGTTGAGTGAAAAAATACTTTATTTTATTAGTCTTAAATAGTTTACCCTGTAGCTTCATTGTATGTCCCCTAGTCTTTCTATATTCTGATAATGTAAACAATCGATCTACGTTTACCCGTTCCACTCCGTTCATTAATTTATAGACTTCTATCATATCTCCCCTCAGCCGTCTGGAATTTGTTACCGGAGGATGTGGTAGGGGCTGTTGGTGTAGCTGGGTTGAGGAAAGGTTTGGACAAGTTCCTGGAGGAAAATGTCCATAAACCATTATTAAGAAGTGACCGAAGATATCAATGCTTGACCCAGTACAAGCATTGTGGAACATGTGTCTCTTGGGGAAACTGCTAGGTACATATGACCTAGATTGGCCACTGTTGGAAACAGAATACTGGGCTTGATGGACCTTGGTCTGACCCAGTATGGCATATCTTATGTTATGTTATGTCTTATGTTATGTTCCAGGTTTAAGAGCCCTAACCTTTTTAGCCTTTCTTCATAGGAGTATCCTTCCATCCCCTTTACCATTTTGGTGGCTATTCTCTGAACCTTTTCTAATAATGCTATATCCTTTTTAAGATACAGCGACCAGAATTGCACACAATATTCAAGGTGCGGTCTCACCATGGAACGGTATAGAGGCATTATAATATCTTTCGTTTTATTTTCCATTCCTTTCCTTATGATACCTAGCATTCTATTTGCTCTCTTGGCTGCCGCTGCACACTGGGCCGAGGGTTTTAACATGTTATCCACAATGACGCCTAAATCTTTTTCCTGGGTGGTGGTTCCTAATGTGGAACCTTGCATTGTGTAACCATAGTTTGGGTTGTTCTTCCCTAGGTGCATAACTTTGCACTTGTCCACATTAAATTTCATCTGCCATTTGGATGCCCAGTCTTCCAATTTATCCAGATCCTCTTGCAATTTTCCACAATCCTCTTGGGTTTTAACAACTTTAAATAGTTTTGTGTCATCTGCAAATTTGATAACCTCACTCGTTATTCCTCTTTCCAGGTCATTTATGAATATGTCAAAAAGCAGCGGACCCAGCACAGATCCCTGGGGTACACCACTATTCACCGTTCTCCATTGGGAAAATTGGCCATTTAGCCCAACCCTCTGCTTTCTATCTTTTAACCAGTTCCTGATCCACAACTCTTTAGTTTTGCCAAAAGTCTCTGATGAGGGACCTTGTCAAAGGCTTTCTGAAAGTCCAGGTACACAATATCAACTGACTCACCTTTGTCCACCTGTTTATTCACTCCTTCAAAAAAACATAACAGATTAGTAAGACAAGATCTTCCTTGTCTAAAGCCATGTTGGCTGTCTCCCATTAGGTTGTGACTATCCACATGCTGAGTAATTTTATTCTTTATGATGGTTTCTACCATTTTTCCCGGTACTGACGTCAGGCTCACTGGTCTGTAGTTTCCCGGATCACCCCTGGAACCCTTTTTAAAAATTGGTGTTACATTGGCGATCCTCCAATCTTCAGGTATTAGAGATGATTTTAATGATAGTTCACAGATTACTGATAGCAGTTCTGCAATCTCATATTTCAGTTCTTTCAAAACCCTTGGATATATACCATCCGGCCCAGGTGATTTGCTACTCTTCAGTTTATCTAATAGTTGTAAGACATCTTCCCGTATCTTAAAAAGGATATAGCGATTTTAGAAAAGGTACAGAGAAGAGCCACCAAAATGGTAAAGGGGATGGAAGGATACTCCTATGAAGAAAGGCTAAAAAGGTTAGGGCTCTTTAACCCGGAAAAGAGACGGCTGAGGGGAGATATGATAGAAGTCTATAAATTAATGAACAGAGTGGAACGGGTAAACGTAGATCGATTGTTTACCTAATCAGAATATAGAAAGACTAGGGGACATGCAATGAAGCTACAGGGTAAACTATTTAAGACTAATAAAAGAAAATATTTTTTCACTCAACGTGTAATCAAACTCTGGAATTTGTTACCGGAGGATGTAGTAAAGGCTGTTAGTGTAGCTGGGTTTAAAAAAGGTTTGGACAAGTTGCTGGAGGAAAGGTCCATAAACCATTATTAAGAAGTGACCGAAAATATCAATGCTTGACCCAGTACAAGCATTGTGGAGCTTGTGTCTCTTGGGGAAACTGCTAGGTACGTATGACCTAGACTGGCCACTGTTGGAAACAGAATACTGGGCTTGATGGCCCTTGGTCTGACCCAGTATGGCATATCTTATGTTCTTATGTTCTTAACAGCATCTCTGACCTCACCTTTAAACCATGCTGGCAGTTTTTTGGATTTCCTTCCACTTTTCTTTTGGGGAAACTTCTAGATACTTGTGACCTAGATTGGCCACTGTTGGAAAAAGGATACCAGGCTAGATGGACCTTGGTCTGACCCAATATGGCATATCTTATATTCTTATCTCTCACTTGGTTTGCAGCTTGTCGTGCTGTGAGGACTTGTGTGCATCAGTGATGCTGAGAGCTAAACTATCGGTAGTTTAACTACTGGCAGGGTCTCCCAGGATGGACAGGTCTCAGTTGAGGTGCCAGACCAAGACAAACCACCCATCTGGGCAGCAGCAGAATTGGATAGTGTTGACGGCGGAGGATCACATTTTTGTGACAACGGCAACAACATCAAACTTAAACTGCGCGGAAGAAAGGCCCGGCAATCTACTTCTATATCTTGCCATGAAAACCCAATGGATAGTTATTTATTTATTTATTTAGACAGTTTTGTATACCACCTTATCCTTCAATGAAAGCGGTCACAACACACAATTGGGGGATACATTTAACACGTGGGGATATGAGACACATACACTAATACTTACAGGGGACATGGGCAATGGAGGGTTAAGTGGCTTGCCCAAGACCACAAGGAGTATCTGTGGGACTAGAAACCCCAATCCTTCCGGCCCAAGGTTGCTGTCCTCTAGTGGGATTTGAACCCACGACCTTCCGGCCTGAAGTACCTTGCCCCAACCACTAGACTACTCCTCCACTAGTTACAACAAAATAAATTGTGCTATGGTGCTGGAAGATGAGACCCCCAGGTCAGAAGGCACTCAACTAGCTAGTGGGGAAGAGCTGAAGATTTTTCAGAGTAAAGCCAGCATTTATGATGTGGTTGGATCAAAGCCCTCGGGAAGTCTGACTGCTGATGTAGCTGCACATGAAATGAGAGTCAGAAGCTGTAAAGATGTCTTACACATTGGAACATGGAACGTACGAAGCATGAACCAAGGGAAGTTGGAGGTGGTTAAGAATGAAATGGAATGTGTACAACTTGATCTGTTGGGTGTCAGCGAACTGAAATGGACTGGCATCGGGCACTTTGCATCAGATGATCACATGGTCTACTATGCTGGAAATGAAAGACAAAGAAGAAATGGTGTTGCATTTATAATAAAGAAGAAACTTGCAAGAACTGTAATGAAATACAATGCTGTCAGCGACTGCTTAATCTCTATTCGTCTATGAGGATTGCCTATCAACACAACTATAATTCAAGTATATGCCCCAACAACAGCTGCAGAAGAGGATGAAATTGAAGAGTTCTATGAACAGGTACAAGCTGAAATTGACAGAACATGCAAACAGGATATCCTGATAGTCATGGGTGACTGGAACGCAAAAGTTGGCAACAAAGAAGAAGGCAAAGTAGTTGGAAAATGTGGACTTGGCAACAGAAATAAAGCTGGAAAAAGACTGATAGAATTCTGGAAGACCAATGATCTATTCATTTCAAACATCTTCTTCCAGCAACACAAGCGGGGACTGTACACATGGACTTCACCCAATGGATTGTATAAAAATCAAATTGACTACATCTGTGGAAGTCAACGACGGAAAAGCTCTATAACATCAACAAAGACAAAACCTGGAGCTGACTGTGGTACAGATCATCAACTACTAGTATGCAAACTCAAGCTAAAGTTGAAAAAGAGAAAACCACTCATGAATGCAGCAAAATATGACCTTGAGAATATACCACTGGAAATCGATTTGCTGCTTTAGATACAAATGACAGAGCTCCGGAAGAGTTATGGAATGACATCAAGAAGGTTGTGTTGGAAGAAAGCGAGAAGTCTCTACAAAAGGTGAAAAAGCAAAAATGGCCAAAATGGATGACGGAAGAAACTCTGAAAATTGCCCAGAAACGCAGAGAAGATAAAGCCAGAGGAGAAAGAAAGACAATCGCAGAACTCAACAGAGATTTCCAATGTGCAGCAAGACAGGACAAGGAAAAGTACTACAACAACGCATGCAAGGAAATAGAAGCAGAAACTATTAGAGGAAGAATAAGATCGGCTTTCCTAAAGCTACGAGAGTTAAAGAAAAAGTTCCAGCCTCGAATTGGAATGTTACAAGATGCTCAAGGTTTTATGTTGAATGATGCTGAGAAGATCAAGAAAAGGTGGAAGGAATACACAGAGTTTTTATATGATAAAGATCAGGTGGACCAACAACCGTTTCAACCTGTACCTTATGATCGGGAACCATTGGTGATGAAAGAAGAAGTTGAAGCAGCATTGAAAGCCTTATCAAAGAACAAAGCACCAGGCATTGATGGCATTCCTATAGATGTATTGCAGCAATCTGATGCAGCTGTTACCATACTTACAAGGCTCTGCCAAGAAATATGGAAGACAACATCATGGCCAACTGAATGGAAAAGATTTGTGTTTATACCAATACTAAAGAAAGGTGATCCAACTGACTGTGGAAATTATCGAACAATCGCTCTGATCCCACATGCCAGCAAGATTCTACTGAAGATTATTCAAAAGAGACTGCAACCATACCTGGAACAAGAACTATCTGAAGTGCAAGCAGGGTTCAGGAAAGGGCGAGGAACGAGAGACATCATTGCGGATGTGAGATGGATCCTTGAAAAGACTAAAGAATACCAAAAGGATATCTATTTGTGCTTTATCGACTATAGCAAGGCTTTTGACTGTGTAAACCATGAGAAACTCTGGGCCACATTAAGAAGCATGGGTATACCAGAACCCCTGATCGTTCTCTTGCGCAATCTGTACATTGATCAAGAAGAAACAGTTCAAACTGAACAAGGAGAAACAGAATGGTTTAAAATAAGCAAAGGTGTAAGACAAGGCTGCATACTTTCCCCCTACCTGTTTAATTTATATGCAGAACAAATCATCAGAGAAGCAGGATTGTATGAAGACAACAGAGGTGTGAAGATTGGTGGAAGACTCATCAACAACCTTCGCTATGCTGATGATACTACAATACTGGCTGAAAGTGAAGATGATCTGAAACATTTGCTTCTCACAATCAAAGAACATAGTCTCAAAATGGGCCTGCACCTTAATGTAAAGAAGACAAAGTTCATGACAACTGGCATAATCAACAGGTTCATCGTTGAAGGAGAAGAAATTGAAATTGTGAACAACTTTAACCTACTTGGATCAACTATCAATAAAGAAGCAACAAGCAGTCAAGAAATCAAACGACGCATTGCTCTTGGAAGAATGGCTATGAAAGACCTAGATAAGATTCTCAATAGCAGAGATGTCTCTCACCATACAAAGATTCGACTTGTTCAAGCCATGGTATTTTCAATAACATCATATGGATGTGAAAGCTGGACAGTGAAAAAGACAGGAAGAAAATTGGTGCCTTTGAATTATGGTGCTGGCGGCAAATACTGTGTATTCCATGGACTTCCCGAAGAACAAACCAGTCGGTACTAGAGGAGATCAAACCTAAGCTTTCTTTAGAAGCTCAGATGACAAGACTTCGACTTTCATACTTTGGACACATCATGCGAAGAGAGAGATCATTAGAGA
The DNA here is from genome assembly GCA_033557465.1 of Ichthyophis bannanicus. Lineage (NCBI taxonomy): Eukaryota > Metazoa > Chordata > Amphibia > Gymnophiona > Ichthyophiidae > Ichthyophis > Ichthyophis bannanicus. The sequence continues at coordinate 1,739,019,764 of CM066032.1, forward strand.
AAGATATCATGCTTGGCAAGATAGAAGGTCAACGCAAAAGAGGAAGGCCAGCAATGAGATGGATCGATACAATAACAGCAGCTACGGGTACCAGTCTGTCAACAATGAGCCGCCTGACTGAAGACCAAACACAATTTAGGATAGCTATCCAGAGGGTCGCCATGAGTCGACTCCGACTCGACGGCACTTAACAACATAACAACAACATATTCTTATGTTTTCACCTAGCAGTTTTCAAGGCATGAGGGGATTGGTATATGGTCTAGGTTGCAGCAGCTATCATTTCTTATTGGTATTTATGTCTAGTGTGCATCAGCACATTACTGTCTGCAATGAACAGCTTAGGAGATACACTTTTTCCCGAGGGGCATGGTATCCGTAGGTACATCGCAGGGATGGGCGGGATCAATAACGTGTAATGTTTCAGAATACAGTGGGCATAGGAATGCCCAAAATGTTTCCCTGCATCCGAGGCATGGGGCCAGCTGAATAATGTTTGCTTGTGCCCGCCGAATATGTCTATCTCCCCGATTCCAGACCGTGGGCAGGTCCAGACCTGCGGATTTGGAATTAGGTTCAAAGAAGCTCCTTTTTTGTTTTAAACATGTCCATAGGATGGGCATACACATTATATTATTGGGCTTCACGTGTTTTCTGGTGGCTGGGAGAGAGTCTTCCACTTGAGAAGCCTGTACCAGTGTGGCCCGGTAATATTACCAAAGCAGGCCTTTAAGAGCTAGCAGACTTCTGAGGTGTCATTTGAGCTCTGCAGAGCATTCTTATAACTGTGTGCATGGACACTGCCTTTGACAGCTGCTGGCAGTTGGTTTGCAATGTCCCATAAACGTGGCTGTACTAGTCACCACGTATTTGCTGATGGCTGGGAAACTTGTACTGAAGCACCTGGTGATATCACTATACTGGGCCTTTAAAGAGCTAGCAGACTTCTGAGATGTTGTGCTTCAGGCTTCACACTGAAGGAGCTTGGCAAAGGGACAGGACATGCCCCTTGATGTCCTCTTCATATATTCTAATAAGGGTTGGGATATTGCAGTGTATGTAACAGATGGTCAATCTGTAAGTGAGAGTTATTGTGTTCTTGTTATGTGGAAGTGAGCTGTTTTTTCAACAGATCTTGGGCTCTCTAGGAAGTAAATGGATTTCATACTTACCTTTTGTGGTTTTCATATTGGTGGATTGTGAGATTTTATTTTGAAACCGTGTGATAAGAGTGACAGAGTTTCAGTGTTCAGCACAATAAAAGACAAGGTGAATGTTATGATAATTGCTGTTTTTTGAATGATGTCATTAGTCAGAATGGTTATAATGGGTAAGGCTTGTCTGGGATCATATGGGGTTAGTGGGTAATAGAGAGCTTGGATGTCCTAATAGTTTGGGCATATTTGAACATCCTAAATGGTTTACATTATGTAATGGATTGGATGATTGTATTAATGTAAAAGAGGAAAATGCTGTGGTCAGTTGAAGTTTTGAAGGTACTTAAAGCTTACCTTTTTAAGGAAGCATTTCCTTCACTGCCTGCTTAAATTGTTACAGGTGCACGTCAATTTTTCCTGTCTCAGTTTGTTAATTTATGTGTGTTGTTTGAAATCAGTTTTGTGATCTTCAAATTGGTTTGAGATAAATACATAAACAAATTAATTTCATAACATATACACATCTCTACATAGCAAACACTTGGGCTTTTCAATTTAGTAACAAAAGTAATTTACCTGCCTCTGTCAGTTTTTTAGCACTCTAACACATCAATCTCACTACTTCACATTGCCATTATAATGTATTTTATGATTCACTCATATTTTCTGGCAGTCATCTTTTGCTTCTGCCTTTTCATTCTGGGCCATGTTTCCTAAAGTGTGGTAAAGGTTATCGCAGGGTTTAGTGTGTCTGGTAAGCACCATCACATGCTAAAAGGCAGCCACGCAGTAAAAATGCCATTTCAACTGCTCTTAATTCTTTGGGGTGGGAGCAGGGTGGGATTGGGTGGAAAATGAGCATGTTGGCCGGTGAAGTCTACTCAAGAGATCATGCAGTCATGCAACCGACAATCCAGTAGCAAAACCACTGTTCAGCAATAGCAGTGGCCATGGTGGTGCCCCCTCCCCCTCCATGGGACACATCCAGATCCGAATCAAACCCCTTTGCCATGGACACTCCCCTCTGATCACCCCCTTGACACAAACCCCTCCAAACATCACCCGTGACTAAAACCCTCTTCCCTCACAACCCCTGAACCCTATATACTGTGGAATGACTACTGAATGCCGACTCTGAGTTTCTTCCCCATGTTTTACTGGAACCATCCCTGGCGTTTAGTGTTCATAGAGGCAGGAGCAGTCCCCCAGTTGGTGAAGTTTCCAATATAGTGGCCTTTGCCCCTAACAGTAATCTCAGATTGACCATAGTTGCAGTACCATGAGGCTGCATGATTGAGGGAGGGATTATGATTGGAGGCGGGGAGTAAAGATCATTGCTGTTGCTGCTGCTATACAGTCTGTGGTGCTGCCTTCCTCTGCAGGGAACACAGGCACTCCTGCCCTACCTGCAAATGTGGCTCCCACAGGTGGTAAATGTACCCCATTCACTAAATGCAGGGTACTCCCCCTGTATTTATCATACGGGCTTTGTACTTACTGAATCATCTTTTCCAGTTTTTAGCCCATACCTTTTCTCAGAAGTTCAAGGTAAGTTATATATTCAGGTATAGTAGGTATTTTCCCGCCCCAGGAGAGCTTACAAATTAAACTCATACCTGGTTTAAGCCCCTTACCTAAGGTCAGAAGGAGCAGTAGTGGAATTTGAACTCTGCCTGTAGCCCCTGCTCTAACCATTAGGCTACTCCTCCAAGCTAGTTAAGGTACACTAAGTGCAAAAAGTTACTGCACTTTAGTAAACATGCCCTCTGGATCTCAGGAAGATGTCTGAACTCTGACGTGCATGATTATTTTAATTTCAAATATCTTGCATTCCTAGATTGTTCTGAATTTACTTTCTAGTACCCTGGTCATAAAGTCATTAATGCAGTGGTATCATTCTGAAAAATGTGCCTGGGGGCTAGTCAGGAAATGTGCACGGTTAGTCCAGTGAAAAGATACTCATTTCTATATATTTTTTCTGGGATTGTTATCTATCGGAATTCAACAATCTTATTTTAAACCAGTTATTGAAAGTTTCCTATATAGAAAGTCACTGCCTTTCTACAGATCTGTGTCCTGCTAGCAGTGACATATTTGCAGTATTTGATGTTTGATGTTTATTGCTACTTGATATACCACACTTCTGAAACAGCAGGGCAGTGTACAATGCAAAAAGCCTACAGAGAGAAGCAGAAAGGAAATAGAACACCATTGTAAAATAGGAAAGTTATCATCAGAAAGAAAGAAATTACAGCAGTTTCAATCTCTAGAATTATCTTGGCTGATATGGAATTGTAAGAACAATGCCTACAACAGAACTCTGAGCACTATCAGAGAATAATTGAGAGAAGTTACTGTCAAGTCAAATAAGAAGTAAAGTCATATTTCCTCTATCAGTGGTCACTTCTGCTAAGGTATACAGCTTTAAATCTATTTTATGTTATGTAAAATCATCTCCCAATTTTATATTGCAAATCTATTAAATTAATTAATGTAGTCCATCTGGGTGCAATAATGAATGCCAATTCCTATTTTCTCTCTTTTTTTCAACCTGTCCAGAAAAATCTTGTCTCCATTTAGACTTACATGCTGGTAAAGTCTGAGTTTTTCAACGTACAATGCCTTGTAGTTTCCATTAAAAAGGAATTTCATCAGTCTTGAGTGTTGTCAAGGTAGAGTTTCATTTATTCTCTGGTAATAATGTATGTCAGCTCCTTAATTGCATATACACAAAAATTGAGTATAACTATGCATCCAGTATGATTAGTAATTGCTGTAGGCGAGGGTAGGAAATGTTTAAGAGCAAAGCACTGAGGCATTCTGTCTAATTTGGCAGTAATCTTAGGCTCATCCAGATAGAATGCTCTTGTCTTAGAGTTCTATGAATAGGCATTATAGTGGGGTGCAAATCTTCTCAAACCCAACAGATTCAGAACTGCAAATATTTGACGACATTTATTTGAATAATCAAAGTCAGTTTTGACATGATAAACACAATTTAAATATTTTTGAGAAATCCAGATTAGTCAAATTGTTTCAAATTTATGCAACCTTTTTTTAGATTTAAAGTATTCAAAGCATTTGAATAGGGTATGAATATTTGAATACTTAGATTATATACAGTGTGAACTGCTGAATACCTAGGTGTGAATCTAGGCCAACAAAGATCAGAATTGGGCAAACTTAAAACTCAGAGTTGAGTCATGAATGATCTGCATTTATATTATATTATATTATATTACATTCTCTTATATACCGCGCTATTCTGCATCAGTGCGGTTTACATTGAACAAACTGAAATTACATTGAACAGGGCATTATAACTTGGAGATAACTATTTTACAGGGAACATGGGCTATAGAGGGTTAAGTAGCTTGCCCAAGACCACAAGGAGCACCTGTGGGATCCAGCTTGATCTACCATAGCATAAGCAAAATCCCTTTCAGTTATAGACTCATGAGATGAGGATCTTAGGAGAGAGACTGAAAGGAAATGCCAGAAAATGTATTTTCTCAGAAATGTTGGTGGAAGCATGGAACACCCTCCTAGCGTGGATGTTGGTACTAAAATAGTAATGGAGTTTAAGAGGGCATATGTTAAGCACAGAGGATAATTAGTTGTTAGAAGTTGGGAGAACAGAAGGCATGACCTAGCATGTAAGTGTTCACAGCACCTTACTCAGCGGTGATTACCAGAATATATCTCAGAGGTTAATATGAAATATTAGACATAACACAGGTATTAATTACATAACTGGGTTGTCTGATGAGCCATGATAGTAGAATCAAATAGCAGCTGGATCTGTCTGTTTCAGGTTCCCCTTCTGGATTACCTTATGCTCTAGGAAACTGGAGAACTGGCCTCCCCAAGGGTGTGAGGGTTGGGCTTGTTCTGGGTATGCGGATTTGAGAGCCAGCTCAGGGCTAGTCATGCAGTAGAAAGTGGTATTAGACAAATTAGGTAATAAATTCAGTCCAGTTTAACCTTCCCTGCTCTGAAGCTTTAGCTCAATAGATAGAAGTGGTTCTCAACCCAGTCCTCTTGAGATCAAGATTGTTTATATTGTCCTAAAAAAGACTATAGCATTTTAACCAGAAAGATATGCTCTCTGTGACACCTGTCATTAGTGGGACCCACTGGCAACTGAAGATTATCAATGGGAAGGTGGCAATGTCAGGACTGGAGACCCATCAAATTTAAACTGGCAACAGCCTGAGGAGGCAGACTAATGCTCTATCTCAGTGGTTCTCAACCCAGTCCTCTGGGACCTCCAGGCCAGTCAGGTTTTCAGGATATCTACAATGGATTTGCATGAGATAGATCTGCATGCACTGCTTCCATTGTATGTAGATCTATCCATGCATATTCATTGTGGATATCCTGAAATCCTGACTGGCCTGGCGATCCCAGAGGACTGGGTTGAGAACCATTCTAATTTTAAATGTCTCTTAAAATAATGTACAGTCCATTCAACAATACATAAATACCTTCTTTAAACCATTCTTCAGTTAGCCATTCTTCCCGACACAACAAATTAAAGCAGTTCTGTATCAGAATAAATCAATTACTTCTCTGCCAAATCTTTTTTTCAATCGCAATCTCAATTGCAATTTATAATACAAAAATCTCTCCATCCAGCAATATTCACTCAGTGTTCATTTAAATGCTAACACAGCTCCACTCCCAGTGACTTCAAAACTGGGAGATTTAAAAGCATACAGATCACATGAATGAATAAATGTTATTTTAACTCAGTGTTCAATCTGCATGGGACCACTGTATTTAATTTTTATATCCAGAATTGCTCTCTGAAATTCTGAATAGCATCCTGATCGCCCCTTCCAATTTCTGGGGATATGGTCAATTATTCTCCATCAAAAATGTTCAAACTCATGTTGAAACCTCATGCAATGCTCCACCGTAAGAGCTGATGTATTATGAGTTCTACTCCTAGATTTATGTTCTTGTAGTTGAATCTGAAGGTTTTGTTTTGTTCTTCCCACATACAACATCATACAGGGACACTGAATCACATACACTATATATTCTGTAGGGCGAGTCATTGCAAATCTTGATCTAACGATATATCAGGACAACAGATTCTTCTGCACTTCTTCTAATGTATTTCCACGAAGATCACATTGATTGCATACAAAATGTCCCTTTCCATCTTCATTAAATCATGCAGAATCATGCCAAGTTATAGCATTCACAATGCAATCAGATTTTTACCCCTCAAAAATGCTATTACACGACGTTCTTCAAAACAGTCATATACTGATAACATGTCCCAATACTTATGAAGAATCTCAACCACTTGAAATGCTCTACTGGACATCTAATCAGACAATAATCAGACATGTCAAATAATCAGACAATAATTCTGTCACATTTGATGTGACAGAAGCAGCTCATGCTGGGCATATAGAAGGGAATTTTAGAAGATCTGTCCAAGCACAATCTGGGATGTCTTAGCCAGAATGTCTGAAAAACATTCAGGCACATCCAGGTGTAGACATGATTTCACAAACCTGGACACGCCCAATAGGGATGTCTGCAGGGGCGTCTATTTACACATCCCCAGACATCTAGGATAGCATAAATGGTTATAATAGGGTGCTAGAAACAGGGCAGCTGGGGCACAAATCCTGCTGCTGCTCTAGTTGAAATTCCACTGGCGATGATAGAGGGCTTTCTTCTTTACACTCTCTGGATGTTTTTCAGCTAAAGCTAGCACTTTTCAGATGCTTGTCACTAGGCATGCCTCAGAGCAGGTCTAAAGTTAGATGTGATGCTGGACATCTATGATGTTTCTGTGATCAGGCAGGGATATCCTGGTCCCTGGGAACACCCTAACCATGCATTCAAATTCCTGGCCATGCCCTTATTCAGATTTAGACCGGTTAGGGACGGCTTCTAAAATGGCTCTGGAGACAATCTCTATGCCTTTTTTCAGATGTCCAGAGCATGAATGGGGCTTCTAAAATGACCTCCCTTAATGCCCTCAAACAGACTTTCCTAATCACACCAGCTAGATAGCCTCTTTGCTGGAAATGTGTAAATAAATTCAGAGACTGAATCTTAAAATCCCCCAAATCTGAGCAAATCCTCCATAGTCTTAAGAATTGACTCACAGGGCAACCCATTTTTAATGACACCGCATGATGACTTTGATATTTTAAGACATTATTTCTTTCTACTGATTTCTAGTACAATGACATCACAATCACAGAATCCTTCAACATTATTTTAACATCCAAAAAAGAGATTTCAGATTCTCCATGCAGTTATTCATCCAAATCAAAAACTCATTTAATTGCCTTTCCATGCCAGTCCACAAACAAAAAATGTCATCGAAAAATCTCTTCCACAATTTGATGTATCCCATCCAAGGAGATTGATAAATAGATTTTTCCTCAAAATGGGCCAAATTGTGATCCCATTAATTTGATGGTAAAATTCTCCATTATAACAAAAATAATTGTTACACAAAACTATATAATAAAGGATTTAGGAATTCTTAGAGTTAAATTTGGATCTCTGTTCATTGCTGATATAATAGATAAAGCTTCTTTCTGATCTGCATTTGTCTGTTAGAAAATTAAACATCTTGATTTGGATGGTGTTGTGGGATGATAGTCTTCTTTAGAACATATGAGGGTAATTTTTTAGCAAGTTGGTTAGGTTGAGAGGGCAAGAAGGTGCCTATTTCTAGTCTATTTATGCACCTATGAAAATTTTCAGAGGGGTAGCAGTTTTAGTCTAGAGTAGCAAAATTTAGAGACTAATGGAACCTTATAGACTAATGAGTTTATTGAGGCATGAACGTTGGAGGACAAGAGTCCATTTTGTCAAATGCATGAAGTGCAGTTCAAGAGATGGGTAAATATACCTCAAGTTGAAGGGGGTGGATGGGAGGATACAGAGTATAGAGAAGGCAATAGAAGGTGTAGGGCAGGGTGTGGAAAGGAATAATTGTAGCAGAATAGTTCAGCCAACTGACAACTGTGGAGAGTGAGAGAAACTAAGGGCAGGATGATCTCAGAATGGTTAAGTCCATTCACACATGGAGTGAGTCATGAAGCCATTATCCTTGCTTAAGCCTAGGGTTAAGCTTTTTGATTAGTTCCAATTCAGCAGTTTCAAAAGTGTGTCTTTGAAGTTTCTTTGTAGGAGTATGGCAAACCTTAAGGTCAGGTAGGGTGCCTTGGAAGGTTGAAATGTTCTCCTCCTGGTTTTTAGCATGTAGCAATTTCTAATGTTAGATTTGTGTCCATTTATTCTTTTATTTAGGGATCGGCCTGTTTGTCTCAGGGCAGCTTCTCCAAATGGGTTAGTTTTGTACATACCATGACAGCCATGAACCTCATTTCTAAGCCAGGGTATGTGACATATGATCTCAGTCTCTCAAATTTACTGCTAATACTCGGCATAGTACTTGCATCGTGCCAAAGAGTGCTTCCTTCTGGAGTTCGTAAGATGTAACAGGTATGGGTAATTTGTCAAGATGTGCTTGGAAATTCTACTATATCAAGCCTGTGACTCCCAATATAATGGAAAATAATTCTGTATCTTTCTGCCACATTTTCTTGATCTCTGACTTCATTTCTTGGTACTTCAGGATCCCCTGCCTCTCCATGCGATTCACAGAATAATCACTTGGAACCAACACCTCTACGGATTGCTCATTAATAATGAAGTGAGCGCCCACCATTTTTAACTAAGTTCTCAGTTGAGTTGTTATTAGTGGCTAATTATTATTTTGTTTACTACATTCAAGGAGCCCTCAGCAAGGGAGATGTTTTCTGTTTTGCTCGATTTTCCTCTAAAAAAGAGTTGCCTTAGCATACTTGTCAAGGTCAAAAGTCATTCTGATGTCATCAGAAAAGTTTTTCACCACATGCAGTTACTCTGTTAATTGTTGGTCACTGGAACTGTAGAGCTTCAGATCATCCAAACCAAAAGCGGAACACCAAGGACCAGGCCTACACGCAGAAGTAGTATTATGCAGAAACTCTTTATTAAAGGACCCAACTTTATAAGTTTCGGCCTGAGGCCTTCATCAGGGGTCTAAAAACCAAACATATAAATAAACATAACCATAATAAATAAATAATTACATAAAAATGGCAAAAAATCAATTACATAGTAAAATAATAAAATCAAAACCATGGAGAGAACATTACCAAATTACCACATAGAAGGTGTGTGTACCACGCCCATGCGGTAGAGTAGCCACTTTTCCCAATCTAAAAATAAAAGCGTAAAGGTTACGCAAAGCCATGGTTAAAATTGCATCAAATAATTATAACAACAATAATAGATAAGAGAAAGAATATATAATATGAATTATTAAAAAAACATACATCAGTTGATTGCAATAATAAATAATGATAAGAGGACAGGATTAAAATAGTGACGGCACTTAACAACAACAACAACAACAACAAAAGAAGCAATAGAAATGTACAGCAAATGATGTAAAAAAGAAGAACAAGCACCATCTAGTAAAAACATTACAGATATGTAAATACATTGAAAATGATGTGTGACTGTCTAAACCATTAACATTAAAAAGTAAATAAGTAAAGAATGTAGTTAAAAAACGTCGAAAATGTGACAATATAGTGCACTTAACTTGAAAAACAAGATCGAGCATGTACATGTATTAAAAAGCACCAAAAAACAGAAACATACAAAGACGTGTCATTTAATGCTGCTATTCCAAAACAGTACATCCCAACTTAAAAACCATATTTAAAACGATTCTAATCAATATACATCACTTATAGTATTAGACATTAAATAAACGGTGATTGCACTAGAAAGCCTAAGGGCAAAGGAGTCAGAGGGGGAGGCCACGTATAATTGCAGTGAAGCATCCACTAACGGGGAGACACCACGACCTCCCATGCCATACGCTCTCTAAATACCCATACTAAAAAGAGAGTATGATTTATATCCTTTGAAAATCAAACCTAAAACCAATGGAATCATGTAGCTACAAAAGAGGGGGGGGGGGGGAGAGAGCGATCCAGTAAACTGATAATATACATTTGATACTGCTTTTCCAAACCGGTACATCCCACCTTAAAAGTCATATTAAAAGTGATATTGAAAGTGACTCTAAACAACATAAAATCTCATTTTGGCTCTTTGTAGTTATAAGGTGTTATGTTCCTTTTTGGTCAAATCTTTTTTGTTTTTACACATATAGAATTTATGCTTTTATTGGTTCTACAGCACTTTTTAGCACATGGCTTTATTTCCCTTGCCTTACAGTTCTTTCAGTAATACAATTTATTATATTCCATTCATTCGATCCGGTCTGCTGGATGGCCTTTGTTTTTATAATTTATTTGATTTTAGTATGATATAACATGTAATTTCCCTTTTGTAATGTACCTTAAAGAGCGTGAGGCATGAGGGGTCATGAGGTTACCCCGCTAGTGGACGGTTCTCTAATCATACGTGGCCCCTGCTGGTGGTCCCCCTCCGCCTCAGGCTGTCTAGTGCGATCACCGCTTATCTGATGTGTTGCACCATAAGTTATCTATATTGTTTAGAGTCACTTTCAATATCACTTTTAATATGACTTTTAATATGACTTAAGGTGGGATGTACCGGTTTGGAAAAGCAGTATCAAATGTATATTATCAGTTTACTGGATCGCTCTCTCCCCCCCTCTTTTGCAACTACATGATTCCATTGGTTTTAGGTTTGATTTTCAAAGGATATAAATCATACTCTCTTTTTTGTATGGGTATTTAGAGAGCGTATGGCATGGGAGGTCGTGGTGTCTCCCCGTTAGTGGATGCTTCAGTGCAATTATACGTGGCCTTCCCCTCTGACTCCTTTGCCCTTAGGCTTTCTAGTGCAATCACTGTTTATTTAATGTCTAATACTATAAGTGATGTATATTGATTAGAATCGTTTTAAATATGGTTTTTAAGTTGGGATATACTGTTTTGGAATAGCAGCATTAAATGACACGTCTTTGTATGTTTCTGTTTTTTGGTGCTTTTTAATACATGTACATGCTCGATCTTGTTTTTCAAGTTAAGTGCACTATATTGTCACATTTTCAACGTTTTTCAACTACATTCTTTACTTATTTACTTTTTAATGTTAATGGTTTAGACAGTCACACATCATTTTCAATGTATATACATATCTGTAATGTTTTTACTAGATGGTGCTTGTTCTTCTTTTTTACATCATTTGCTGTACATTTCTATTGCTTCTTTTGTACAAACTATTTTAATCCTGTCCTCTTATCATTATTTATTATTGCAATCAACTGATGTATGTTTTTTTACCAATTCATATTATATATTCTTTCTCTTATCTATTATTGTTGTTATAATTATTTGATGCAATTTTAACCATGGCTTTGCGTAATCTTTATGCTTTTATTTTTAGATTGGGAAAAGTGGCTACTCTACCCCATGGGCGTGGTACACACACCTTCTATGTGGTAATTTGGTAATGTTCTCTCCATGGTTTTGATTTTATTATTTTACTATGTAATTGATTTTTTGCCATTTTTATGTAATTATTTATTTATTATGGTTATGTTTATTTATATGTTTGGTTTTTAGACTCCTGATGAAGGCCTCAGGCCGAAACTTATAAAGTTGGGTCCTTTAATAAAGAGTTTCTGCATAATACTACTTCTGCGTGTAGGCCTGGTCCCTGGTGTTCCGCTTTTGGTTTGGCTTGTCTCCTGCGGATACCTTCTTCTCCTGTGGTTTTCGAGCTCCAGATCATCTACAAATTCTACATCTACAAATTCTACATCTACAAATAAGTTCTAGTTCTCTGTATTAAAGCTTATGTTCTTTGTATAAAATTCACAGATGTTATATGTAAGATGAACAGGCACTTATTATTGTTTCGCCGGTTCATTCCATTGTTCTTTGTAAACCGCACCTGATCCATGGGAAAGTGCGGTATATAAGTGTCTGTTAAAATAAATAAAAAATAAAAAATAAATGCAGATGGGATGTTACTTCTGGGTTGTTACCTTCTTTAGGATTCAGACTAAATCCGTATCCCAAAGAAATGATGAGGGTACTCATTAGATTAAGTGCCATGCAAAACAGAAGTGGCAAGAGGGAATTTCACTGAAATATTCAACACTGGATCTTAATGTAAGGACTGATGTACTGACCATCTTCATATCTCAAAGAGAGTATTGTCATGGTGAACTTAATGTACTCTATCAAACCAGGATTTATTTAATACACTTCAAAGCAATTTATTATCTAAGAGTGTGGGAAGCTGCCAAAAGCTTTCTTGGAGTGGAGGAGTAGCCTAATGGTTAAGACCACTGGCTTGGGAATCCCAGAGACTAGGGCTCAATTCCCACTAGTACTCCTTGGGCAAGACACTTAACCTTCCATTGCCTCAGAAAAATCCATGTTATCAATGTTCCTGTTTAATGTGCAATACCAAATGTATTTTATTTATTTAAACAGATTTCTATACCGCCTTCTCCTTCAATCAAGGCGGTCTACACAGCAAACAATCACAAAGTCTTGTGTTTAGTGTGCGCATGCAGTGAGCAGTGAGTACGTGTGAGTGTAGGTGATTGTTGATTCATGGTGAGCTAATTATAACATGTGCTATCTACAATACTATGTACATTGGGCTTTGCTTCACTACTGTGATCTGGTCTCGATGGTATGTTGGTGAGTTGGGGTATTGTCTGTTGCACAGCTTATGTGACGTTTCCATAGTGCTCAATGAAGTGTGTCGTCTTTAGTAGTTTCCTAAAGTCCTTAATGTCTGATGTTGCTCTTAGTTCGTCTGGGAGTGTGTTCCAGATTGTTGGAGCCGCTTTTTAAGTTTCAGTGTAAACCACTTTGATTGAAATGATAAAGCAGTATATAAAACCTGTTAAAATAAAATAAATAAATAGCAAATCCATGCTATACTGAGATTTCTGCTTTTAACTGGGCCTTGGTTACATATGCTCCCTTCTTATTGCCCTTTTGCTCTATTGCCATGATGTTACTGAACTCAGTACGATCATATATTCTATCTGCATCTATTGCAGTGAACAGCTTATAGATTGTAGATGAGCAAGTTATTGGTCTATAATTATTGAGAATATTACTTGGGTTCCCCTTTTGAAGGAGAAATGGTCTTTCTATAGTAAGCCATTGTGGTGTTAAGTCTAGCTGCTTGAACAATTGATTTTTACAATTCACCAGGTCTTGGTGGAGTGATGTTAACTGTTTGAGCAAAAAGCTGCTACTTCTTCTGGGCCAGGGTTCTTCCAATTTGGAGCTCATTTTAACCTGCTTTCCAGCTCTTTCATCGTTTCTGCAGGCCATTCCATAGGTTTGATGTTTGCTTTTTCTAAATGTTGCTATATGCAGGATAACCATTCTGCTTCTTGATTGTGCTCTATAGGGCCTCATATAATTTTCTCCAGAAGGTTTCTGTTTCGGCTTTGGTTGGTGGTGCTTTTGCCATATTAATGCTTTTTCCCAATTCCCTGTAGAATTTATTTTGAGTTCTCTCTAAATAGTTTATTTTCATATCTTTCTTTTCTGTTTTCTTCATATCTTCGCAGTTTTTGTGCATCTGAGATGTGGCAGAACTGTCGGTAAGTGCAACTGTGAAGATCTTAACAACCGCCAAGGACAGTAAGGAATAACTGAATCAGACAAATAAGTAGGAGAACCAGTATAGTTCAGTCTGTGCGTGAGAGAAAGAATTTCATATTTGATCTGATAAGGAACCGGCAGCTATGATAACCCTTTCAGCAAAGGAGAAACATGATCCATCCATTTAGCTCTATATATAATCCTGACAGCCATATGCTAGACAAGTCAAAGCCTTTTTAAATTGTAAGCAGGAGAACATAGTAACATAGTATATGACAGCAGATAAAGACCACAGGGTCCATCTAGTCTACCCAGCAAGGCGACAAGAGTAGGTGCACTTGCAGCTCCGTGCGGGTCACCTCTCACCATGCCTTTGTTTAGGGATGTACCCACCGCTCCGTGTAGGTCACCCCTATTTGTTCTTATTTAAGAGATAGTTATGCTTACTGTGATTTTATCCTGTTGCTATAAAGGGATACACTATGGGGTATGTTTACTAAACGGCGCACTTGTGCGGGGCGCACTTGAGCGTGCTAAAATGATGCACTTAAGTGCTCTTAAGTGCCCCGCAGGTGGGCGCATCACATTAATGGGCCCCGCACATGTGCGATGAAAACACGCACGTGTGCGGGGCGTTGATGTGCGATAGAGGCGGGGAAAGGCTGACGGAGGGCGGAGGAAGGCCCCCGAGGGGCGGAGGGACGGGGTCAATGGGTGGAGAGTGGGAGGGGAGAGGCTCCCCGCACAGGAGTGGGGCCGAATTTCCAAGTAAAAACTACCACGAGTGAAACACTCGCGGTAGAATGCATTTAAAGGGAAGAGAAACCATTTCCGTCAGCAATGTAAAGCCAAACCGGGGAAACCTAAAAAACGTGAGCAGTGTGATACATGTGCACAGAACAAAATTGCAAATAACAACTGAAAATGACCACAACAAAAAATGTAAAAACTATAAGCCAGCTGGGCAACATTGATATCAATGGCCAACATTAAAAAACACTCCCAGGAAAGCTCCAAAAAAAGGGAATGATTTATGGAAGGGTCTACGGAGCGTAGACCCCTCCAAAACACATTTCGTTTTGTGGAGCCTACCTGGGAGTGTATCTAATGTTGCCCATTGATATCAATGTTGCCCAGCTCAGTTATGTGTTTATTCCCCTTTCTTCGAGGTCATATTTGAGGGTTATTTGCCCTTTTGTCACCATACAAGGTGAATGAGCCCACAGTAAAACTGTGCAGAGGTTTTCTGAGCCGTTCGGACAGGTTATCTATCTCCAGGGACTGCACTGCCTCTGTGGCCACAGTGTGGTGTAGCAGACACAGCCAGTGCCTGTAGGACCAGAGGGTCACAGGTTCAAATCCCAGCTGGGGCTCCTGACAACCCAGTCCCCATAGTTTTACCCACCACTAAACAGTGACAGTCAGGACACCCCTGTATTGCAGAGCACATAAGCATGGTGCAAACACCCATATTTTACACAAACCATACCAAATGCCATTACCTACAGCCGAGTCCCCCAAATTCAATCCAGGTGTGCCACAACTCAAACCGGTCATATGCTTTTTCCAAGATAAGAACATGTCTGCATGTTGGCGGAAGGGTGCAGGTGGTGGAGGGGCCAGTAGCCGCAAGCCACAGCACACAGTGGCCTAGGCCTGTGCAAGCTGGCACCGTCCACCACAACACAGGCTCTGTCGGATATACAGTCATGGCCTCCCCAGGGAATGCAGCACATTGGTGGCAACACAGTGGTGCAGTGCACACATACAGTGTGTGCAAGAACAGAAGAGCACAGGTTCAAAGCCCAGCTGGGGCTACTGCCAATCTGTCCACATATTTTTCCCACAACTAAACCGTGATAGTAAGGACAAAACTGTATAGCTGAGAACATATGCATGGTAATACGCCTATATTTTACCACACCAATCACAGACACCATAAACAGCCGCATTACCTAGAGCAGGGTCTCCCAAATGCAGTCCTGGAGGGCCCCACACCATTCAGGTTCCATGCTGTCTCTAATAATGATGCCTGTGCTGAATATCTATGCACCACCCCCATGGTATGCAGATGTAGCTCATGCATATTTATGAGGGACAGCATAAAAACCCGAACAGTGTTTGGAACACCAGGACTGGAGTTGGGAAACCCTGCCGTAAAGCAGCAGCCAACAGGGGCAGACACACCCACACACACACCCACAGGCCCCATTGGCCAAGGCCTCCTGGAGAGGCAGGACATTGGGCCCTGCCTGTATCTCCCAATAACAGCACCTGCATACCTTAGCAATGCCACCCTACACCTGGGTATACGGTTCACAGCTACCAAACGTTTCCTATGATAGCTGGCAGATAGCAATTCCTACGTAAAGCACATTTTGCTCATTGAGCTCCAACGTAACAATCCTTCAGATGTCTGTGGTGTGTGCTGCAGGTCTGGTCTCTGACAGTGTTTACCACCCTGGGGTGTGACCCCCAACAGTATTGCGTACCATATCCATGCATGTACTGTGCCCAGGACTGGTGTGGTGGGTATGGCTGCTGAACTCGTCTATAGTAGCACACTGCTGGCATAGGTGTGGTGGTGGCTGTCTGTCTATCCAGTGTGTGGTGACTGCAAACACCTTCCACAGCCCACACTGCCAGCAATGTTGCCAGTATTGGGCTGCCAATGTGCATAATGAGGAGCAAGGTACCATGGGTATTGGACGGACAGGGTGGCCTGGCAAGGGTGCATCTGCACAGGGCATAGGGCACTGACTGGGACATTGTAGTGCCCGGCCACCACCTACACAGACAGGGTGACCTCAGTATGTCCTGCTGAGAGATCACTCTCACCCTGACTGTGCAGTGACCACAGCATGGCTGGGCACCCCCATAGTGCTATATAGTATTTCTCTTATGTGATAGATATGGGTTTCCTTTTGGGGCCCAGTCACTGATCTATCTGCTTGCTGTGTATGCTGACATCCCAGTTCTGGGTGCATGCATCTCCACTGGGAACATGCACTATGGCCTAACTAGCAGGCTGTTTGTAGCTGGTGTGTGTCTTGATGGAGTGGCTTGCAGGGTGCAGTAGCTGATGACCTGCTGCAGGAGAATAGCAGATAGTGTTGGGGGTGCAGCTTACTATATGTGGGCCTAATGTCTGTCTGCTATTGTGTTATGGATATATGTAGAGCTGCATTGACTGCCCTGTGGGGTGTATGTCACTCAGCAGGGCTGGGGTTGATAGTCCCCTCTACAGCCACCTTTGCAGGGAGGTAGAGGGTGGATGTATTGATTGGAGACCCTGTTTGCTGCCCTTGGCCTTGGGAGGGGGGGGGTGGTGGTGGTGGTGGTGGTGGTGCATGGGCCACCTAGGGGCTACACCTGACTGACACAGACAGAGATATCCAAGGTGCTTGTGCAGAAACTATGTATCTGAAACATTAACACTGCTTTGGACCTCTGACATGGCCTCTTTCAGCCATGGAAGGTGTTGTGGACCTGGTCCTGGCTGCCTCATCGCACACTCAGGGTGAGCACAATACCCGCACAATGTGACGGTGTGTAGCTACTCTGTGCTAATAAAACACATGGTCAGTACCCCCTACCAGGCCGAGGTGCTGTGGGGGTGCACATGGTCACATCCCCCTACTAGGCCGAGGTGCTGTGGGGGTGCACATGGTCACATCCCCCTACTAGGCCGAGGTGCTGAGGGGGTGCATTCCCCATCTTGTGTTCATCTGTGGACAGCTGATTTGCATGTGCAGTGCATCATGGGTACGGGTGGGCTAACCCTATCCTAGTGACCACAGCAGACTGTCTGTGTGGTGACGTGCAGGCTCTCTGCAGCCAGCCAGGGGCTTGCTAGCAGCTATAGAGCTGTAGCCCAATGGCTACTTCACTGCCTGTGAAGCCAGAGGTCATGGGTTCAAACCCACAGTGGGGTTATGTGATAGGGTTGTCCAAAGTGTTGTTTTTATTTAATGTACATATTTTGATGCCCGCAAAAACGCCCTCAGTGTACTGTACCCATAGGCACTGTTCCCTCTAAGCTGTGCGCGTGTGCGCGCGCACACACCTTGCCGAGCGAGCGCACATACTTTATAACAGAGCGCACAAAAATTACGGTTCTGATTCTGATAGAAAACAACACAGATGTCTTAAAATTTAAAAGTTGTTGTATATTTACGGTTTTCACAAGTTCTACAATATTTTCTAGTGCAATCAATGTGGTTTACATACTGTATTCTGACGTGTAGTCAAATTTTAAAGTATATAAGTCCGAGTGTCGTTATGTGGCGCACAAAATTTTAACCTTCCTTCAAAAGCTGCACAGCTGATATTTTATGCGCACACAGCCTACAAAAAATTAGAGGGAACATTGCCCATAGGGTGCCTCTGAGGGCGCTTTATAGGGCACCCTATAGGGCTCCTTATGGTTCCCGTCCATATAAGGTGCACTGTACATTATCCTGTGACGCAACTTATAGGGTGCCCTATAGGGGACATATTAGGGTGCCGTGGTGGACAGTGCACTTGTAAATGTGCCTTATAGGGTGCCTTATGTTAACACGCCTTGAGGGTGCGTTTGCTAGTGATGGTAATTGAAGTAAAAATAAAATGCCCCCTGAGGCACTCTTCCCCATAATATGCAATGCCTCAGCCAGCCATTTTCATTGTGCACAGTGGGGGATTGAACTCCTGATCCCTGCACCATTGGTAAGTGCCTTCACCATTGTGCTGTGGCTCTGCTCTTCTGTTTGCACATCAGCGCTCCACTTATACCTCCCAGTATTAGATTGCCACAGCAACATCAGCACGCCGCCTTATGCCGCCCAGTATTAATATGCTGCCAAAAACATCAGCGCGCCGCCCAAAACATCAGCGTGCAGCTTTATGCCTCCCAGTATTTCTCTGCCTCCTAAATTAACACATCAGCCAGCTGTCTTTATTGGGCTCTGTGGGGGATCAAACCACTGATGCCTGCACTATTGGCAGGTGCCTTAACCATTGTGCTGTGGCTTTGCTCTTCTGCTTGCCCATCAGCGTGCCACATCTGCCTCCCGCACAGCCATCCGATGCGCTAAGGTGCGGGGCGCACAAGGGCGCAGCGCACCTTAGCGCATATTTAAATTACGGCTTTTCTTTTTCAGGTCGGAACGCCCACTCCTTATATGGCATCCGCACTCTACCGCGGCCCGCACTTTTCCGGGATCTTAGTAAACATACTCCTATGTCTGTCCCATGCCATTTTGAGTTCTGTCACTGTGTTTGCCCACACCACTTTCATCGGGAGGGTATTCCAAGCATCCACCACTCTTTCACTGAAAAAGTATTTTCTGACATTTCCTTTCAGTTTGCCCCCTTGCAGCTTTATGTTATGCCCTCTAGTTTTACAGCTTCCCTGTCTTTGGAAGAGGTTTGTTTGTCCATTAATACCCTTTAAGTATTTAAAGGTCTGAATCATATCTCCCCTGTCCCTCCTCTCCTCCAGAGTGTACATATTTAGGTCTTCAAGTCTTTTCTCATAAGTCTTATGATGCAGGCTCCAAATCATTTTGGCCGCCTTCCTCTGAACTGCTTCTAGCCTTTTTATATCCTTTGTGAGATATGGTCTCCAAAACTGAACACAATATTCCAAGTGAGGCCTCACCAGCGACTTGTACAGTGGCATTAGTACCTCTTCCTTTCTGCTGGTAATACCTCTCTGTATGGAACCCAGCATCCTTCTGGCTTTTGCCACTGCCTTGTCACACTGTTTCGCCATCTTGAGATCATCAGAAACAATCACACTGTGGTCTTTCTCCTGGTCCGTGCAAGGAGTACCGTCAAGGAGTACCTCAAGGTTCTGCGCTCTCAGCACTCCTATTTAACATCTACATCCAACCAATATGCAACATCATGAAAAAGAACAACATTCAATACACAATCTATGCGGATGACATCATGATATACACCCCGATATCAATCGACAACCCGGACTTTTCTAGGATAACAGACTGCCTTACACAAATGACCAGTTGGTGTCAAAACAACAACCTCGCCATAAACTACAACAAGACTGAAGCTTTAATCATCACTCGGAACCAAAGCTTCATACACCCACCAAATATAAAGATACAAAACATTACTATACCAATAAGGTCAGAAGTGAGATACCTCGGGGTCACGCTGGACAATAAACTCAATCTCAAGACACACATAAACAAAACAATACAAAAAGCCTACTACAAGATGCGAATCATCAGGAGACTGAAACCACTCCTCGCCCCAGAACACTTCCGTACCGTCTGTCAAGCACTGATAACCCCTCTACTGGACTTTTGCAATCCGATATACCTTGGACTACCGAAACAAGCCATCAAACCACTCCAACTGGCACAAAACACCGCAGCACGAATCATATCCGGAACTGCAAGACAAGAACACATCACACCCACCTTAAAGGACTTACACTGGCTTCCAATCGATGCACGCATCAGATACAAAACTATCATAAACCTATTTAAGATAAAACAGCAAACATCAGCCAACAGCCTGCACGCCCTCATACAACCAGACACCAGCACACGGCCTAGAAGAAAACAAACACACAACCGAGTCAGCACCCCAAGTGAATACAAACACACACGCAAGGACACAACAGACAGAGCACTCTCCATGGCTGCTCCAACAATATGGAACAAACTACCGGACAATTTGAGAGCAACTACAGACCTCAAGGACTTCAGAAAACAGCTGAAAACCATGCTGTTCAGAGAACACTATGGCCACATCACATAAACTAAGTAACTGTATAGCAGCACACGTTACCGACTAACACTATATGTATATATAAAATGTTTTTAGCACCACTGTATATAGCCCACATTGTACATAGCTCAAACCAATCTAGCTCACAACACAACACACACCCAACTAAATTTCCACCCTCACTGCATGTATAACACACTCACACTACCAGATTGTTTGCTGTGATACCACCTTGATTATCATGATAAGGCGGTTTAGAAATACTGTTAAATAAAATAAATAAATAAATAAATCTCTCACCCCCTATCGCATACAATTCCCTTGGATTTCTGCTTCCTAAGTGCATGACATTGCACTTCATCACATTAAGTCTTAACTGCCAAGCATTAGACCATTCTTCCAGCTTTTGTAGATCTTTCCTCATGTTCTCCACTCCCTTAGGGGAGTCCACTCTGTTTCAAATTTTGGTGTCATCTACAAAAAGACAGACTTTTCCATTCAGCCCTTTGGCAATATCACTTACAAATATAATAAACAGTACTGGTCCCAAGACCGAACCCTGGGGCACACCACTAATCACCTTTCTTTCATCCGAGGGGTTCCGTTTACCATCACCCACTGTTGTCTGTCAGTCAACCAATTTCTGATTCAGTTCACCATCTTGGGACTCATTCCCCCAAGCTGTTGAGTTTATTGATAGCCTCCTATGAGGAACAGTATAAATTAATATCAATTAATATGTTGTTAAAATAACAACAGGGCTTACTATTGCACTGCTTTAGGATGTACCATGATAACTCTTGGAACATACATTCCATGCTCCCCTAATTAACACTGTGGTGTTGCCCTGATGTGCAATGGGTTTGCGTGTTAAGGGCGCATTTAGTGCAACACTACAGTGCCCTTTAATAAAAGGACCACTGTGTTTCTCTCCTGGTGGACTATTAGTAGGGCTTATATTTTTAGGTGCTTATACATTATGAGAGTGATTTTAGAAAGGATTTTTCATGCCTAAACACTGTTTTGTGCATGCAAAAGGCCTCATAAAATTGTCCCATGTATTACATCTGTAAATTTATGCATGAAGACAAGATGATGTGTACTTTTGTACTAGCAAAGGCATAGTGGGGTGCGTAGTTTGAGTGGAGTGCAGGCGGGGTGAATAAGCATGTATTTAGAGCCTGATTCAGTAACAGCCATGTCTGATCTGCGGCCGTGTTGAAAATGGAAACGGGGCTGATATCAACCTGATTCTGAAACCATGGCTGTAGACGCACCTGCTGTTTCAGGATCAGGCAGATATGCGTCCCCGTGCGCAGAGTATTTCGAGAAATTAGACATTGCGGAGGCTCCCCGTCTCCCTGCGGCCATGCCTCTGCTCGCAGTACATGCAGCTGCTAGGCTGAGAGCCACATCAGGAGATGTCAGCATAGCCGGCATAGTGTCCCTAGCACAGCATTATGTTTCTGCAGGGGTGGTTCTACAGGTTTGCATATGGAAACATGCCCCTTATCTCTGGAATCCGTCATGCAAAACTATATCTTGTGCTCTCCATAGCAACACGCACACCACCTCACTCAGCCCTGGCATATCCCATTCTCCATATGGCAACCACTGTGGTATAATCTTAGCTAATGGAACAGAGTGAGGCCATACTTGCTTCATTATAAAGATGTCAAGCTTAGGGATAGGAAGAGTGAGAAAGAGAAAAGGAGTCTTTACCAATTCAATGTCATGAGTACAACCATTGTGCAACTCACTTCAACCCAGCAGTTGAGTTTGCTTCCCTCTTTGCTGACAACTTTTTTCAGCTGATCTACCAATTCACTGTTACTATGAGTATTTTAGCTGTAAAGTTACATGATACTTATACTGTATACACAGCAATAGGAAGACTTCATGGTGTGAACCAAAGAACAGCAAATTGAGTCCCAGTTGCTTTGTCAGAAATCAGATTCCAGATCAACACATAAGGGGCATCAGAATCCATTAGTATTCCTCATTGATTTATTAATGCATTCAATAAATGTCCTATGAATTTAAAAAACAGCATAATTTGCTTTTTCATTTAAAAAACATCAAATTTAAATCACTGATTAAAAAATCTTGTCAATGTTGCAACTAAAATTTCATTGATACTAGTTTGAACATATTTGCATGTTGCTGAGGGCCCTGTTTACTAAAGGGCAGAGCTGATTCTGCTCTAAATCCTATCCTTATTCCACGGTCCTATAGGAATAATCTGTACGTCAACAGGGATGTTGGGGGACGTTCAGGGGCCTTTCCTGAATACCCTTTCTGCGTCTCAGCAGCTAGCCTCACCCCTGATTGCCCCTTCCCACTCTCCTTCTATGATCTCCGTACTAGCGCCATGTACATGCAGGACTGCAGGGCTACAGAATATCATGGTGCATGTTTTTTGGGGGGGAGGGGGTGGACATCTATCTGTGCATTTAACTTTCAGAATGACAGCCAAAAGTTATGAAATATACCCCTATGTGTACACTTTAGCTGAGTGCATTTGCACATGCATCTGAACAGGTATAAATGTACTTGGCTGCATTTTATCCATAATTGTGCAGCATGTGTGAAGCTATTTTATGAGAATATGTGGAACCCAATTCTGAAAGGGCATGTCTGGGCCCCGTGCATGTCTCCAGATAGGACATGCACATAGAGGCCTGATTTTAAAACACCGCAAAGACACGTACAGGGTGTTGTAGAATCGACATGTGGCCATGGCCAGCAAAGCATGTCCAACTGGTGTCCTATCGGCCCGCCTTGTGCCACGTGCATGTGTAGGCCATGCACACACTGCCCAGCCATTCCATGCACCTCTAACCCCAAAAATGTCCCCAGTCGATGTCCTGCAGCCCATATGAGACTGCATCCACGAAGAAGCTCCCCTCCCAACATAATGCACACATCAACATGGCTACCAGGCAGCCCAACTTCAGCGAGGAGGAGACAAGGCTGCCGGTGACCATGGTAATTGAGCAGGAGGAGATTCTTCTCCCCACCGGGCAGAAGCAGCCAGCCCACACAGCAGCATAGAGGGATTGGGAACATATCAGGACCACCCTCGCCCAGTAAGTACAGCACAACAAAGGTAGACAAATCTGGAAGCAGAAAGAACTGGGCAGGCTGGAGCAGCATCAGGTTGGTACAGAGACAGGCATATACTAAAGTGGAGAGGAAGGGCAGGGGAAGATAGGATCTGGCACAGGCAGAAAGTGGCAGGTTGCACAGTGACAGGATAACATAGCACAGACATAGCAGCCCGACAGCAGTGTCCCAGGACACAAGGGAGAACAGGATGCTTGCAGGCCCACAGTGAAGGCACAGGGGGGACACAGAGACAGATGAAAGGGATATGCATAGCAGAGAGTAGTCCCAGAATATCAGCTACATCCCCAGGTCACACAGATATCCCCTGAGGAGGTAAAATATAAGGGCCCTGTATAATGCCCTGAGGTGGGAAGTGATCCCTGGACCAAGAGCACTGTGGTTCAGGGCCAGAACCATGAGGTTACAGCTGTCAGTGCTCCAAGGTGATAGGAAAAGAGAGGGCATGGCAAGTCAGAGGGGAGGCCCAGTGTGAATGGTAGAGGTGCAAAATGAAGCAGTCCTATTGGGAAGTGAACCCAGAACCTTGAGCACTGTGGTTCAGGGCCAGAATCATGAGGCTAAAACTGTCAGTGCTCCTAGGCAATAGGAAAAGAGAGAGCTTTGGAAGTCAGAGGGGAGGCCCAGGGTGAATGGTAGAGGTGCAAAATGAAGCAGTCCAGGCAAGAGGCAAACCGAGGACCCGGAGCACTGTGGTTCAGGGCAAGCTGTCAGTGCTCCCAAGCCCCTGGAGATGAGGGAACATGTCCCTGTGCATGTACACTAAATGCAATGACTAGCTGCTGCTCCTCCCCTCCCCAGAGTGGCATGGCAGGGTGATGTGCCACTGAGAGCAGATGGGGACACGGCACATGATGAGCATGGGCATGTGCAGAATGCCAACAGAACTACCCCGTAGAGTAGGCAGGTCTGTGCTCTGGCATGAGTGAATGATGAGGTGTGTCTCTACCCCATAGATGTTTCCGGATCCTGTGTGACATGGAGGCCTACCGTGTGTGGTACTGCTCAATCCTCCACACATCTGTGGCTCATATAGCATATCCAACAGCAGTTGCAGAAGGAGCAGGGTGAGTAGCCATGCAGATACCCTGTCCGAGCAGCAGGCCGACAGGCCCTCCAACACTGAGACAGGCCAATACATGTAAGAACAGACACCACTGTGACATGGACTTCACAGAATTAGCATGCCTCCATTCCAGAGTCCCACAACACATAGTCCTGGCCCACACTGCCCCACTCACTGCATAGATGGGATGTGCTGGAATACCCTGCGTGTGTGACTGGCCCCCCAGCAACCAGTTGTGAAGCTAATCATGACCTCCTTCCCCCACAGCGGCAGCACAGCAGGAAGACTCCCCACCCCTGTCCCCAGATGGCTCCACCCCTAACACTTGGGGATGCCGGCACAGATACACCCCCGAGCCCCTGTGGGAGCAGCATCACAAACAGCAGCAGAGGCAACAGCAGTGCACAGCAAAGCCCCATCCTCCTGTCCAGCCCAACACCATCTGTGGATGAAGAGGAAGAAGATGAGGGGCTGGCAGGGGAGGCAGCATTCTCTCCCTCCACCTATCTTGAAGGGGCAGAGCTGATGGTAGTGGGCATGGGGGCCTATGTCCCACAGCACACCTGGGGGCATAGTGCACAGCAGGATGGTGGTCAGGTCCCACAGATGCCATGTGCAGAAGCCTTGAAGACAGGGAGCAGCCTCTGGGCTCTCATCCTCCAGCCCCTGGTGGAGGGTGCATGTGGCATGGCTGGGGAGTGTATAGGGTGAGGTTCTAGTGACACAGACTGAGGATCCAGGCAGGGGTGGGGAGGGTGCTGCAGTTGAATGCATGCAGGAGGGTGAGTGGTTGGAGAGTAATAGTGAAGGTGAGGTGTCTGTGTGCCAGCAGGGGGAGCATGTGGGTGTGTGTGAGTGGCAGGAGGGGAATAGTGAAGGAGAGGGCTCAGAGTGCATGCAGGGGGAGCATGTGGGAGTGTGTGAGTGGCATGAGGGGGAGCAAGGGTGTGCAGATGGAGGAGAGGCATGGTGTGGGTGCTGGCGAGGGTGGGTAGGCAGAGTGGATGTGGGATTTGAGCGGGGGTGTGGGGAGGGATGTGACAGTGCAGCTGGAGGGGGATGCAGATGGTGAGGAGGCAGTATGTGGGCCAGGTTATGGAAGCTGGGGTTGCCAGAAGGCAGTGGCAGTACCGGGTCATCTCAGTAACAAGGCTGGTGATGCTGCAGAGGTACCATTGTTCATATCCACGTGGGAGCGGCATGCCCATGTTGGTGGGCCACATAGCCCACCTCTATCTGATATGGGACCTGATGAGGGGGCCCAGGAGGCAGTTGGTTGGCCCTGAGGACATGCAAGCCCTGGCCTTTCTGGAGTGCATGCTGGCATGCAGTCTTGCACAGCTGCGCAGGCCCCTTTCAGACCTCTCACACCAAGCAATTACGCCCCCTTGTATTTATACAAGATTTTATCAATATAATACAGGCTACCATAACTCCACACTTCGACTTCGCCAACTTAATACTTATAGGCATTTCAAAACAAAACATCAAAAGGATCCAACTTGCGCAAAATGCCACATCTAAAATTATATTAAAGATAAATTCACTCCAACACATTACACCGATACTGGCATCCCTTCACTGGTTACCAATACAAAGCAGGATAACATACAAAACAATAATAACTACATTCAAAGCCCTAAATGACATGGCCCCGAAGTCACTCTGTAACCTAATAAGCAAAGAACCACCTAAGCCCACTCATAGAAAAGGACAATCAAATAAACTTAAGATGCCAAAAGAATATATACGAACTCACAAATTAACAAATAATAGAGCCTTTTCCCACATAGCCCCAACAGTCTGGAACTCTTTACCAGAGGACTTACGATCACTAACAGAGATAATAGAATTCAGAAAAAAATTGAAAACCTATCTATTCACTAAACACTATAATACCATAGAAAACCCTCCACTCAACTTAGATAAAGGATAAACATGAACCTGCTCAAAATCAAGATTATACTCCCTACTATAATCAATATGTACAAACTTAAATGAATAATCATTCCATTCCTATGCATTGATACCCCACTTGTATATAGTTACAACTGTTTTAGAGACAGTACTTCTGTTTAAATTGTAACACAAACTGTGTTAGTTGATTTACTGAATCATTCTGCTTAATCTTTAAACCCTTTGTTGCACAAGTTAAGATGTTCTATGTAAAAAGTTATAACTGTTCTATGTAAAACAAGCTCTGCATTGTTAATTGTTGTTAATTGTACACCGCAACTGATCGCTGGAAGATGCGGTATATAAATAAGTGTTAAATAAATAAAATAAATAAATGTGGAGGGTCTCAGGGTGAAGTGCAGGGCATGAGGGATGAGCTCAGGGGCCTGTGCCTGCTGCTGGAGGCCCATCTGCAGCCCCACACATCACCCTCCAGTTGCACAGCGGACAGCCCTGCGGATCACTGAGGGGGCCATGTCTTCTGGGAGGTGCCCAGGGGCAGCAGTGGCACTAAGCAGCATGGTCAGCACCAGTGGCTGCTGGTGCAGTGATAGCTACCAGGGCGGATTGGCCATCAATGTTAATGGCCCTGTAGGTGTGGCAAGGATGGGACTGGTTGCCGGGGGAAGGGAACCTGTTGGCTAGTGTGTGTGGGCACTATTCGACCATATTCTCTGTCTGTCCCATTCATATTGGTTGTGAAAATAAAGTGTTATGCCTTGTGTGCCTATGTGTCTGTTGGCCAAAGCAGCCCTGGCCAACAATGGCCTTGGATATATATGTCGTGCACGTAAATGGTTGCTGATGCATGTCCAAGGCATATAGCCAGGTAGACTGGCCACCACAATAGCAAGAGAGGGAATTTGGGGGGGGGGCATGGGGGTGGGGGAGCCATGAACATGTGGCAGTAGCACAGCCAGTGGCCCATAGGGGTGGTGCAGGCCAGACAGATGGACAGTGCCATGCTGGGGGTACCCTGTGTATGTGGCATGCCATGCTCCTGTCCTGCACCCCCCATGGTAGCCCACAGGTGCATGCTACCTGCAGCAGGCAATAGGCGGGTGCCGGATGGTCAAAGGACAGGTGGACCATGTGATGTGTGCGTCCCTTGTGCAGCAGCCATGGGTGCCATGCCATGAATGGGCACCCTGCCTGTGCAGCAGAGCAACAGCATACCAGCCCCGGATGTCCTGCATGTTGTCCTTATCCAGCCAGTTGGATGCACGATAATTAGTGACCATATACACAGCACATGCGCAGGGGTACATGTTCACAGCCATGCACATGCATGGTGACATTCCAGTGAGCACATGCATGCACCATAAAGTTTGCATGTGGCCTGTCCTCACCATATCCCCTATTGCCGAAGTACCATGCCTGTTCCCCTCTGCGGCCACTGTGTGTGCATTCACATTCCCCTCCAATGTGCCGGCTGTGGGAGGCAAACCACTGACCCCTCTGCATCCGATACACATGGCATTCCCTCCACTCTGTGTGGCTGCAGTACCTTTGTGGTTGTGCAGGCACAGATACATGTGTGCATGGGCATGGTCATATTAGCACAGGGATGTACATGTTGGACATCTGTACAGGCTCAATCAAACAGGCCCATCACAGGCCCCCGTGTGTTACCTCCGTGACACAGACAGCCCATGTCATAGCACCTAAGATTGCTACCAGAAAGACAAGGTTCTCCGAGGGTGAGGTGACCCTCATGCTGGAGGAGATCCTCCAGCGGCTGCCACAATTTGTGGGGGATGCATCCGCACATGTGGGTGCCTATGACAAGCAGCAGCTATGGCTTTATGTGTGCTGCTGTATCAATGCCATATATCACCGGAACAGGGGCATCAAGGAAGTTCAGGTGGGCATCAGGTGCAAAGCGACACTGCCCAGAAGGCACAGCAAGGGTGTGTGAGTATGCAGGGGGAAGAGATGATCAACCTGGAGCAGCACATCCTCACTAAAATTAACCCTGCCACCCAGGGGGGGGGGGATAGGCCCTCTTGATACATCTGAGCTATCCCAGGAGCAAGGTACATATGTGATTGTAAGTCCCTGTCCCTTACCCCATGTACTCCCCTCCTGCTGTCTGTATGCACACACTTTCACGCAGCCACCACCATTTTCTACAATGATGTCCCAGTTGTGCTGCCACTGCCAGGTACACTCACAGTGCATGTGGTCGCTCCACTGCTGGGCTATATGTTGGGGCAATGGCAGCATGGCCTCCAGCTGGTGGTGGAAGGGCTGCATGCACAGACCACCAAGATGTGTGTCTGTGCATGCGCCTCTGTGCTCATCTGACTCTGCACAGGGGGCCAGGGTGTGTCACACACCATAGCGGTGGTCCCTCTCAGTTTGTGTAGCCTCATGCCCAACTCACATGGGTGTGACACTGCCACCCCATCAGTGACACCATTGCCAGGTGCAGGTATGACCCACAATGTTATCTGTTTCTTCACAGGTGCATCTTCTGTAGCTCCACAGGCAACAGTGACTGCTCTGCTGACAGTGTCCATGGAGGATGCCACAGGGGAGGGTGGGGAGGCCCCAGATGATGCCCCACTGCCATGCATCACTGCTGATGCCACACTGATGCAGTCACATGATGTTCCAGGGCCAGATGATCTGGAGCTTCATGTCCCCTCCCCATTGCCTTTGCCACAGGGATGCATAGAAGGGGGTACACCCACAGGGATGCACAGAATCTCCTGCATTGCTGTGCTGAGTGTCTGCTCATACACAGCATCACCCAGCAGGCATGGTCCAAGCAATAGCTGGAGCTGCTGCGACAGTCCACAGCATTGCAGGAATGGCATGTTGTGGCCAAAGAACAGCTGACCATAGCTACCAGCACCCTCCAGGCAACCATGGCAGAGATCCTGAAGGAGCTGTTGCATGTCCCTGGCTGGTCCATCCCTGCAACACCATGTGCATACTCCAGTGTGCCTCCCATGGGGTCTGGACAGGGGCATGGTGGGGCAGCTCCCACAGTTGTAGCATCCTCAGCAGCATGTGCACCTGCACCTCCACAGCCAGGGACCAGGGGTGTCACAATGCGGCCTCAACATGTTCCCATACCACTATTGGTCTGCCTGCCACACAGACACCCTTTCTCCTTCGGCCACTTCCAAGGGGCACTGGTCTTCAGATGGTGTTTCTCCTATTCCATGAGGGTATCATGGAGTCAGGCAGCATGAGCTGTGACACCTCGAAGAAACACCACCATGCACACTTGTGATCATGGTAACTGAGGTACAAGTGCATGTGCTCTCAGAGAAGGGGAGAGGCAAGGGCTAGACACAGAGGAGGGGTGCAGGGATATTGTCTAGAACCAGGATTGAGGTATGGAATACTTGGTATGTGGGTTTGAGTCCCAAGGAGGTGTATAGGTGGCGTGGGTTTGTGCAAGGGTATATTAGGTGGGTGTCAGTCATGTTCCAGGGCTGTCTGTGTGACATTGTACCATGTGGGTGGATATGGGTGGTTGGGGGTGGGAGATCCACGAGGTGACACTGTCTCATAGGTCTAGCATTGGGTGTGTTCAGGGGACACACCACTCTGCATGACATGGACACCTATGTTCATGTGTTGCTGCATTTAATCACACATGTATATGTCTGCACACATTTTCTAGCCCAGGATCCTGATGTGTGTGACATGGGTTTGATGGCCAGTGCCCCTCTGTGCCACCCAGGTGGACACAGTGGGGGCATTTTCTAGCATCAATGCATACATGGGGCACCTATCTGTGCTCTGCCCACTGTCACACCCTCCTCCCTTCTCAGTCTGCTTAGGGACTCATCCACTGCCATAAAATTTGGTGCTTGCCATGGGACACCTTCCACCACTGATCTTGCTAAGGTGTTGGGAACTGCTGTCTGTGCTCAGGGCATGTGCACCACCTGCTTTCAAAAGCCTCCTGTTCTGCACACATTTGCTCATTTTTGGCTGGGCTGTTAAGATGCCTTCCTGGACTGGCCTGGCACATGGTGTGGTGGGACACATGCACCTCAGATACTGCAAGGCATGGTACTGTAGATGCTACATTGCCACATTGGGTTAAGGTGGGTTATGAACCCCTGGCCTTTGGATTTCCAGGTAGTGCTGTTTTCAGTGCACTACACATCCACTATATGATATACATGGCTGCCTGTAACTATAGCCTGCATTGATGACATCACACTCTGATCATAGTTGGCAGATTTCACCCCTCATGGACAGGTAGGTAGGTAGATGTTGTGGTGCCTTGTCCAGAATCTGGTCCCATACCTCTGGCCACTGGCATTTCCATGGGCCTGCGGTGTTGAGTCTGGTCAGCCATGTGCTGTGTCAGGCCAGCCCCCATACTAGCTTTTGGCATCTGCAGCTCTCATTCACCAGGACCATGCATGGGTAACACACAGGGGGCCATTGGTGTGTTCAGGACACAGACACTACATATCTTACACCTGAAAATCTGTCAGTCCACCATGACACAATGTGGATGGTGCATAGGTGGGGTTCCATCCTACTAGCCTCTACTGCATGTGTCCACATATGGCAGCACATACTGCTACTCTACATCTGGTTCACTGCAGTCACACCATGGACATCTCTCCAGCCGTATCACATATCCATGTCACTGCTCTGGTATGCATCGTTCTATTAGACCTTGGTTAGAAGTTTAGACATTGGGCATCCATCCACTGCTGGCAGTTGTCTGTGTATTTAAGGCCTGCCTCCAGGGGATAAGGTATTTGGTAACCATCATAAAGAATAAAATTACTCAGCATGTAGATAGTCATGACCTAATGGGAGACAGCCAACATGGCTTTAGACAAGGAAGATCTTGTCTTACTAATCTGTTATGTTTTTTTGAAGGAGTGAATAATCAGGTGGACAAAGGTGAGTTGGTTGATATTGTGTATCTGGACTTTCAGAAAGCCTTTGACAAAGTCCCTCATCAGAGACTTTTGGCAAAACTAAAGAGTCATGGAATAGGAGGCAGTGTACTATTGTGGATCAGGAACTGGTTAAAAGATAGAAAGCAGAGGGTAGGGCTAAATGGCCAATTTTCCCAATGGAGAAAGGTGAATAGTGGTGTACCCCAGGGATCTGTGCTGGGTCCGCTGCTTTTTGACATATTCATAAATGACCTGGAAAGTGGAAAAACGAGTGAGGTTATCAAATTTGCAGATGACACAAAACTATTTAAAGTTGTTAAAACCCAAGAGGATTGTGGAAAATTGCAAGAGGATCTTGATAAATTGGAAGACTGGGCATCAAAATGGCAGATGAAATTTAATGTGGACAAGTGCAAGGTTATGCACCTAGGGAAGAACAACCCAAACTATGGTTACACGATGCAAGGTTCCACATTAGGAACCACCACCCAGGAAAAAGATGTAGGCGTCATTGTGGATACCATGTTAAAAACCCTCGGCCCAGTGTGCAGCGGCGGCCAAGAGAGCAAATAGAATGCTAGGTATGATAAGGAAAGGAATGGAAAATAAAACAAAAGATATTATAATGCCTCTATATCGTTCCATGGTGAGACTGCACCTTGAATATTGTGTGCAATTCTGGTCGCCGTATCTTAAAAAGGATATAGCGATTTTAGAAAAGGTACAGAGAAGAGCCACCAAAATGGTAAAGGGGATGGAAGGATACTCCTATGAAGAAAGGCTAAAAAGGTTAGGGCTCTTTAACCTGGAAAAGAGACGGCTGAGGGGAGATATGATAGAAGTCTATAAATTAATGAACGGAGTGGAACGGGTAAACGTAGATCGATTGTTTACCTTATCAGAATATGGAAAGACTAGGGGACATGCAATGAAGCTACAGGGTAAACTATTTAAGACTAATAAAAGAAAATATTTTTTCACTCAACATGTGTGTTTGCTTTTCTCTGATCAGGGAAGAGCAGTGCTTTCACAGTGCTCTGCTAGAGAAGTGGATATTTGCCTCCTGTGACACCTTGCTGTGAGTTCTAGCTGTTTATTTAATTATTTATTGTTTGTATAACTGTTTATTTAATTATTGATTGTTTGTCTTAGTGGTGTGCTAGTTCAGCCTTCTCAGCTGTAACTTACCTTGCCTCTCTCAACTAACTGGGCTTTGTGTGGTAGCCAGGTTAACTGTTCATTTTAAATTAAATCTCTCTCCCCAGAACCTGCTGTGTGTTAAACTTTTTTCCTGTCCTAGCCTGCCTGAGTGAATCCTCCCCTCCTCCCCCCTGCTGAGGTATTGTGTAGCCTTCATCCTGTTTCCTCCACGTGTGCATAGTCTGTTTTAGTTTGCTTTTCTCTGATCAGGGAAGAGCAGTGCTTTCACAGTGCTCTGCTAGAGAAGTGGATATTTGCCTCCTGTGACACCTTGCTGTGAGTTCTAGCTGTTTATTTAATTATTTATTGTTTGTCTAACTGTTTATTTAATTATTTTTTGTTTGTCTTAGTGGTGTGCTAGTTCAGCCTTCTCAGCTGTAACTTACCTTGCCTCTGTCAACTAACTGGGCTTTGTGTGGTAGCCAGGTTAACTGTTCATTTTAAATTAAATCTCTTTCCCCAGAACCTGCTGTGTGTTAAACCTTTTTCCTGTCCTAACCTGCCTGAGTGAACCCTCCCCCTCCTCCCCCCCTGCTGAGGTATTGTGTAGCCTTCTTCCTGTTTCCTCCAAGTGTGCATAGTCTG
This sequence comes from Ichthyophis bannanicus, assembly GCA_033557465.1. NCBI lineage: Eukaryota > Metazoa > Chordata > Amphibia > Gymnophiona > Ichthyophiidae > Ichthyophis > Ichthyophis bannanicus. The sequence goes on from CM066032.1 coordinate 1,739,053,101, forward strand.
TTTTAGTTTGCTTTTCTCTGATCAGAGAAGAGCAGTGCTTTCACAGTGCTCTGCTAGAGAAGTGGATATTTGCCTCCTGTGACACCTTGCTGTGAGTTCTAGCTGTTTATTTAATTATTTATTGTTTGTCTAACTGTTTATTTAATTATTTATTGTTTGTCTTAGTGGTGTGCTAGTTCAGCCTTCTCAGCTGTAACTTACCTTGCCTCTCTCAACTAACTGGGCTTTGTGTGGTACCCCCTCCCCCCTGCTGAGGGTTCAGGACAGGGTACCTTGTAACTGCCCTCTTTAATAGGACTTATCTCCCTCCCTCCCTCCCAGCACCCACCCACCCCTGGGGTAATTGTAGTTTTATAGGTACTTGCACATCTTAGAGAAAAGGGACTGCTCTCAGGTGCAGCTCTTTATCCAAATCAGTCATACACGGAGGACCTGAGATTAATTAATTAAGCTTCAGGTACACAAGGTGTATTAGGGGTATTAGATACACTTTTATTAGTATAATCATCTACACCAATCCTTATTATATACAGAATTTAAAAGACCTAAACACAAGCTTTAAACTAAGATGCAGACAGAAGTCCAGCAACGAGATGGGGGTTCTCCGGTCGTTTGCATTGAGTGTCACATGTATGATTTTCTCCCAGTTGGTGAGAGGTCTTATGTATGCACTAAGTGCAAGGAGCTCTTTGCTCTCAGGGAACGAGTCCGTTCTCTAGAGGCTAGAGTAGCAGACCTGTAAGAGATAAGAAAGACAGAGAAGTACATGGACGAGACCTACAGGGATATAGTCCTGAAGTCCCACCTCCAGTCTGGCAGCATCCCTGTTGCCATGGAGGAGAGAGGTCATGTGACAGGAGAGCATCACCCTGATGTGGCAGGAAGTGATCCTGTAACTAGGACCTGTCCTCCAGGTGATGTAAAACCCTCTCGCACCGAGGACGTTTCTCCAGGGCCATGTCCCCATCCCTCATGGGTCAGGACAGCTGTTATAGTTGGTGATTCAATCATTAGGAATGTAGATAGCTGGGTGGCTGGTGGACGTGAGGATCGCCTGGTAACATGCCTGCCTGGTGCGAAGGTAGCAGACCTCACGCACCGCCTAGATAGGATCGTAGATAGTGCTGGGGAGAAGTCTGCTGTCTTGGTACATGTTGGTACCAATGACATAGGAAAATGTGGTAGGGAAGTTCTGGAGGCTAAATTTAAGCTTTTAGGTAGGAAGTTGAAATCCAGAACTTCCAGGATAGCGTTCTCCGAAATGCTTCCTGTTCCACGTGCAGGACCCAAAAGACAGGCAGAGCTCCGGAGTCTCAATGCGTGGATGAGACAATGGTGCAAGGATGAGGGTTTTGGATTTGTTAGGAACTGGGGAACATTCTGGGGAAAGGGGGGGCTCTTCCGAAGGGATGGGCTTCACCTTAATCAGGATGGGACCAGACTGCTGGCATTAACCTTTAAAAAAGAGATAGAGAAGCTTTTAAACTAGAAAATAGGGGAAAGCCGACAGTCACCCAGGAGCGCATGGTTCGGACAAAGGTATCCTTGAAGGATACTACCAAAAGCAGTGAGGTTCCAAAAGGGGGTATAGTAGCCCAAATGCCCTTGAGTAAGGAGCAGACAGAGCATAAAGATTCCAAATTACCCCTGCCTACCAATAGCCAGATTAATATGAATAAAATACAGTCTCTAAAATGCTTGTATGCCAATGCTAGAAGTCTAAACAATAAGATGGGGGAGTTAGAATATATAGCACTAAATGAGAGGTTAGATATGATTGCACTCTCAGAGACATGGTGGAAGGAGGATAACCAGTGGGACACTGTGATACTTGAATACAAACTATATCGTAATGATAGAGCTGATCAAATTGGTGGAGGGGTTGCGCTCTATGTTAGAGAGGGCATTGAGTCAGAAAGGATTAAAGTTTTGCAGGGAACAAAATTTGCTGTAGAATCTCTATGGATTGAAATCCCATTTATGAAGGGGAAGGCGATGGCAGTGGAAGTATACTATCGACCGCCTGGCCAGAATGAACAAATGGATGATGAAATGCTCAAAGAAATCAAGGAAGCTAACAAAAGTCACAACAGAGTAGTAATAATGGGTGATTTCAATTACCCCGGTATCGACTGGGTCAGTGTCACGGCAGGACAAGCTAAAGAGATAAAGTTTCTAGATGGAATAAATGACTGCTTCTTGGAGCAACTGGTTCATGAACCGACCAGAGGGGAAGCCATACTGGACCTAATCCTTAGTGGAACGCCAGATCTGGTGCAAGAAATAAGGGTGTTGGGACCACTTGGCAATAGTGATCATAGTATGATCATGTTTGATTTAATTAGTGGAGGACAGAAAGTAAAGGAATCCACAGTATTACCTTTTAACTTTCAAAAGGGAGACTATGATAGAATGAGGAATATAGTTAGGAAAAAACTAAAAGGAGCGGTTCCAAAGGTTAAAGACTTACAGCAAGCTTGGGTGTTATTTAAAAATACTATCCTCGAAGCCCAGACCAGCTGTATTCCACGCATTAAGAAGAGTGGAAGAAAGTCCAAAAAACTGCCAGCATGGTTTAAAGGTGAGGTCAGAGAGGCTGTTGCTGCCAAAAAAGCAACCTTCAGGAAATGGAAAAAAGAGCCAAATGATGAAAACTGTAAACAACACAAGCACTGGCAAGTTAAATGCAAAGCATTGATAAGGCAGGCAAAGCGGGAATTTGAGAAGAAACTTGCTACGGAAGCAAAAACACAAAATAAAGACTTTTTCAAGTACATTCATAGCAAAAGGCCTGTGAGAGAGTCAATTGGACCGTTAGATGATAGAGGGGTAAAAGGGGCAGTAAGAGGAGACAAGGCTATAGCAGAGAGACTGAATGAATTCTTTGCTTCGGTCTTTACTGAGGAAGATGTAGGGATGTTACCCATGACTGAAGTGGTATTTAAAGGAGATACTGCAGAGGAATTGAGAGAAATATCACTACACCGGGAAGATATATTACAACTATTTCATAAACTGAATAATAGCAAATCACCGGGACCGGATGGTATACATCCCAGAGTGTTGAAAGAACTGAAATATGAGATTGCAGACCTGCTATTGGTAATCTGTGAACTTTCATTAAAATCATCTGTAATACCTGAAGATTGGAGGGTCGCCAACGTAACACCAATTTTTAAAAAAGGTTCCAGGGGTGACCCGGGAAATTACAGACCGGTGAGCCTGACGTCAGTACCAGGGAAAATGGTAGAAACCATCATAAAGAACAAAATTACACAACATGTAGATAGTCATGGCCTAATGGGAGACAGCCAACATGGCTTTAGACAAGGAAGATCTTGTCTTACTAATCTGATATGTTTCTTTGAAGGTGTGCATAAACAGATAGACAAAGGTGAGTCGGTTGATATAGTGTATCTGGACTTCCAGAAAGCTTTTGACAAGGTCCCCAATCAGAGACTTTTGGCAAAGCTAAAAAGTCATGGGATAGGAGGCAGTGTACTATTGTGGATCGGGAACTGGTTAAAAGATAGAAAGCAGAGGGTAGGGCTAAATGGCCAATATTCCCAATGGAAAAAAGTGAATAGTGGAGTACCCCAGGGATCTGTACTGGGTCCACTGCTTTTTGACATATTCATAAATGACCTGGAAAAGGGCATAACTAGTGAGGTTATCAAATTTGCAGACGACACAAAACTGTTTAAAGTTGTTAAAACCCAAGAGGATTGTGGAAAACTGCAGGAGGATCTGGATAAATTGGAAGACTGGGCATCCAAATGGCAGATGAAATTTAATGTGGACAAATGCAAAGTTATGCACCTAGGAAAGAACAACCCACACTATAGTTACACGATGCAAGGCTCCACATTAGAAACCACCACCCAGGAAAAGGACTTAGGAGTCATCGTGGATAACATGTTAAAACCCTCCGCCCAGTGTGCAGCGGCGGCCAAGAAAGCAAATAGAATGCTAGGTATCATAAAGAAAGGGATGGAGAATAAAACAAAGGATATTATAATGCCTCTGTATCGCTCCATGGTACGACCGCACCTTGAATATTGTGTGCAATTCTGGTCGCCGTATCTTAAAAAGGACATAGCGTTATTAGAAAAAGTACAGAGAAGAGCCACCAAATTGGTGAAGGGGATGGAAGGCTACTCCTATGAAGAGAGGCTAAAAAGGTTAGGGCTCTTTAACCTGGAAAAGAGACGGCTGAGGGGAGATATGATAGAGGTCTATAAATTAATGAATGGAGTGGAACGGATAAACGTGGATCAATTGTTTACGCTATCAGAATATAGAAAGACTAGGGGACATGTAATGAAGCTACAGGGTAAACTATTTAAGACAAATAAGAGAAAATATTTTTTCACTCAACGTGTAATCAAACTCTGGAATCTGTTACCGGAGGATGTAGTAAGGGCTGTTAGTATAGCTGGGTTTAAAAAAGGTTTGGACAAGTTCCTGGAGGAAAGGTCCATAAACCACTATTAAAAAGGGACCCAGGATATCAATGCTTGACCCAGTACAAGCATTATGGAACCTGTGTCTTTTGGGGATATTGCTAGGTACGTAGGACCTAGATTGGCCACTGTTGGAAACAGGATACTGGGCTTGATGGACCTCGGTCTGACCCAGTATGGCATGTCTTATGTTCTTATGTTCTTATGTACGTCTTTAACCTTTGCAACTGCTCCTTTTAGTTTTTTCTTGACTGTTTTCCTCATTTTATCATAGTCTCCCTTTCGAAAGTTAAAAGGTAGTACTGTGGATTTCCTTACTATCCCTCCTCCACTAATTAAATCAAAGGCGATCATGCTATGATCACTATTGCCCATTGGCCCCAACAACCTTATCTCTTGCACTAGATCTGGTGTTCCACTAAGGATTAGGTCTAATATGGCTTCCCCTCTGGTCGGTTCATGAACCAGCTGCTCCAAGAAGCAGTCATTTATTTCATCTAGGAACTTTATCTCCCTAGCATGTTCTTTTTTTTTTTTTATTTTTTTTTTAAAACTTTTATTTTCATTTTGCAACAAACAAAAGAAACAACACACCAAAGGAGACAAAACAAGTATACAATAAAGAAAAGTAAACCCAATTACCCCCCACCCCCACGCTTCTTCTCTAGCTGATTATGTCAGCATGTGAGCGCTTCCAAACAACAGTGATTATACATCAAAACAATCAAAAGAGTATCTGCGATACAGAATAATCATGGGACAAAGATATATACAAATTTAGACAGTCAGATGAGAGCATTGAGCAGAATGTACATAGTCATTGAGCATCTTCCATTTAGACCGATGATGAGGAGTCTGAATGGGGGAAGCAAACATACGAGGTATTTGTTCATATTTACTGTAGAGACAGACATGATTCCACCATTCATTGGGGCTCAGCTGGGAGCTATTTTTCCAGTATTTCGTAATTAGGGAAATAGCAATGCCAAGCATAAAGTCCAAAAGGAAGTAAGCCGTTTTTGGAAGAGAGGGGATCCCCGCAGCTGAGCGAAGTCCCACTATCCTCCAAGAAAGGGGCTCTTGAAAGTGCAAAATAGACTGGATACGACCCCAGACCCGACGCCAGTAATACTGTAGTGCGGGGCATTCATACATAACATGAGGTAGTGAACCAATGGCCGCATGGCATGTCCAACAACTATTGCCCTGAGTAGTGTTCCATTTGGCTAATCTGTCAGGAGTGTAAAAACACCGGTGGGCTAGAAAGAAGAGTGTCTGAGTGAGTGAGGCGGATCGGGAGACCCGTGTCACTCTACTCCAGACAAGGCTCCATTGCTCCGGGGTCAAAGTCACATGCAATTCTCTCTCCCATGCTTTCTGCGCTATAGGAGTATCTCTAGTTATAGCATTACATAAGGTTTTGTAAAAATTGGATGCTACACCCGGTGAACTACCGATAGATCGGATAGTCTCCAACCAACCTTGTGTAGGGGAGGCCAATGGCGGGAGCACCTTAGCACTCCGAAGGCAATGCTGAAGTTGCACCAACTGAAAGTAGTGTTTCGCTGGGAGACCAAATTCAATTTGCAATTCACTAAAAGTTTTCCAGCGACCTTCATGGAACAACTGACTAGGAATCCAAATGCCCCTAGTGTACCAGGGGCTCCACGCCATCGGCTTATTTTGTATTCGAAATCGAGTGTTATACCAAAGTGGGAGCTTGTCTAACGGACAGAGTCGGGAGTCTAAAGAGTGCATAAGATTATTAAAGGCACCTAAGGTGTCTAAAAGCATTGGTGGAAAGTGGGAGTCTGATGGGAGAGTCATACCAGGGAGAAAAGTAAGAGGAATCGGTTTGCAAAGGTCCTCTTCTATGTCTAGCCACACAGGTCTACTCGGTACTGGATCTTCCAGCCAGCGAGCGCCTTGTTTGAGAAGAAAAGATTGATGATACTTCAGGAAATCAGGGAATCTGACACCCCCATTTTCCTTATCTGCTTGCAGCTTATGTTTCGCTATCCTAGGTGTCTTGTTTTGCCACAAGTATCTAGTCAGAAGGCCCTCTATATCTTTATATATACGTCGAGGGAAGAGACAGGGCAACATTTCTAAGATATAATTCACTTTCGGAACAATCATCATTTTTATGGTTTCTAATCGACCCCACCAGGTAAGTGTTAAAGGAGTCCAGCGGTGAGTAAGCGCCCGGACTTTAGAGGTTAAGTCTTTGGCATTGAAGGAGATAGTGTCTTCCAAAGGAGAACAATAGTGAACCCCAAGGTATTTGACCATGCGAGGTTGCCATAAAAAGGGGAAGGGTTGCATATCTGCCTGATGAAGCAAAGGATTTAATGGAAAGGCTACCGACTTGGTCCAATTTATCTTATAACCGGACAGTTGTGAGTATTTACCAATTTGCTCTAGGACAGCCGGTACTGAGTCTATAGAGACAAAAAGCATAAGGTCATCAGCATACGCTGAAATTTTGATTTCCCTATGGGTGAAGGGGACTCCATGAATCTCCTCCGATTGCCGGATTAGTAAAGCCAAGGGTTCAAGTGCAAGATCGAAGAGAAGTGGAGACAGTGGGCATCCCTGGCGAGTGCCGCGTTGAAGGGGAAAAGGCTGAGACTTTAAAGCATTGGCACATATACTGGCTGTAGGCTGTGCGTACATGGTGCGAAGACAACGGAGAAAACCTTCCCCGAATCCGTACCAGCGGAGGACTGCAAACAGGAAGGGCCACTCTAAGCGATCAAAGGCCTTCTCAGCATCAAGTGAGAGGCCAACAAATGGGCGATCAAGATTAACTGCGGTAGTCAGTACATGGCATAGAGTCCGAGCATTGTCAGCAGTTGATCTACCAGGAATGAAACCGCATTGATCTGGGTGTATTAAGGTAGGCATCCTATCCGAGAGCCGGGTAGAGAGAATGGTGGCAAATATTTTATAGTCCGCGTTTAGGAGGGAAATTGGACGATAATTAGCTGTTAGTTGCGGGTCTCTCCCCTCTTTCTCAAAAACTACTACATTTGCCATTGAAAAGGACCCAGAAGGAGAACCCTCCTCGGCCAGAGCAGAAAAATAAATTTTCAAAACTGGAGCTAAGTCAGCGTGAAAAGTTTTGTAGAATTCAGCAGGGAGACCGTCTGGGCCTGCGGCTCGACCTGAGGCACATTTCTTGATAGCAGAATGAATTTCTGAGACAGTAAATGGTGTGTCCAAGGCCACTCTATCTTCGTCAGATAGGGTCGGTCTTTGTACCCCTGAAAGTAAGCGTTCAAATACATCTGGCTCAAAATCACATTCAGATTGATAAAGCCGAGTATAAAAATCACGAAAGAGTTCTAAGATTTCGGTATCTTTAGTGACCAAGCCCCCCCCCGACGGATTACGGAGGGCGGTAACACGCTTGGCTTCTTTTTGACCTTTTAGGGCATTTGCTAATAATTTGCCAGCACGATTATTTTCCCGATAATATAGCCCTTGTTGTGATTCGATATTTTTAACAGCAGCAGTGTACAAAAGCTGATTGTATTGAAAACGCAAGCGTTGTAAACGGAGTAAAATACATGGGTCAGTACGGGACGTGAGGAGACGCTCCCCAGCTTGTATCTGCTGCTCTAGAATCAGTAAATGCTGCTTTCTTTGTTTCCCCTGCCGAATTTGATAGCTAGTTATAGTGGCGCGGATAGATGCTTTAAAACCCTCCCACCAAGCCCAGCTCGCTGTGTCATGGGGTGAGTTAAAATGAAAATAATCTTGGATAGCGGCCTTTATATCAACCTGAAAATCTTTTTGACCCAGTAGGGATCTATCAAAAAACCAAGCTCGGGGAGAATCGTCCCGCGCAGTGACACGTAATGATAAAGATATGGCAGCATGATCTGAAATATGGAGAGGATGAGTCCTAGTCGTGTCTACTTGAGAAATCAGTGCTTTGGAAATGAGAAAGAAATCTATTCTAGATTGGGAGTGATGGGGGGCAGAAAAGAAAGTGAACTCTAAGTCGGAGGGGTGAAGCAGCCTCCATATATCTACCAGCGCAAGATCTTGCATCAGAGCTGTAAGGGTAGCAAGACTCTTGGGTGGACTACTCGTTCTAGGCGGCTGTCTATCTATCAGAGGGTCTAACACTTGATTAAAATCACCACCAAGTATTAATGGAGTATTGGCAGAGGCCTGTGCCAACTGCGCAATACTTGCATAGTAAGCAGGGTTGTCCACATTCGGGGCATAAATGCAAATACATGTAAATTCACTATCTCCAACCTTAAGATGTACGCGGGCCCATCTACCCTCCTTGTCAGCGCTAGTATCAATTACAGTAGCTTGCAAAGATTTCTTAACCAGAATGGCTACCCCGCACCGTTTGGAAACGGCGGGAGAATAGGCAGCCACCATGTAAGGCTTAACATTGAGTTTCAGTGTTTCAGCAGAGTTTAAGTGCGTTTCCTGAAGAAACGCTAAATCAGCATGCTCATGGCTAAGATAGCTAAGAATTTTCTTTCTCTTGATTGGACTATTAATGCCCTTTACGTTGAGTGATAAGATTTTACATAAAGCCATTCAGACAAGTTAAAAATTCTGAGCATGATAGCGCACATAATTTCACAATGTCCCTCATATTGACTGTATCTGGCTGTACATATGGCATAAAAGAAAATAAGCCTAGATAATACAATGAAGCGCCCCACATTAAAAAAGAAAAACCGCAGCGCGGTAGAGAAGAAGCAGAACCCCAAAAATTACTGGCGACCATGTGTCTGCGGGGAGAAGCCCCAGAGAAGGCCGAAATTGAAAAAACACATAACCTGTAGGACTGTGCGTGCTCCGAATCCGACCGAGGCACACATCATGGAGGGATAGGAGACCACAAAACAAAAGTCATAGAAAGAAAGAAAGAAAGTCCAGGTAGTCTCTGTGCTGAACTATGACCGCCGCATCGGGCCCTTCAAAATGGCGGACAGAGCCGGCAAATAAAAGTCCAAGTCGTTGGATTAGCGCATCTGCTCTGCTTCTTTGGAGTCTAAAAATGTTGATAGTAGATCAGGATCTTCGAATGTCCTGGTTTGGTTGTGGAGAGTCACTCGGAGCTTCGCGGGATACAACAGGCCAAAGCGAGCCTGTAGCTGTTGAAGTCGAGGGCGAAAAGCAAGGAGTTTCTTCCGTCGGTCGACTGTAGGCTTTGCCAAATCAGGGAAGAAGGAGACTTTGTGACCTTCCAATTCCAAATGATGGTTCGCCCGGGCAGCATTTAAAATTTGTTCCACTTGTTGATATCGTAGCAAGCGAAAGATAATAGGTCGGGGGGTCGTTCGGTTGAGCGCCATGTGGGTAGGAACACGGTGTGCTCGATCGATTTCCAGTTCTTTATGAAAGGTGATCTTCAGCAAGGAGGGAAGAGTTTTGAGCAGGAATTCTCTCATATCTCCCGCTTCCACCCCCTCCGGTATTCCAATGAGCCTCACATTGTTGCGACGGGCTCGATTATTGCTATCTTCTAACTCCTTTTGAAGATTCTGTATCTGGCGCTCAGCCTTGTCCAGTGTGCCCAAGCGCACCGCGTGCGAGTCGAGGACCCCCGCCATATTGTCCTGCCGTAGTGAGAGACTTTCAAGTCGGTCCTGGAGCACTCCAAAGTCTTCTCGCAGGGCTCTAAGCGCTTCTCCATTGGACTGCACCAATTCCTTCACGCCGCGTATTTCCTCTAAAATCTCCAGGTGCATTTCGGGGTTTCTCCCGAAATGGAACCATCTTCTGTGGGGAGGACACCTCTGTTTTGGAGCGTTTTCCGTGAGAAGAAGAAGGAGACCCGAAGTCCAAGCGCGCTGGTTTATGGGCCGCCATCCCCCCCGAGGTACCCCGGTCAGCCCGGAGCGAAATAGTAAGTTTGTATAGGTATTATGTCAGGATTCTAAGTAGGCCTCTCGGGAGCTTCAGCGCGAAGCGTCTTACCCGCTGGACATCAGGCTCCGCCCCCCCTCCCTAGCATGTTCTGACGTGACACTGACCCAGTCGATACCGGGGTAGTTGAAATCACCCATTATTATTACTGTGCTGTAACTTTTGTTAGCTTCCTTGATTTCTTTGAGCATTTCATCATCCATTTGGTCATTCTGGCCAGGCGCTCGATAGTACACCCCCACTGCCATTGCCTTCCCCCTTTTACATGGAATTTCAATCCATATAGATTCTACAGCAGATTTTGTTTCCTGCAAAACTTTAATCCTTTCTGACTCAATGCCCTCTCTAACATAGAGAGCAACCCCTCCACCAATTTGATCAGCTCTATCATTACGATATAGTTTGTACCCAGGTATCACAGTGTCTCACTGGTTGTCGTCCTTCCACCATGTCTCTGATATTCCAATCATATCTAACCTTTCATTTAGTGCTATATATTCTAACTCTCCCATCTTATTTTTTAGACTTCTAGCATTTGCATACAAGCATTTTAGAGAATGTATTTTATCCATATTAATTTGTCTGTTAGACATGAGTAATTTGGGATCTTTAAGCTCTGTCTGCTCCATACTTGAGGGCATTTGGGCTACTTTACTCTTTTGTGGAACCTCTCTGCTTTTGGTAGTATCCTTCAAAGATACATTCTTCCATATGTGGAGAGATGTTCTGCAGGGCTCGTGCAGATGCTCTTAAGCCACCCCAGCCCTCGGACATGGGGAATGGTTTGGGACGTCCACATGTATACCGCATTCTAGGATGTTAGACGCTTCTGATCCTACACGTTCCCACGCTGTACCCATTGATGCACTACCCCTCGAGTAGAATGTACATCTCCTGTTGATGCACTATGGACATTACTAATACTGTGCTATTGCAGCTTGATCAGCCTGCCCATGTCTCAATCCTCCTCATGCCCTGTGGGGCAATGTCTAGGCCCAGTGCACACCTGTATGGGGTTACAAATTGCAAATTTCAACATGTATGTCGGGACATAACTACCATCACATGGTATATTGCATTCTGGGGCAGTCTTGGTGATTTCCACTATAGTCATCTGTACAGACCCGCCTTCAGTGGCTTCAGGTGGACACTCATCCTCACTACTACTTGCTCAACAGCACACTGTACATCATAGGTATGCATTTAGCGCTATTTGCAATGTTGGGTGCCTCTATTATTGTTGTTGTTAAGTGCCGTTGAGTAGATATCGACTCATGATGACCCTCTGGAAAGTTGTCCTAAACTGTGTTCGGTCTTCAGCGGCTCATTGTTATGGGAGAAACATCTTTGCCGCCCTTATCGTTGGACATTTGGTTGTGGTGGGCCCTTACTGGCTTTGCCTGCCTCATCGCACTGACACCTTGTAACACTGTACTTATCCATACGGTCCAGGTAATGGCCAGGCTTTTATGTCCCACCTGCCCTCCTGCTACTTAAACCAGCTCCCCCCATGCACCTCTCAGACCACACCCATACCATCTCTCACTTTCTGCACAAGCAACATGATTCCGTGTGGGGCTGCCCGGTACCTATACATATCAGCTATGACATAATATACGCACATGGGGTACCAGAGCTACATATCTGCTCTTCCGTTCTCACCCCAAAAGGTATCCTTTCACTGTTAACATCCATACTCTTCCTGACTCTGCAGTCCCATCTATGTGCCTACTTTTGTTGGCATTCTGTGGATTGTCTCCTTTGGCACATACAGCACATAGGTGCATGGCGTGATTGGACTCTGGTATTCTTAGTTGTATCACTGCACATCTGTTTAGTTATATTTCTTTGGAGGTAGAAACAACAGAAAAATTTACAAGCACTATGGATAAACTTAAGAAGACTATTGATATTACTAAGGAGGAAGTTAAGAAGCAGAAGTTGAAGAAATTAAAACGAGACCATACTGATTATACCACAGGGTATGTTTATCCCTGGTTAATTCCGAACAGACGGGTGAAACTTTTTTTTTTATTTATACTTTATGAATTTTCAAATACACCAGAGTAAAACTACGTGTAATTAGAATACAGACATCAAAAAAGAAATATCTAATCATCAAAAATAACATAAACTTGGTATAGACCTCAAAATACCCCTCTATAAGGTTCCAAGAAATAAGAAATGAATCCAAAGATAACAACCAATAGGCCATACAAGTAGAGCTTAGCTGGAACTTGTGGCAGCCGGTACGGGGCCCAAACCCTCCCCTTCCCTACCCTCAAGAAACAATTTCAATTGAAGGGGTTCAAAGAAAAGAAACTGCTTGGTATTATGAATTATTATACACTTACATGGGTATTTCAATTTAAACTGTACCCCCAGGTTAAGAGAGCGCTGACGTAAAGCCAAAACCTCTCTCCTCCTTTTCTGGGTATCTCTTGCCAAATCTGGGAAAATCATAATCTTTGACCCCATAAATTGGGAAACATTCATTTTTACAGACGGGTGAAACTTGATAAAAAACATGGTCGTAAGGTGGATTTTGCTGATACATCAGATGAACTAGATTCCTCTGAATCTAATAAAAGTACTAAAATGGATTTTTCCGACGACGAAGAAGGAAAAAAGAAGATAAGAGGAAAGTACACTCGAAAGGGGGCGCGTCAGAAGAAGTCTTAAATTATCATATTATTAATAATCAGGAATGGCCAGTAATTAATATCTCTGGCCAAGACCTTACTCTGGGTCAGCTTTCAGTTTTAAGTAAGGGTCTTTCATATGTCCCCACAATAATGTTTGATCAGTTTCAATTTAATATAGACTTTGAACAATTAATACGAAAATTACATTTAAAAGTGTTTTTTGCCAGTGTGTCAGATCAACAAATTCGACCACAGAGTCAGACTAGAGTTCAATTACCTTTTAAATCTACATGGACTCCTCTAGGACCTTTGCCTCCGGCGATTTCAGTATTTAGAGATCTAGTTTTGAAAGATGTAAATCGGTTGATGGCTACTAATAAAAAAAGTAAATCTAATGTTCTCTCTCGACGGGAAATGAGTTCACTTAGAGAATTACAATTAAGAACTGACCTTGTTATAAGAAAGGCGGATAAGGGAGGTAGAGTTGTGATATTAAGTAGGCAACAATATATTCAAGAGGCTCATCATCAACTATCCGATCAAAACACTTATGATGTTTTGGAACAAGATCCGACAGCTCGACTCCAAAACCTAATAAAAACACTGACGTCTCAGGCTTTAAATAAAAAAATAATATCGAAAAAAGAATGGCTATTTCTTAATGAAATGAACCCGACACTGGCAAAATTTTATCTTGTACCTAAGGTACATAAGAGTTTGGATAACCCCCCGGGTCGCCCCATCGTCTCAACAAAAGGTTCAATATTAGAACCATTGTCAATGTATATTGATTCTTTCTTACGTCCGTTGTTATCACAAATGCCATCTTATGTACGAGACACCACCCATTTTCTAGAAATTTTGACACAAAACTCTAGTTGGGCTGCATCAGCGGCAATCAGATTGGTTACATTAGATGTAACTTCATTATATACTAGCATTCCTCAGGAGATGGCTCGTGAGATAGTATTGGAAGAATTATCTCTTCGAGAAGATCTTTCAGATCTCCATCTAACATTTTTGGCAGAACTTTTAAATTTAGTTCTGTTTAATAACTATTTTACGTTTGAAAGAACAATTTACCACCAGCAACAAGGGGTAGCAATGAGTGCTACCTGTGCCCCTTCGGTGGCAAATTTGTATATGGCATCTTTTGAGAAACGATGGATTTTTTCAGATCCTTCTAATCCGCACATTTGTGTATGGAGACGGTACATAGATGATATCTTTATGCTGTGGGACGGGTGTCAGGAAGAATTAGACCTATTTTTGATATGGTTGAATGGTAGAGATCAGAATCTTCATTTTACATCAGCAAGTAATACCACCAGCCTACAATTTTTGGATGTATTAATTACAAAACATGCTGGTCAATGGCATACGTCTGTATATCAAAAACCCACTGACAGGAACACTCTTCTACACTACCAGAGTGCACATCCCCGAAAGTTAAAAGATGATCTCCCGTTTACCCAGTTCCTGAGATATAGGAGGAACTGCTCAGATATTAAGGACTACAAAATACAAGCATCTCGATTAAAAGAAAAATTCCGGGCGAGAGGGTAGCCATCTAGGATTGTTGATCAAGCATACAAACGAGCACTATTCAATAATAGAGATGCTCTGCTGACTCCAACTTTGAGAGAATTGGATGGAGATGATAAAGTGAATTTAATCACCCTTTATTCTCCGTATAGTAATAAGATTCAACGTATCATAAAGAAACATAGCAACGTGCTTCAGAGCACCACTGGTTTGGAGAATAAGTATATTAGATGTGTATGGCAAAGACATAAAAATCTAAAGGAAATCTTAAGTCCCACGGTGTTAAGACCACTAATTTTGACTCCGGAGCCTCAGGACACTACAAGTGTGGACATTGTGCTATTTGCAGTATCACAGCTGAGTGCACTTCTTTTCAACATGGAGATAAGACCTACCACTTACTACATCGCACTACATGCACTTCAACATATGTTGTATATTGTATTCGTTGCCCGTGCCAAATGCTCTATGTGGGAAAAACCATTAGATCCTTTTTTATTCGTATACAAGAGCATCGGAGCAGACTGAAATGTAGATGTATAGAAGCACCGATAGTATCACATTGTCTCAGTTTACAACATGTTTTTGAAGATCTTACTTGCTTCTGTATAGATCACGTGGCGTGTGGCAACGGTAAAAAATCAGAGAACAGCTACTGTTGTATAGGGAACAAAAATGGATTTTTCTATTGCAATCAACAACGCTGACGGGCTTGAACATGCAGATAGATTGGAAAGCATGCATGTAGTTAAAGGATGCTTTCTCCTGGATTTGTTCATCACACACATCAATGTGACTCTATAGTAATGTCACACGCAAATGTAAATAATTCTTAATAACATCTTCATTAAGTATCTTCTAATAGATCAGTGTGCTTCTTTCTTGCATCAATGGAGGGTATTGCGTCACCACGCACATCATCAGCTGATTGTCATTACGTTGATATTCTGATAGCTAGAAAAACGCCACACAGTGAGTATGTGCGGCGTCTTTAGTAACAAACTTTTCAAAAAATGCAGAACACAGCAGCCGGTTTGAGAGCGCGGTGAGTGAATATGTCAATGCCATTATACGATAATTGCACTGTGATTTATATGGAATGGTTAAGATGAATTGAGGTGTTAAATTCAAATCTATAAACACTTTGCTATTCTATTCGTAGAAAGACTGGCATAGTGCAAACAAAAGCCCCTTGAGAAAACCTTGGAGTGAAACGCACCAGCGCAAAGGTTGGCGTTGGGGAATTATAGCTCACTCAGATAAGTACCACTTTTTAAAAAAAAAAACGGTTTTAAGTTGGAAAACATTTCTTGTGGTAATCTCATCTGTTTAGAGCCCAGCACTATTAAATTTACCATCAGCAACATATATGGGTCGTTGATGCAAATGTGAGCTTTGGGTTCGAAGTTCTCTTCCAAACCCGAAAAACAAGCTCCGTATTAGTCTGAGACCCAGTTGCAAAGAAAAACATACCTCTTATGGTGAAAAAGTGGAGCGTGTTGATTCATTGTTACTATATAATATTTCTTTGCCCAACAATGGCCACTCAGTTCTGCTCCCTGTACCTTCTACATGCATCTTGTATTTGTCCTGTCTGCGGTGGCGCCACTTCAGACCCGACCTGTCACATCCATTCACTTCTATGAGATGCATTGCGGGGCAGAGCTGAATTTTTTCTAAGTCGGATCTTTATACCTGGTTTCAGCAGGTCTAATGTAGACATTTCCAGATTATACCTCATACGTACATGGCCTGTTCAGGAATAAGCTTTCTATGTTGCGGCAGCTGACCACATTCCTGTTCTACCCTATCCCACCCATGTTCTTAACTCCTTGTGCTAATGCCCAGGACATGCATATCAGCAGTGTTGCGGAATATGGTGGGGGACATTTTCGCCACTTATACATCCATGCCGAACGTGGACAGCCCATATTCATGTTCTAGAACAAGGACCATAGGCACCTATGTCTTTTTTTTATAAAGTAGTCACAAAATAGCAGCCTCTCAACCTATGGGCCCTGTTATAAAATTACCCCTTGCAAGCTTAGGGGTTTATTTTACAGCTAAATGGTGATTTTTAAATTTTTAAATTAGATTTTTAGTCAAAACATTTGCCAAAATAATATAAGGATAATCCCATAATAAAGCAAACAGAAAATAATTTTCAATTATTTCTAAAGGAAAACATTATATGATATAGTCCACATCATGGAAGCCAAGCTGTTAAATTCTTAAGGTAACATAGATGAGGAAAAAACAAGGTTAATTAACCTACAAATAGAAGGCACCATTATTATTCATCTACCCCACCTATACCCTGTTTTGCGGTCAGAATTTTTTCTAACTGAGAAACCTCAACAAATGTAAATATAGCATCATTTAGACTAATGATGCACTTGCAAGGAAACCGCAAGAAAAAAGTGTCTCCCAACTCTAAAACCCGGGGCTTTAGATTTAAAAATTGCCTCCGGCGTAATTGAGTGCCACGAGAAACATCTGGAAAGATATTAACTGGCTGCCCACAAAACTTAGCTAACTTAACTTTGAAAAAAGCCTTAAGAATACGTTGCTTAATCTCTACAGAAGCAAAAGTGACCAGTAAAGTGGACCGGACATTTATAATGTCCTGAGAGTCCTCTAAAAAGGCAGTTAGATTTCCTATAGGAGAAACAATTTCATCCAACCCACCTTCCGTGGCATTAAGTTTCTTAACAGTAGAGGGGATATAATAAATTTGCGAAACTTCAACAGGATCATAAATGGCTAGAATTTCTTTTAGAAATTTGTCTAAAAGAATCTTATGTGACAATAATGAAGACTGGGGAAAATTCAAGAAACATAAATTACGAGAACGTAAAGAGTTCTCAAGAGCTTCCATCTTGGAATGGAATATCAGGGAATCCTTAATCCCAGCCACACTAATCGCATGTAACGGGAGCACCTGAGACTCTAATTTATTAAGAGCCAAATCCACTGACGTAACTTTCTCATCTAGTTGCTGCAAGGAAACAGCAACCTCTTGAGAGAAAGTACATAGGGAATTCAAAGAACCAGACATTTTACTGTCGATACATTTCAAGGCACCCCACACATCTTTCAAAGTAATCTCCACATCTGAAGAGGGGGCAGGAAGCTCACAGGAGCCACCCACACCTAGTAGCAGTACAGGAGAAGGTACTTTAATTAACTTTAAATCTCTTACGGATTCAGAGGACTTTGCAGAGACATCAACCAAACTCCCGAGCACAGGACATAGAGGAGGAGATCTCCCTCTAGAACTCAAAGTGGAGTGGAGGAGTGGCCTAGTGGTTGGGGCAAGGTACTTCAGGCCAGAAGGTCAGGGGTTCAAATCCCACTAGAGGACAGCAACCTTGGGCCAGAAGGACTGGGGTTTCTAGTCCTACAGGTGCTCCTTGTGGTCTTGGGCAAGCCACTTAACCCTCCATAGCCCATGTTCCCTGTAAAATAGTTATTTCCAAGTTATAATGCCCTGTTCAATGTAAACCACACTGATGCAGAATAGCACAGTATATAAGAGAATGTAAATAAATAAAATAAAGAAACTCCTTCTGAGGACAACTGCACTAGGGGAATGGGGACAAAATATTTATCCAAAGGGCCAACCGGTTTAGTAATCCCAGTTTCCACCTCTAGCATCTTGCCCCCAATCTTGGCTTTCCTTTTCCCCATAACAAAGAAAAACAAAAACAACCAGACAATTGCTAAACAAACGCCAGGAAAGAAACAAACAGAGAACACAGGAATGGTGATTTTTTGAATGTATTAAAATACTCAGGGGCTGTAAGCAGTTTTTATGGGAACCTTTTCCAACTAAGTCAAATACATACTTATGTAGCTGTGAAGTCATCAGCACAGCAAAGGAACAAAAACAGAGTGGAGGATACAATGCATGCAAGGTGGAAGGGAGAGACTATTCAGGAAAGTGGTGTTTTTTTGGTGTTTATTCAATAAACACCTGTTTTATTATTTTGCATTGGGATGTCAACAATGAGCCTGACTGAAGACTGAACACAGTTTAGGACAACGGTCCAGAGGGTTGCCATGAGTTGACACCAACTCATTTTATAGGGATGTATTGGATAAAACCTACAATCTGAAACCCTATAATTTTAAGTCTTGCTTGATCAGAATAAGAAAACCCTTGTATCCTGATCACAGACTTCTTGGTTTTAATCATTTTCACAACAAATTCCCAAAGACATTTTTTTTCCTCTGTAGTTCAGGGGCCATGATCTCTGGGTTTCTTCCTCGTCAGAGCTCCCTTCAGCTGTAGTAGAGAGCAAGGAGGTGAGCTCCTCCCACATTATCTACTTCAACCAGGCAGCCCGAAAAACTGTTTCAATTTAAAGAGTTAACAGGTGTACCCATGCCTGGCGGGCCTGCGCCTAAGGGCCCTTAGGCATGGCCCTTAGAGTGGCCTCTGAATGTTGGTAACCACAACCTCCTGTCCATCCATGTCTTGCATATATGAACAAGGCTGGATACTTTATTAGCTGATCAGGTAATATCGAGCTCAGCAACAGCTCTGCAAAACTACTGACTCTATCTCTTGCACTTTCCATCTTGCTCTTACTGAAAACTGGCTCCTCCCTGATGACACTGCTTCGATTGCTGCCCTCTGCCATGACAGCTATCAATTCTCCTACTCTCCTCATCCCAATGGCTGTGGCAGTAGTTTGGGGTTTTTACTTTCTCCTTCTTGATAATTTCTACTCCTCCTTTTCCCACAATTGTATTCCTTTCCTTTCTTTGAAGTCCATTCCATCCCTATTTTTAATCCCCTACTTCTCTGGATCACTGTCATCTATAGACTCCCTGACAAGTCCTCTTCAACCTTCCTCACTGATTTTGACTCTTGGCTTTCCTTATTGCTTAATGGGAGGAGTGGTCTAGTGGTTAGGACAAGGTACTTCAGGCCAGAGGGTCGGGGGTTCAAGTCCCACCTGGGAACAGCAATCTCAGGCCAGATAGACTGGGATTTCTAGTCCTATAGGCATTCCTTGTGGTCTTGGGCAAGCCACTTAACCCTCCATTGCCCATGTTCCCTGTAAGTATTATTGTATGTGTCTCATATCCCCTTGTGTTAAATGTATCCCCCAATTGACCGCTTTGAACAGGTGAAAAGCAGGATATAAATAAATTGCTGGATTCTTCTTCCCCTTCCCTTATTCTTGGTGACTTTAATTTTCATATTGATAACCCCTCTGACCCCTATGCATCCAAGTTCCTTTCCCTTACATACTCTTTCAACCTCCAGTTCTGCTCTTCCTCCCCCACACATCAGCTTAGTCACTGCCTTGACCTCATTTTCTACTCTAATTGTTTACCTTCTAATTTCCATACCTCTGCTCTTCCCTTATCTGACCATCACCTGTTAAGTTTCACTCTTCATTACTCCCCACCCCAACTCAATCTCGCCCAATCTCCTCCTATCCAAGGGTTGCAGAGCAGAGATGGCATCCATCTGTCCAAGAAAGGTCAACGCATCTTTGGTAGTAGACTGGCTAATCTACTGAAGAGGGCTTTAAACTAGATTCGTTGGGGATGGGTGAAGAAAGCCCCCAGGTAAGTGAAAGCCCCCAGGTAGGTGATACATTAAATACCTTTATGGAAATGGGTAACAGGGGTAACATATGGAAAGCAGTGTGTATTAATGCCCGTAGCATGGGAAATAAGATCCCTGAAGTTGAAGCTTTGGTGGGAGTGGCTGACTTGGATTTAGTGGCAGTTACAGAAACATGGTTCACAGAAAACCATGACTGGGATGTAACTATACCTGGCTATACTTTATTCAGAAAGGACAGGGTAGGAAGAAGGGGAGGAGGAGTGGCACTATATGTAAAAACTACTATTAAAGCTTTGGAATTACAGAGCTTAAAAGGGAGAGAGGAGGCATTGTGGGTTAAACTAGAAAGAGGGAAAGAAAAATCTATTTGCATTGGTGTGATATACAGACCTCCCTCACAAGAGTAAGGGTAGATAGAATGTGCCACATGCCTCCTCATTTCTCACCACCACCAAAAAGTTGTCTAATAGACAATATTTTGGTGGTGGTGAGAAGCAAAGAGGTATGTGACACATTCTATCTAACCTTTTTGATGTCTTGAAGATCTGTACCTTGCCCACTCACATTCTTAAATGACAGAGTTGTAAGGCAGGGGTCTCCAAATCCAGTCCTAGAGGGCCACAAACCAGTCAGGTTGGCAGGATATCTCTAATGCATATATATCTCATGCATATTCATTAGGGCTATCCTGAACACCCGACTGGCCTAGGGGTTCAAGGAGGACTGGTTCAGAACCACTGCCTTAGAGGAAAGGCGGGATAGAGGTGATATGATTGAGATGTTTAAATTCCTCCGTGGCATAAATGTTCAGGGAGAGAGCCTCTTTCAATTGAAAGCAAGTTCTGCTACGAGGGGACATGGGATGAGGGTGAAGGGAGATAGATTCAGGAGTGATATGCGGAAATATTTCTTTACAGAAAGAGTAGTGGATCCGTGGAATAGTCTCCCAGTGGAGGTGGTAGAGATGAGGACAGTAACTGAATTCAAAAAGCATGGGACCAACACAGAGGATCTCTAAAGGTAAAAAGTGGACTGTTGTAGTTGTTGTTATGGAAGGACAGACTAGATAGGCCATGTGGTCTTTTTCTGTCATCATGTTTCTATGTTTCTATGTTTCTATCTTTTTAGGAATCTTCATGCTATTGATCCATTGACTCTATCTACTACTGTCTCATCTCTTCTCTCTTCCACTTTGTCCTCTAAATCTGTTGATGAAGCCAAATCTTCCTATAATACTGCTCTCTCCTCTACTCTGGATACCTTTGCTCCACCCATTTCATGTCCTGTGAGGCGCACCTCATCTCAGCCCTGGTTGTCTTCAACTACCTACTACCTACAATCCTGTGCCTGCTCAGCTGAGCGCACTTGGCTCAAATCTCTCTGTCTCTCTGACTTTCTTCACTTCAGATTCATGCTTTCTTCTTTCCAGTCCGCCATTGCACTCGCTAAGCAAAACTATTTTCTCCATATGACTAACTGTCTTGCCTCTGACCCTCGCTGTCTCTTTTCTACTCTCAATTCTCTTCTTAAGGCTCCTCCACCTCCAATTCCTTCTTCTCTCTCTGCCCAAACCCTAGGACTATTTCCATGACAAAATGCATAAGTTTACCCTTCAGAGCCCCACTAAATCTTCTTCATCCCCTCTCCATTACCAACCTTTCCCCTCAACTCTATCACCCTTTCATCCTGTTCTAAAATTTCTGTTGAGGGAACCTCTCGTCTTTCCTCCTCTAAACTCACTACTTGTTCTTCTGATCCTATCCCCACCCATCTCCTCAACTCCATCTCTTCCTCCGTCATCCCTTTCATCTCACATCAACCTTTTGTTTTCCACTGCAACCATCAAGCATGCTGTAATCACCTCTCTCCTCAAAAAACCCTCACTTCACCCTACTTGTCCTTCTAATTATCGAACCATCTCCATTTTCCCATTCACTTCCAAAATTCTTGAATGTGCAGTTCTCCACCTCTGTCTTGAATTTTTCTTCTCTCAAGCCCTCCTTGATCCACTTCCATCTGGTTTTTGTTCATTTCATTATTCTGAAATGGCTCTTGCCAAAGTCTCCAATGATCTGTTCCTTGCTAAGTTCAAAAACCTTTACTCAGTCATCATTCTTCTTGACCTTTCTGCTTTTGACACTGTTGACCACCACCTTCTCATTGATACATTGTCCTCACTTGGTTTTAGGGGCTCTGTACTGTTCTGGTTCTCTTCTAATCTCTCCCATTGCTCATTCAGTGCCTATTCTGGTGGTTCCTCCTCTACTGCTATCCCACTCTCGGTGTACCTCAAGGGTCTGTTCTGGGCACACTCCTTTTTTCTCTCTGTACCCAGTCCCTTGGTGCCCTCATCTCTTCCAATGGCTTTCAATATCATTTTTATGCTGATTACTCTCAAATCTGACATCTCTCCTTCGCTCCAAATTTGTTTCTCTACTTGCTTATCTGACATCGTCACCTGGATGTCTCACCACCACCTAAAATTGAATATGGCTAAAACTGAACTTATTATTTTTCCCCCTAAATCATCCTTCCTCCTTTCTCTATCACTGTTGATACACTCTTCTTCTTCCTTGATTCCTCCCTTTCCTTCTCCACACATATTCAACATTTAGCTAAATCCTGTCATTTCTTTCTCTACAACATTAAAAAATGTGTCCCTTCCTCTCTGAACACACCACTAAGGCTCTTGTCTACTCTTTGGTCGCCTTCCGTCTTGACTATTGCAACCTCTTCCTTGCTGGTCTCCCTCAATGTCATCTCTCTTCTCTTCAATCTGTCCAGAACTCTGCTGCACGGCTAATCTTCCACCAGCCCCGATACACTCATATAACCCCTCTTCTAAAATCACTTAACTGGCTTCCCTTCCATTTCCATATTCAATTCAAACTTCTCCTTCCTACATACAAGTGCATTCACTCTATTCATTACCTCTCATTACCTTTCCTCTCTTCTTTCTCCCTACACCCTCCTCATGAACTCTGCTCCTCCTCTGGCTTGCTTCTCTCTATGCTCTTTTCTTCTTCTGCAGACTCCAGACTTCGATCCTTTCACCCTGCTGTTCCTTATACATACTGTAGAACAAACTTACTCTATCTTTATGTCAAGTCAAATCCCTCTTCAAATCCATGCTAAAGGCTTATCTCTTTGAGACCACATTTGGATTCTATTCCCTTGTTCTCCTTGTGTCTCCTTCCCTATTTGAACCCCTCCTTGTTTCTCTTGTATTGTTCTGTTATCTTGATTAGATTGTAAGCTCTATAAGCAGAGACTGTCTTCTTTATATGTTTGTACAGCGCTGTATATGCCTTGTAGCATTATATAAATAATTAATAGTAATAGTAGTAGCAACAGTTTTGCAGACTTGTGAATGGCCCCCTTGCACCTCTTAGATGTAACAAACACAGTAGAATGCAGTTCCAAAAAAAGATATAATTTCACTGGAGCACTTGATACTATTGAATGATCTGGCATAAGGTACAGTTGATCTGGGTACAATCTATACAACACATAATAGGCAAAACAGTCAAAAAATCCTTCAGACAGATACTTGTAGGAAACCTGCATAGTCTACGGCAAGGCTACCAGATATCCGCAAATTTCAAGGATTGTCCCCAATTTTAGAGCTGTGTTCCAAACTCCCACCTGTTTGGCACCTCCTGTCCCTGACTACAGCAATGGGGATAGAGGAGGTAGAAAAAAATGATCTTCAGTTTTTAGAATTTATACCCATTATCTTGATATTTTGCAGAGTATGGGGGAAATGCATCACTGTTTCACTGTTGATTTCTCTGCTTGGAAGTGATATTGTTGCTGTCATGGGATGGATAGAAAGGGGGAAAGACCCTGAAACTAAAGTGTCCCTCCCCATTAGCACACAGAAAAATGTCCCAGATTTGCCTGCAAAAAATACGGTAACCTTAGTATATGGGGTTCTTTATCAGTACTCCCTAGCCAGGGAGTCCTTGGAGACAATTCCATCAGGATGTATGCTTGCCCTGTAATTGTATAGATGATTCTGGCAAGCACTTGACAGATAAAGCTGAGGTGCTACTAATTCTAAAGTAGTAATTCAATAGTAAAGTTCCAACAGCAGCAGTCCTTTCACTGACCTCACAAATCTCTCTCATAGCTGATGAGATTTTTGAGACCAAGGGGTATGTTTACTAAACCGTGGTAAAATCACTAGCGGTAAGGGCAGCGTTAAAGTGCCTGAAGCCATATAAGGCAGCGGGCTGGTAGGAGTGTGCTGGCATTAGGGTGCCTTGGGCCATTTAACGTGAGCTAGCAGGACCAACAGGACCAAGTGTGGTAAGGATTCCATTCTTATAAATCAGCTCTGCCCCCCTTACTCACTCAATACACAACTGCAACAGGTCATTTAACAGAAGCGGTGGAGTCTCTGTAATCTCAAGAAAAGAATTAAACTTCACCACTATCGATTCAGCCTCCATCCCAGGTATGGATACCATCAAACTCTCTAACAACGCACTCTCACTGTGCCTCATATATAGAGCCCCCCAAACTGATACTCTCAACCTTTCCATAATACTTGAGTCAGTTTGCGCTCCCCAAACCTCCTCACACCCTCTCATTACTACTACTACTACTACTACTGAGCATTTGTATAGCGCTACAAGTCGTATGCAGTGCTGCACAGACATGTAAGAGACAGCCCCTGCTCATCAGAGCTCTCATGATCCTAGATGATCTTAGCCTTTCCTCAACATAAAAAAACAGACTTCTTCCTTCTTAGAAACCCATACCAACAGCAATTCTAACCTTGCATCCCAAATAGATGAATGGAACAAGATTGTGACCTCTGCTGCCCAAGCACCTCTAAGGCCATCTCCACACAAACACTGCAAAAGAGCCCCCTGGTTCTCTACTTCCCTACACGAGATAAAGAAAGAACTTAGACGGTTGAAACACCTCTGGTGATGCTCCCAAAACCCCTCCATCCATACCAGCTATACAGAAAAGCTCCACTCCTACTGCACCGAAACATTAAGATGGAAGATAGAGTACAACAAAATTGTAATCATGCGTTCTATAAACAAACTTAGGGAACTATTCTCTATAGCTAAATCCCTATTAAACAAACCATCAGAAAAGGAGCTGGATGCGAAAATATCCCCACAGGCCATAGCAAACCACTTCTGCTCCAAATACTGCCCATCCCCATCTCAAACTAGCCTCCATTCAGAGTCACTTACCTTCAATGCACCTCCTATAGCAGCCTGGCATGAGTTTGACCCCCCATCTCTTGATAACATAATCACTATCAGTAAAAACCTCAGTGCATCTACCTCTGCCCTTGATCCATCTCCAGTCCCATGGACAAAAGGTACCAAGGAAACTCTTAGCCCCTACATCATATCCATAGTACAAACATCTCTCCACACTGGTATTATGCCAACACCCTTTAAAAAGAGCTCAATTCATCCCATCCTAAAAGGAAACAAACTCAACCCCAACATACCCACATCCTACAAACCGATATCAAGTATCCCCCTCCTGGCAAAAAAACCGGAAAAGATTGTTCAAACTCAACTGCAGAACTATATGATGACCATGTTGACCCCTTCAAACATGGATTCAAAAGGAACTATGGTGTGGAAACTCTAATCACGTCCCTTTTAGACTTAGTCATCTCATACACCCAATTTTCCTTGATATATCATCCGCTTTTGACTCCCTCCCCCATGAACAGCTCCTGGACAGATGGCATGACATTGGCCTTAGAGATACTACACTAAACTGGTTCCACTCCTACCTTGAACACAGGACTCAACAGGTATGAATTGGTAAAAAAACCTCCCAGCCATTCACACTAACACAAGGAGTTCCTCAAGGATCAAGCTTATCTGCACTCCTCTTCAACATCTTCCTCCAGCCATATGCAAAATCTTTCAAGACCACAATATCCAATGCCAATTATGTGCAGATGATATAATGTTCTTCACCCTCTTCAATATAACAATGCCAAACTTCATCAATATAAGACACTTGCTCCACCAGCACAACCTTATTATTAACCAAGCTAAAACAGAAGTTCTCCATAATTTTTCCAATCCATACTTTGCCCCACCGACATCTATTGTACTCGGTAATTACACTGTCTCTGTCAAGAATGAAGTTAAAAATCTCGGTTTAATAATTGACCAAAATCTTACATTCCAGAAACAGATAAGAAAAACAATGAAAACAATTTACACTAAAATAAGAAACCCGAGAAGCCTCCGACCCTTACTAAACCCAGACTCCTTCCGTACTGTCTGCCAAGCCCTACCCTTGACTATTGCAACCTCATATATCATGGTCTCCCTAAACATAGTATCTACCACGTCCATAAGGCCCAGAATACTATAGCACACCTAATTACCAACACATCCAGACAAGCCCACATCACCCCTGTTCTTCAGGACCTCCACTGGCTCCCCATGCTGGCCAGAATAAAATTCAAAACCACACACTGATACACAAAGTCATACATAATTAATCTTCCCTCTACTACTACTACTATTACTACTATTAAGCATTTATAAAGTGCTACTAGTCGCACACAGTACTGTACAAACATGTATGAGACAGTCCCTACTCTCGTTAGAGCTTACAATCTAGTCAAGACAAAACAAACAGAACATAGAGCAATAGTATATTCAGGGCAAGAAGTACGAGGCATGGCAATTTTATTTATTTATTTAACGTTTTTCTATACCGCACTATTCGGCATCAGCGCGGCTTACAAGGAACAAGTTTGTACAATGTGGAACAGCCGTACATTGAACTTACATAAAACAGGGAATTTAAACATGGATAACAGGTGAACTTTATACATAATATACAAAAGGGGAATTTAAACATGGATAACAGGTGAACTTTATACATTATATACAGAAGGGGATTGCATCATAGCTGAGTTTATGATACAGGCCCTAAATGGGATGGTTGGATGAGGTGGAGAGTTATCATAGGAGATTGGTTAGGCGGCGTTGGATTGAGAGACTGTAGGGTTATGTGATACTGTCTACGTGATGTTGTCGGAGTTACAAAAGTGTTGTATAAATAGGTGCTGTTTGAGGGCTTTTCTGAACTGGGGGAGGTTGTTTATGGTCCAGATTTCTGTTGGGAGGGAGTTCCAGCATGAGGGGGCAAACAAGGCAAAGGCACGCTTTCTAGTGGATTTGTTGCATTTTGTGATGGCTTTTGGAAGGAGGATGGTATTGCAGGATGAGGCTCTTCTTAATCTGTTGTCTGGTGTAGGTTGAATCATATCTGACAGGGTAGTTGCAGTGATACAGTTGACTGCTTTGAAGGTCATGGTTAGGATCTTGAATGTGATCCTGTATTGGACGGGGAGCCAGTGAAGGCTCTTCAGAATAGGGGTGATATGGTCTCTGCGAGACGCTCCATAGAGGGTTCTAGCTGCGGCGTTCATCGCAAGCTGCAAGGGGTTTATCGAGCTCTTTGGGAGGCCAAGTAGGATGGAATTGGCGTAATCGAAGTGGGCATGATTATGGCCTGGAAGACTGTTCTGAAGTCATTTGGTTCGAGAGTGCTCTTTATGAGGCGTAGTGTCCGTAATTTATGGTAGATTGTCCTGATGGTATTGTCTATATGAGCATGCATGTCCAGGTGCTGATCAAGTGTTACGCCTAAGTATTTGATCGTTGTCTTGGAGATGAGTTCAGCATTGTTCACCTTGATTGATGAGGGGGGAGTGAATGACTGGTCTCTTCCAATGAATAAGACGTCTGTCTTGTTTAGATTTATTCTGAGCATTTGGTTGTGTAGCCAGTCTGTGACGGCGTTGAAGCAAGAGGAGAGCTGGTCAAGGTTTGGATGGTCTGTGTCTTTGGGGTGAACATTAGGACATCGTCAGCATATACTAGGCAGTTGATGTTAAAGGACCGGATAAGGCTGCAGATGGGCTGCATATAGATATTGAATAATAGGGCTGAGAGAGATGAACCTTGCGGAACGCCTTTTTCTAGTGGGAAAGGGTCTGATAATGAGGAGCCGGAGCGGACATGTTGCCATCTGTTACTCAGGTATGAGGCGCACCATGCTAGAGCATTGCCATGGATGCCCTTTTCAGTGAGGCGAGATAGGAGTATCTTGTGGTCTACTGAGTCAAAGGCGGCTGCGATGTCCAGAAAGATAAGGGCGAAACTCTTCCTGATGTTATCGAGCCCGATGGTAAGGGAGTTGAATAATGTAGTCAGAAGGGTATCAACTCCATGGGACTCTCTGAACCCATGCTGGCAGTAATCAAGGGGAGCGTTGTTTTCGATGTGATGGGTTTAGTTGCTGTTGGACTGTTTTTTCCATGATTTTAGCTAGGAGCGGAATGCTCGATATAGGCCTGTAAGAATCCATCTTTGTGGGGTCGAGCTTTTTGTTCTTCAGTAGGGGTCTTATTGAGGTTTGTTTCAGGTTCTGTGGGAATGTCCCTGACGTGAAGGATGCTCCTATTAGTTTGGCAAGGAAAGGGCTGAGATCTGATTTTAGCACTTTTACCCATTGTGCCGGGCACGGGTCACTCGGAGCCGTGGTGGTGTTAATGCATGTGATGGTATCTTGGATCTCCCTTGCTGTTGGGGGGGAGAAGGAGTTAAGAATGTGGTGGTTGTCTGCTGTCCCATTTAGAGGGGAGGAGTCGGGAGGTAGCGAGATTGTATGTTCCGGGGGGTGGTAGTTTGCAGGGGCAATGTGTTGGCTCGTCTTTGAGCGAAGGTAGTCCGCATATTCCTGGGGGTCAGGTAAATTTGTTTGGTTGGGGGAGGGCTCCTTTGCCAATTACAGTCAGGCAAACAAAGGACAGACAAGCATGGCATTTACAGTCGAGGTAGACGAGGGATCGAAGTCAAGATCTGAAAGTGAGAGTGAAGAGGTGGGTTTTCAACCTGGATTTGAAGAGGGCTAGGGAGGGTGCCTGGCGTATAGACACAGGTAGGTTGTTCCAGGTGTAGGGTGCTACAAGGTGAAATGAGCGAAGTCTGGAATTAGGGGTGCGATTGAAGGGCCTGAATAGAAGCAGTTTGTTAGAAGAGAGACGTTCACGAGGGGGGTTGTGAGGAGAGATGAGAGTTGAAAGGTATTGAGGGGCCGCAGAGTGAATGCATTTATAGGTCAGGAGGAGAAGTTTAAACTGGATGTGGAAACAGATAGGGAGCCAGTGAAGTGACTTGAGGAGAGGAGTAATGTGGGCATGGCGAGGCTGGCGGAAGATTAGTCGAGCAGCAGCGTGTTGAATAGATTGAAGGGGAAAGAGATGGCACATAGGGAGACCAGCAAGGAGGAGGTTGCAGTAGTCGAGGCGAGAGGTAATTAAGGAGTGGGTGAGCATTTTAGTAGTGTGTTCAGAAAGGAGGGGGTGGATTTTGCTAATGTTGTAGCGAAAGAAGTGGCAGGTCTTAGCTATGAGCTGGATGTGTGTAGATAAGGAGAGGAGTCAAAGATAACCCCCAGATTGCGGGCCGAGGAAACAGGGAGGATTATAGAGTTATCGACAGAGACCGAGAAAGGAGGGAGAGGAGGGGAGGCATTGGGGGGAAAGATAAGGAGTTCAGTTTTGGCCATGTTCAGTTTCAAGCAGCGGTGAGACATCCAGGCAGCAATGTCCGAAAGGCAGGCAGAGATCTTGGTCTGGATTGTCGGAGAGATTTCAGGTGTAGAGAAGTAGATTTGGGAGTCATCAGCATAGAGATGGTACTGGAAGCCATGGGCAGAGATAAGCGCACCAAGAGATTGGGTATAGGGAGGGAAGAGGAGCGGACCCAGGATGGATCCCTGGGGTACGCCAACTGGAAGAGGGGTAGGAGAAGAGGAGGAGCCACCAGAGCATACACTGAAGGAGCGATGGGAGAGGTACGAGGAGAACCAGGATAGTATCGAGCCCCTAAAACCATGCGAAGAGAGGGTATCGAGGAGAAGGTTGTGGTCAACAGTGTCAAAAGCAGCAGAGAGGTCGAGCAGGATGAGGACAGAGGCCATTAGATTTAGCGAGGAACAAGTCATTGGAGACTTTGGTAAGAGCTGTTTCAGTAGAATGTAAGGGATGGAAGCCGGACTGTAAAGGATCCATGAGGGCATGGGAGGAGAGGAAGTCGAGACAGCGGCGGTGAACTGCATGTTCAAGTAATTTAGATATGAAGGGAAGGAGGGAGATGGGTTGATAGTTAAAAGGACAGGTGGGATCAAGTGAGGGTTTCTTAAGGAAAGGTGTGACCACAGCATGTTTGAAGTCTGTGGGGACAGTTGCAGTGGTGAGCGATAGATTGAGAATATGAGAGATGGAAGGGACAATGGTGGGGAAGATGGGGTACCAGATCACGTAGACCCAACATTGCAAACATCCTAAACATACCATCACAGAAGAAAAAGAGCAAACAATCCACCTGCAACCGAGCCTTCTCCCTCTATGCGTCCTCTGTATGGAACGCCCTTCCTTCTGACCTACGAGATTGCTCCGACCACTCCGAATTCTGAAAAAGACTCAAAACCTTCCACTTCCAAAATATTTTGCCCTGCCCCCTTAAAACACAACCATACTAATGTAACCTAAATCATTACACAGCACTCCGCAAGCTTTGATCCCCTTCCCTCTCTAAATTCTCCTCCCCCCTTCCTCTTCCATCTTCTCACTTGCCCCCCCTTGTCCACTCAGCTTCCTCTTGACCTACCCCTCAGCAAATATGTAAAAATTTAACCATTAAATGTGCCTGTTTGCGTTTATGAAGTTACTGTTCTCTGTACAACAGCTGTGTCTACACTGTTATTTTAGTTCAATGTAAATCATCTTGAATCGTAGAAAGACTGTATATAGAAAGCTTTAAATAGATAAATAAATAAATAAGATGTCCTAAAGAGAAACATGGCATCTTAAGAGGTGATAAGGTGCCTTAATAGGAGAGAAGGCGTTTTAACATGAGAAAAGGCGTCTTAAGATGTGATAAGGTGCCATAACAGGAGATAAGGCATCTTAACAGGAGATAAGACATCTTAAGATGTGATAAGGTGCCCTAACAGGAGATAAGGCGTCTTAAGATGTGATAAGGTGTCTCAACAGGAGATAAGGCGTCTAAAGGAGAGACAAAGTGACTTAATGTGGAAAGCATGCACCTTAAGGCAGGAAAACGTCTGTAACCCAAACGCTGGATAGAGCAGCAAAGGAATGTCAATGTAAAGGTGATGGAAGGAAGGACAGGTGGGAGTTGATAGACCTGCCATGTTGGTGGGCACCCTATGTGGCTATCATTAAAGGGGATGAGCATGTGGGAGGCAGCTGTACCGATGCAAAGGGTAGTGCCAATGTAAAGTGCTGCAATGACAATGTGTGGCATAGAATGAGGAAGACGTGTCCCCCAGCAGAGGAAGAAGTGGCAGGATGTTTGCAGTGACAGGAGGACAGAGTTGTTACATGCAGATCAGGCGCAGGAGAGGCGAGCACGAAGAGCAGTAATAAGGGAAAGAGAACCAGTGTAAGTCATGGAGTTGGGGCCTGCACAAGAAGACAGCACTGTACACAGCCGACAGAGAATGGCGGATGGTGGCTGGCGGCTGAGGAGAGGGTGGTATTTTATTTATTTATTTATTTATAAGTATTTGTTACCGCCTTTCATGAATGAAAGCGGTTTACATAGAACTAAAAAATTACATTAAACAGAGTTAACGGAATTATACATTAAACATTAAACAGTTTTACATGAATGAACAGTTAACTTGGGGTGATAAGGGGAAGGGAAAAACAGCTTATTAGCAACTGCTATTGTCCTCTCATAACTATTTATAAGATTGCGGCAATCTCGTCGGTGATGGTATATTCCTAATAGTCAACTTGTAGTCTGAGTATGAATAGATTTTTTCCAATTAATTTGTATGGAGTGGCTATTTTGTAGGAGTTTTCTGTTTAGGTAATTAGTTCGCCAAAATGTTTGTTGAATAAATATGTTTTTAGATGCTTACGGAAGGCTACTGGATCCTTGGTGGCTCTTAAATTTTCAGGAAGAGAATTCCATATTTGTGGTGTGTATAGTGAGAAGGCTCTCTTAGAAGTAGTGGATTTGCAGTTCTTAAATTTGACTGGTACTACGAGGAGTACTTTATTGTTGCTTCTCCTTGGTCTGTTATTCGGGGTGAGTGTCATCAGCGTTTTCAGGTAGGTGGATGAATCAGCTTGGAGGGATTTAAATATTGTATGAATAACCTTGAATTTTATTCTGCTCTCTATTGGGAGCCAGTGGAGAAGCTTTAATACTGGTGTAATGTGTTCTTTAATTGGTACTTGAGCTATTACTCTAGCCGCTGTATTTTGGGCTAGTCGGTGGATTGTTTGTTTTGGGAGACCCTTTAGTAAGGCATTGCAGAAGTCTAGGTGCGGGAAGATCATTGCCTGTACTGCTGTTCTGAAATCGCTTGTGGGGAGATGAGGTCTTAAATGTTGGAGCATTTTTGGGTTGTTGTATATGGCCTTTGTTATGTTGCTCACGTGCTTGTTGAAATTGAGCTGGTAATCGAGAGTGACTCCCAAGTATCTCACCTCCTTTTTGACTTTGAAACTTTCTTTGTTTAACATAATTGAATCCGGTGATGTGAAGGAGCTGTCCTTTGTTATAAATAGAATTTCTGTCTTCTTGATATTTAGTTGGAGGTTGTGGTTTGTCAACCAGTTGGTGGTGCTATTAAGACATTCTTTAATTTTATGTAAATTTGGTTGTTTAGTGTTAAATTGAGTGTATAACATTATGTCATCAGCATATAAGTGATAATATATGCCATGCCCTTTGATTATACTGCAGATAGGTTGGATATATAGGTTAAAGAGAAGTGATGATAATGCAGATCCTTGGGGTATGCCTGATTTTTGGTAGAACCTCTCTCCCAATATCAGAGCGATCATGGACCTCACCCAATTCAGGAAAGCCCTTAAGCATCACCTATGCCTTCTACACTACTCACAGCATAATGATGCATCCCCAACTCCCACACCCCAGCCCTCACCGGCAGCACTCCCCACACACCTATACACACCAGGATTACGGTAGACCCCCAACCCAACTACCGGATATGACAATGACGTTAAACAAATGTATATGTAATAAGACCGTGATGTTAAATAATTGTAAATATAATAAGACTGTAAAATTGTAAATAACTGACAAAATCTGTACATAGTTTTTAGACCCAACCACGCCGTTATACAGCATGGTGACAAAGGTCTAACCTGTATATAGTTACCCCAGTTACAACTCCAAGTTCCTGTGCCTGTTCAATGTAAGCACAAGGCATAAGAACATAAGAACATAAGAAATGCCATACTGGGTCAGACCGAGGTCCATCAAGCCCAGTATCCTGTTTCCAACAGTGGCCAATCTAGGTCATACGTACCTAGCAGTTTCCCCAAAAGACACAGGTTCTGCAGTGCTTGTACTAGGTCAAGCATTGATATCCTGGGTCCCTTTTTAATAGTGGTTTATGGACCTTTCCTCCAGGAACTTGTCCAAACCTTTTTTAAACCCAGCTATACTAACAGCCCTTACTACATCCTCCGGTAACAGATTCCAGAGTTTGATTACACGTTGAGTGAAGAAATATTTTCTCTTATTTGTCTTAAATAGTTTACCCTGTAGCTTCATTACATGTCCCCTAGTCCTTCTATATTCTGATAGCGTAAACAATTGATCCACGTTTATCCGTTCCACTCCATTCATTAATTTATAGACCTCTATCATATCTCCCCTCAGCCGTCTCTTTTCCAGGTTAAAGAGCCCTAACCTTTTTAGCCTCTCTTCATAGGAGTAGCCTTCCAAGGCAGGTCTGTCCTGCACTGTACAAGAAATGTTAATTGTAAACCGCACTGAAATTAAAGAGCGCGGTATAGAAAAGCTTTTAAATAAAATAAAATAAAATAAATTAAATAAATAAAAGAATGGTTTTGACATGTTGTTACCGATTTTGATTTGAATGCTTCTGTTTGTTAGGTAGGATTTGAACCATGACAAAACCTTGTCTTTGAGCCCAATTTTTTGCTGTGAGTGAGATAATCATGCATTATGGAGTTATATGCCGCTGAAATCTGACATCATGCTGATGTCTATGAATATTAAAATAAAACCAACGTATGGGCTGGCAGCAATGATCTGCAGAGCCCTGACTGTTACAGGCATGAAAATGATCTGAGTAGCACAATCACAAAAAGAGCAAGTATTTATTTATTTTATTTATTTATTTAACATTTCTTTTATACCGTGCTCTTTATCATCAGTGCGGTTTACAGTTAACAGAACGACTCGAGGACCGCAAGGCACTCCCGAGTTTACATCGAACAGGGAAAACAACTTGGAGAAAACAGGGAAAACTATGTACAATTTACATATTGCTGTGTCAATAATGTTACAAGGGTAGAACAGGGAATAATGTTACAAGGGTAGAACAGGGAGTGAGATCCAGTGTGGCCACTTCCTCTTATCAAACTTGTGTATGCTGTTAAGCTATCAGGTTGAGGGAAGGTATGTGTGAGGGTGTGAGGCGTGAGAGGGATTGTTGTGTTGTGAGAAGTACGTAATGAACAAATGGTGCTTGAGGGCCTTTCTAAATTGAGTGATGTCCTTGATTGCTCTGATGTCATGTGGGAGGTTGTTCCATGATCTGGGTGCATAGGACACAAATGCCCGATTGTTGGTTGATTGTGCCCACTTTGTGGATACTTTTGGCGTAATAAGTGTATTGGAGGAGTACAACCTCTTGGATCTGTTGTTGGGAGGTTGGGAGATGAGCATGGAGATTGAGGGGGGCGCTATGTTGTTTATGGCCTTAAAAGTGATTAGTAGGGCCTTGAAGGAGATCCTACAGCTTATCGGGAGCCAGTGTAGATCTCTTAGGAGGGGGGATATGTGATCTCGTCTTGAGGTCCCACACAATACACGGGCAGCAGCATTCATCGCTAATTGCAGAGGATTAAGTGTGTTTTTGGGGAGGCCTTGAAGCATAACATTTGCGTAGTCAAAATGAGGTATGACAAGCGCCTGGAATATTGTGCGGAAGCTGTCAGGATCTAGCATAGGTCTTAGGTGGCGAAGGGTCTTGATCTTGTAATAGACAGACTTTACTGTACGGCTTATGTGCTCTTTGAAGTTTAGCTGCTGATCTAGCATGAATTGAACCCTTGCCTTCCGCTTACAGAGACCTTGCAATAACCAGTAGGCTACACCTCCACACACCTCTGCAAGGTAATTGATGGATACAAAGAGACTGCAGGTCACTGCCTAAAATGTCGGCTGTGTGGGTCGGCATAGGGTAGCCACCACCAGTACCCATGATGCAATGCACATGCAGATCAGCAGTCTACAGCTGATAACCGAATGGAGAATGCACTTAACCATCACCTCAGCTTAGTAAGATGCACTGACAGTGTGTGATACAAGCACAGAGCAGCTACAAACCATGTTACTGAGCAATTTCTGCGGATACCCTGAGGGTGAGGATGGGCGCCCAGCATCAGGTCCCCAGTACCTGAAATGCTAGAGATTGTCTCTACTGCCTGTACTGCATATCCTCATCACTACTAGTGTGTGGAAGATATTGTCTGCAGAGTGATATGTCACCTTGTGTCATGCTGTATGCACTAGTCACATATGGTTCTGTTGGACAGGAACCCACCTAAAACAAAGCATGTCAGTAGCCAGTGTTACAATACTGATTTCATGGTGGCCAGCTACCAGAGCAGGGGAGTGTGCATGCTCCTAGACTTGAATGGGATTGTTACCAGGGTCCTGCTGACCCTACCAGTACCACTGGGAGTAAGCTTGGAACACCTCATGTTCCAGCCACACATCTCCTCCACAACCATCTGCCTCTCTAGGGAACCCATCACCGCCTGCCAATGTTATGTCTCTTCAACCTGGGGATGTTATGTTAGAGGTCTAGAAAATATCGTCTGGAGTGGATTGAGTAAACGTAGATTGATTGTTTATGTCATCAAAATGTAGTAGGACTAGGGGACATGCAATGCAGCTACAGTGTAAGCCACTGAGAACTACTGGGAGTGAGTGGTTTCTCAGTCAACGCGTATTCAAACTTTGGAATTCATTTCCAGAGGATGTCATAAAGGCTGTTAGTGTAGCAGGGTTTCAGAAATGTTTGGACAGGTTCCTGGGAAATGGTCCATAAACCATTATTAATGAGGAGCCCAGAATATCCGCTGCTTGCTCAGTACATGCACTGTGGATCCTATGTGTCTTCTGTGGAAACTGATAGGTACCTGTGACCTAGATTGGCCACTGCTGGACACAGGATACTGGGCATGATGGACCTTGGTCTGACACAGTCTGACATATTTACAAGTCTTATGTTCTTATGTGACACCTAGACAACTGCCTGGTGTAATCTTCTTAAAAATGTAATCTTTTGGTAATGTAATCTTCCGCCGCTGCTCTCCACCTTTGGCTACGCTCCGTTTGGTCCTGGGTTCATTTCACAGAGACAGTAGGGTAAGCAGCACAAATAAGACAACCAAAACTGGTGTGGCTTGGAAAAAGAGTTTTATATCGAAATAGGCTTATTACATAGGTACAGAACAGAGTTATATAGTGGTTGTTACAGAGCTGCTTCAGTGTGCATCAATGAATCTATGTGTGTGTGTGCATGTGTGAAGTGTGAGAGAGAATAGAGTATATGAAAGACTCTATGTGTGTGCATGTATGTGTGAGAGAGATCAGAGAGAGAGAGAGGGGGGAGGGGTGAAGAGAAGTGATTGTCAGAACCTCCTGTCCTTCATGTCTGATGAATAGAGAGAGAGAGAGAGAGAGAAAGAGGAAGTATTTCTGTCCTTTATAGTGAGTTTTCTCCAGCACCTCCCTTTGAGGTCTGCTATTGTTTCCAGCACCTCCCTTTGAGGTCTGCTATCACTTGATTTAGCATAGAAACATAGAAACATAGAAACATGATGACAGAAAAAGACCACAAGGCCCATCTAGTCTGTCCTTCCATAACAACAACTACAACAGTCCACTTTCTACCTTTAGAGATCCTCTGTGTTGGTCCCATGCTTTTTTGAATTCAGTTACTGTCCTCATCTCTACCACCTCCACTGGGAGACTATTCCACGGATCCACTACTCTTTCTGTAAAGAAATATTTCCGCATATCACTCCTGAATCTATCTCCCTTCACCCTCATCCCATGTCCCCTCGTAGCAGAACTTGCTTTCAATTGAAAGAGGCTCTCTCCCTGAACATTTATGCCACGGAGGTATTTAAACATCTCAATCATATCACCTCTATCCCGCCTTTCCTCTAAGGTGTACATATTAAGATCCTTAAGTCTGTCCTCATATGCTTTATAATGAAGCCCATTAATCATTTTAGTAGCAACCCTCTGCACCGACTCCATCCTGTTCACATCCTTTTGAAGGTGCGGTCTCCAGAATTGCACACCATACTCCAAATGAGGTCGCACCAAAGACTTATACAGAGGTATTATCACCTCCTTTTTTCTGCTAGCCATTCCTCTCCGTATGCACCCAAGCATCCTTCTAGCTTTTGCCGTCGCCTTTTCTACCTGTTTAGCTACTTTAAGATCATCAGACACAACCACGCCTAGGTCCCGCTCTTCTTTAGTGGACAAAAGTACTTCACCTCCTATACTGTATTGCTCCCTTGGATTGCTGCAGCCCAAATGCATGACCTTACATTTTTTAACATTAAATCCCAGCTGCCAAATTCTAGACCATTCTTCAAGCTTAGCTAGATCCCTCCTCATGTTATCTACACCTTCCTGGGTGTCTACTCTATTACAGATTTTGGTATCATCCGCAAAGAGGCAAACCTTACCCGACAGCCCTTCCGCTTTATCACTAACAAAGATGTTAAAAAGAATCGGACCAAGGACAGATCCCTGGGGCACACCACTGGTAACATCCTTCTCCTCAGAGTGAGCTCCATTTACTTGTACTCTTTGTCGCCTCCCACCCAACCAATTTCTAACCCAAGCAGTAACTTTAGGGTCCATCCCTAGGGTGCTCAGTTTGTTTATAAGTCGCCTGTGAGGAACAGTGTCAAAGGCTTTACTGAAATCTAAATACACCACATCTAGAGCTCTCCCTCGGTCCAACTCCCTGGTCACCCAGTCAAAGAAATCGATCAGATTTGTCTGACAAGACCTGCCTCTGGTGAATCCATGCTGCCTCGGATCCTGTAATCCGCCGGACTCCAGAAACCTCACTATTTTCTCTTTCAGCAGCGTTTCCAATAATTTACTCACCACTGAAGTTAAACTAACCGGCCTGTAGTTTTCAACCACATCCTTACTTCCGCTTTTGTGTAAAGGCACCACATGAGCCTCTCTCCAGTCCTTTGGCACCACTCCCGACTCCAACGAGGCATTGAAAAGGTCAGCCAGTGGAGTTGCTAGAACGTCCCCAAGTTCCCTCAGTATTCTAGGGTGTATCCCATCCGGTCCCATCGCTTTGTCTACTTTAAGTTGAGCTAGTTTTCTCACGAACACAGTCTTCTGAAAATTGTTCAAGATGTCCCTCGCTTCTGTTCTTATTTGTGGGTGTTTTCTGAGGTCCTGCTCCTGGTTCTTCATCTGTGAACACAGAACAAAAATATTTGTTAAGCAATTCCGCTTTATCATTATCAGCTTCTACATATTCCCCCCCTGCACCCTTGAGTCTGACAATACCACTTTTGCCCTTCCTCTTCTCACTAATATATCTGAAAAATGTCTTATCCCCCCATTTTATTGCATTGGCTATTTCCTCCTCCTTTTGAATCTTTGCCTTCTTGACTACTTTGCTAGCTTCTTTAAGTTTTTCCAAATACAGATGCCTGTCTTCCTCTCTCTGTGATCTCTTGTAGTTCATGAAGGCCTCCCTCTTTTTCTTCACTTTTTCAGCTACTTCCTTCGAAAACCATAGCGGTCTCCTGTTCCTTTTGCCTTTATTTACCATTTTAACAAAAAGGTTGGTTGCCTTTAAAATACCCCCTTTCAGTTTTGCCCACTGTTTTTCTACATCCCCCAGCTGTTCCTATCCCACTAATGACTCCCTGAGGTATTGGCCCATCTTCGCAAAGTTAGTCTTCCTAAAGTCTAAGATCTTCACCTTGGAATGGATTCTAACAGCCCTAGTCCTAATACTGAACCACACCATCTGGTGGTCACTGGATGCAAAATGATCTCCCACTACAACATCAGAAACACTCTCACCATTGGTAAGCACGGAGGGGCTGCAGACCAATCTCATCAGGCCCGGAGACTGACATCACCAGGGGGTCAGAGCTAATCTCATCTTGTAAACTACCCTCATTAAGTTTGGAGACTGACATCACCAGAGTAACAAAGCTGCTTGAAATCCAAGGTCTGGGAAAAAGCCATGACACCTATGCTAGGCATAATGTCATGCTGATGTATGCTGACATCTACCTATGCTAGGCATAATGTCATGCTGATGTAGGCTGACATCTCCCACACCTTTTTTATTTTTATTCATTATTTGTGCCTGGAAATGGTGGAAGCAAACCTGTGGTACCTGT
This sequence comes from Ichthyophis bannanicus, assembly GCA_033557465.1. Classification (NCBI taxonomy): domain Eukaryota; kingdom Metazoa; phylum Chordata; class Amphibia; order Gymnophiona; family Ichthyophiidae; genus Ichthyophis; species Ichthyophis bannanicus. Next base: position 1,739,092,785 of record CM066032.1, read on the forward strand.
CCTAGCTGCAATTACATGTTAGTAGGCAGCTTGTCTAATACCTCCTGTATTAAATACTTTGCTATGTCTAGCAGGTTCCCTGTCCTGCACAGTACTGTCTCCAGTGTTCTAGAGATAGACAAGTCCCCTTATGAGTCCAAACCTTGTGTCTTAGGTAGGGCAGCCACTACTGGGGGGGGGGGGGGGACCCAATATGCTACCTCAGTGCCCGTCTTAGAGAGAGTGAACAGTGTATAAGGGCTGCAGGAATTTGGAATTTCTGAGGAGGTTAAAGCCGAAAGGTACCAGGATGCTATGAGTGAGGATAGGAAGCAATACTAGACTGCAGCTGACTCTGGTATTCAATGTAATAGGAAATGCCAAATTAGCCAAATTAGCAGGCCAAATTAGCCTGCATGTAGGGGTACATGCTGGAGAAATTCAGTGTAACTACCTTAAAATGTTGTTGATGTTCTGTAGGACATGCGCTGCAAGGAGATGTACATTTGTTTCATTTTACAACACAGGAAAATTATGATAATGCATAGCAATATTTGTACAGCAGTTAAAATAATAATAGGGTGAATAAAAACATTAAAGACATGATCAGCAGTAGGGGAGTAACCAAATAACAATTCCCACACAGACACATGAGCATCTTGTAGCAAGTGTCCAACAATTTGTTGAATGTGTCCATTCTCATAAGCGATGGTGTGATTCACTTCAGTGGATGTTGTTTTAAGGTGATCAATATAGGCATGGAGTTCTGTAAAGTTGAGCAGTTTATGTAGTGTCTCTTCTCCCATGCCAAGTGGTAATGGATGCACAGCATATGAGATAAAGTCTGGAATGTCCATAGAGTCATTGGTAACCAGCGGTGTGGAATAAGTTGTCCTGTTAATGGTGATGGAGACCAGTGGTGTATGACTGCACCAGGTATTGTTTGGTTGTTTGAACTGTACAATAAAGTGTTCTTGGGAAGGCAAATGCCATGCATTCTGGGAGCAATCGAAAAATAAACATTCTGGGGAAAGAACAGATGAAAACAAAAGTGTCCAGCTCCAAGGTAATACAAACTGTGTGAGGTAGTCAGGGAATATGAGAGCTTAACAGTCAGGGAGCAAGAGGAGGAATTGTTCCAGCAGGATGTGTCAGCCTCTTTAAACTGGTGAGGTTGACACTTGAACTGAAATGTAGTCTGCTCACACAAACTGGGGTCCATCGGCTTGAATGAAGTCCAGGTGTCGTCCAGTGGCTGCACCCATGTGAGATGGTCCACAGGATACATGAGCATATTATCAAACTGCACCCCAATATTAACAACAGGATAAATAACTGTGTGTTGTCCTGACTATGGGATCAAAGTACAGATAGAGCAGCCTTGTGGTGAACAAATGGGAACACTAACTGTCCACCAATCAAGGTGAGCTATAGCAAATTCAGGTATTTTGGTACTAGCCATATGGACAAGAGATAGTGGCCAGTGTCCTAACTTAGCAGTGATCAGAATTTCCTTTAGTATAGTAATAAGTTCGATCTGTACTTGATCACAGGCAAGAGCCCAGGAAATATTCTTTCCCAATCTATATTCTGCATGCGCTAAGGTAACAATTTTCTGTTCTATAATGGGAGATATAAGAGCAAAGGTATCTACAACTACATTGCACAGTTTAGAGGAAGCTTCATTAATAATATGTTGTGAAGTAAAACCATCAGCAGCATGCTGAGCAGTGGATCCCATTTTATTACGGAGCACCTCTATATCAATTATATTAAGGGCACCCAGTGCAGTCCCTGTGCCACCTAAAATTGTATCAATTAATTCACGCTTGTGTCGAAATTGCTTGGCTCGGGGTGTTACTGCCTGCATATCAAACCAAGTATTGAGCATTTGTATGTGGTTGGCAACAAACTGAGAGCAATTTGGATATTTGTGAGTAACTAGAAACAATTTGGGAAATAGATGCCAAGTAAGAAAATGGTATTCTACATCATATAAAACATTGTGTGGTGCATCATATTTAATCTGAAAGGGATGTCCTTCCTGAAATGGATGGATATCAGAAAGGTAGAGTACAGGAGGAGCAGAAGTGGTGGGAGGGGTGGGATGAGGGGTGGTAGGTAAACAAGATACATCCAAAAGGAATGAAGTCTCAGTGATGTGCTGTTGATCACTCACAACCCATGTATAAGTTATTTTCCAGGTACCTCTGTCCTGACAGGAAATATTGTACAAAATCAAGGCAGGAGGACCTAGAAAGTAATGTTCTGGAGGTGCCCTCGATTCTTGTGTCCTTTCTAGAGAAGTGGAAACTGGTGGCTCCCACTGTACTTGAGTGATGTTTAATGAATAGAACACTGGCTTGTCCTGTACGGAACAGAAACTCAAGATGACCATATCCTTTCTTTCCGGGAAAGGTGGGGGTATTTCTTGATAACGATATACCCATCTGTGGAGTTAGCCCAGCCAATCATGCATATTCGGATGATAGTTCCTGTAATGAGACTTGGGTAGAACAGAGCAGATACAAGAACAACAGGAAACCGAGACATAATAAAAGCTAACTTGTTTCACTCTACTAGGGAGTAAACTAGTGCTCCCCACTTATACTATGCAACAACAGAAAATAATTTTTACTACTTATTTACATAACTATTAGACACATGTCCATTATGTAGGACACAGCAACTATACAGCAGAAGTAAATGGTTACCATCCTCAAGCGACTTTTGTTTAGAAAGCAGCTGTCCGTGCTGTTTTCAGAAAGCAGCTGTCCGTGCTGTCTACGGAAAGCAGCTGTCCGTGCTGTCTTCAGGTGGTATCTGAAAACAAAGACTGATAAAACACGTAAGCATAGGGCTGAGGTGGGCCTTAATTGTTTGATTCATTCTTTCTACCTGCCCTGCTGCCTGTGGTTGGTATGGAATGTGGAGTTGTTGTTCTATGCCTAGAAAATCAAACAATTCCTTGATGAGCTGAGAAACAAATGCAGGACCATTATCAGAATCAATAGTCTTGGGAATGCCCCAGTGTGTAAAATATTGCATAGTTAGAATTTCTGCAGTGGTTTTGATCAGTTTGATCTGGGACAGGGAATGCTTCTACACAATGAGAAAAGGAATCAACAACAGTGAGTGAAAATCTATTTTTCCTAGCTGTTAACGGAAGAGGGCCCACATGATCTATTTGCAATCTCTCAAATGGGCCACGAGGAGGTGCTCTCATTAACTGTCCCCTTCTCTTTTTAGGTTGCCTCCCAAATGAAGCACAGATTACACAGGAGGAAACATGATCCTGTATATCATGTTTCATTTCTGGCCACCATACCAACCTATTAAGGATAGTCTGCATTTCTTCTGCTTTAGGGTGTCCCATAGGACCTGCACCATGAACCCAATGCATCCATTCTTTACCTCGAGCTCTAGGGATAGCTATAACCAAGCCTTCCTCTCTTTTTGCACATAGAATGTCTTTCTCTATAGCGAGTGTGAGAAAGGGTGTGTGCTGATATAGGTTATCTGGGGCGTCCTGCACAAGCTTCCTCAAATTGGAAAGCTCAGGGTCCTTTGTCTGCAGTGCTATGAAGTAATCTGGTGGTATCTGATCATAATCTGTGGAACGTGTAGCAATAGCAACCATGCGTGTCTGCTCATACCAGGGCCATATGAGGCCTACATGGCATGCTTCCTTGGCTAGTGAGTCTGCTAATGTGTTTCCTTTCACTAAAGGGCCTTTCTTCCTATGTGCCTTTACTTTAACTAAATGTACTCTCTGAAACTTCTCACTCAGTTCTTGTGCCATAGTCCACAGTGATGACTTTTTCACCGTGGACCCATCTGTGGATTTAAATTTATTTGCCAGCCACCAGGGTAACAGGGCAATGGCACTCTTAAAGACATAATCAGAATCTAAAATGATTTGTATCTCTGGGTGTGAATCCTGATATTGTTGCATACAAGCCACAAAAGCAGCCAGCTCACAGTACTGTGCTGACGCGGACCAACAGGAATACTGTCTCTGCAGTACCACTTGGTTATTTGGGTCCATTGTACAATTGCAAAACCTGCTAGTCGCCTGCCTCCTTCACATTGGCTACTACCATCAACATTTACTGTAGGAAGAAAAGGTGAAATTTTGTCTAGTCCTAGTTCCCTAAAAATCATGTGATTAGGGGCACTGGGTGAGGACTGACAGTCATGAAGTTGCCCCTCCAGCAAGATTCCAGCCACTTGCATGTTAGGTTGTCAGGCTTCTCTCTGGAACTCCATTCTTTGCAGTGCCTTAGATGATCTGGCACCACTCCGTCCCTCTCCTAGGCCCCGCAGTTCAGGGCATTCCCCCTGGTTTCATCCACCCTTACGTCTTCAACGGACCCAGCTCCGCCAAGTGCAGCGCCAGTGGTCCCGCCACCCCTCGCCAGAACTACTTCTTCGCTTTAAGAAATTATCTCTTGCCTATCGTGCAGCCGTTCAGGCTGCCAAGCGTTCCTTTTTACAACCGCTGAGATTTCTGAGGCCGTGCACTCTTCTAGGCAACTCTTTTTAATCCTCCGTAAACTTTCTTCTACTGGTCCGACTTGCGTTTCTGCAGCTAAAGCCCCGGATCCCCATCTTTTGGCCGCTTTCTTTTCTGATAAAGTACTGAACCTGCGTTCATCCTTTTCGAATCCCTCCCCACCCCCTCCACTATCCCCTGTGTCCCCTGCCCCCCTCTGTGGGATGTCAAGCTATTCCTCTGATTCTTTGCCGATTCCCCCTTCCTCTCCGCCTAATCAAGCTCTTGCCCACACCTGTTCTTCTTTCCATCCAGTTGTTTCTGTTGAGGTATTACAGGTTTTGTCCAAATCAAGAAAGACTACATGCGCATTGGATCCAATCCCGTCCCGCTGGTTATCTGAGCCTCCCTTACAACTTGTGTCATTTATCACTGTCATTATTAACTCTAGTCTGTCTTCTGGTTTTTTTCCATCTGTGGAAATCTGCAGTTGTCCGCCCCCTTTTGAAGTAGTCTTCCCTTGACCACTTTATTTTGTCGCATTGGCGCCCGGTCTCAAATCTCCCCTTCTTAGCTAAACTTCTGGAACGGTTTGCCTTTGAACAATTGAATTCTCATGTCGAGGCCACCAATACTCTCCACCCCCGTCAAGCAGGTTTCCGGCAGGGGCATAGTATGGAAACTGTCCTGTTAGCACTCTTAAATGAACTTCATGTTGCCCATGACCATGGTGATGTCACTCTTATTGTTTCCCTTGACCTTTCCGCAGCATTCGATTTGATTGATCACCGGACTCTCCTTTCCCGTCTATCTGATATAGGGCTGCGGGGCACAGTCTTACAATGGTTTCGTTCTTTTCTTACAGCTCGCTCTTTCAGTGTCCATTTTGGTGGTCAGTCCTCTTTTGGTGGACCCATAACTGTCCTCTCCCTCTCTTCCTCTCACCTGTGGTGTCCCTCAGGGTTCTGTTCTCTCCCCCCTGCTATTTAATATTTTCCTTGCTCCCCTGCCCCTTTTGATTCAGCAATATTCTGTATCCTCGTATATTTATGCAGACGATACCATCCTCCTTTGTCATGTTTCTCTGCTCACTTTGGATATTTCCCAGTTCAACGACTGCCTCTCTCATATTGCCTCTTGGCTTTCGCAGAATTTCCTCCACTTAAATCCTTCCAAGTCTTCGGCTATGTGGGTATCTTTGAATGGCTCCTGTCCTAATGTTCCCCAATGATTGACTCAGTCCCTATCCCACTTGTCTCTTCTTTTCGTTACCTAGGAGTTATTCTTGATTCTTCACTTTCTTTCCATAACCATATTTCTTCTCTTACCCGTCGTTCATTTGCAGTCCTCCGTCAGATTCGGGCCGTTCGTTCCCTCCTTCCTTTTGGTTCTTTGGTCACCCTTGTTCTGGCACTAGTTATCAGTAGACTTGATTACTGCAACATTCTTTTGGCTAACCTCCCGAATTATCAACTTCAGCGCTTACAATCTATCCAAAACACTGCAGCTCGTCTTATTACTTTTGCTCATCGTTTTGATCATGTTACTTCCTCCATTCTCCTTAAGTTGCACTGGTTACCTCTCCGGTTTCGTTTTCATTATAAGTTTCTCATTCTAACACATCGCACTATTCATACTGACAATCCTCGGTATCTTGCTGGCCTTATTTCTCTTCACACCCCCTATCGTCAACTTCGGTCCCTTCATGCAAACCGTTTGTCCCTTCCCTCCCAATCACAAGCCCGCTTAGAACAAACTCGACATTCGGCTTTCTTTTTCCTCGGTCCTTTCCTTTGGAATGCATTGCCACCTTCCCTCTGGCTGGAACCCTCTTACTCCCAGTTCAAATCACTCCTCAAAACTCATCTGTTCCAACAAGCTTTTGACCTCCCTCCTGGTGCTCCTCCCTGAAGTTATCTGTCGACTTGTTTTGTTCAGTGTTTATCATGTACGTCTTGTCCCCCCCCCCCCTTTTTTGTCTGTTGGTGTCCTTGGTCTAGTCCTGTGATTATAACCTTTGTGCCCTATCCTTTTCTTTGCTTTCCTGTTATTTATGGCGTTCTTTTTTCTTTTTTATGATTTGCAGTGCTGACCTTTTTATTTGTACACCACTTTAATGCTTCGGCCAAAGCGGTCTATCAAATGTTGAAATTAAAAAAAAAGGTTCTTTCAACAAATTCAAACTTTACATTCTGTGCTTGCAACATGAGAGTCCACTGGGACTGTTCTCTCAGTCCTAATCTTGCTACATGCTAACTTTCCCTCTTCTACAATGAATTTGAGGGGGGTGTGTGATAGATGCATAGGTATGTGGTTTTGAGCACCACATGATGTATGTAAATTTCTGCATAGCAGCATAGGAAGCCAGTACATGTTTTTCACAGTTTCCCATTTTGAATTCAGGAGAAGTGAGAACTCTGGAACAGAAGGCAATAGGTCGATCTACTCCTCCTAGGCGTTGTGTTAGAGCTGCACCTATACTGTTCTCTCCAACTACAGGGTACAGGAAAAAAATGTTGTGTGTGATCTGGGTGGGCAAGAACAGGAGCAGAAGTCAGAATGTGCGTTAATTTAGTTACAGCTTCTGTATGTTCTTCCTCCCAAACATAACCTTACTTTTTAGCAGGAGTAAAGTGGAGCTGCCACTTCAGCATAATTGTGCATGAAGTCACGACAGAAACCGGTGAGCCCTAGAAATGACTGGAGTGATTTCTGCCTGTAGGAAGTGGAAGTTTCTGTATCAGCTCTATCCTCTGAGAATCTACAGATTTTACCATCCTGGCCAATAGTAACCCCTAAAAAGGAACCTGTGATTTGCACAGTGGAGCCTTGGCAGGATTAACTTTAAGACCAGCTTGTAAGAGGGCTTTTAAAACTTCTCTTACATGATTCCAGTGTACAGCTTCATTCTCAGACTGAATCAGAATGTCATCTACATACGAATTATATTATCTCTGCAAGACAATAGTGACAGGACTTCCTGCATGTATTTATGAAATATTGAGGGGGAATCCTTATAGCCCTGTGGAAGCACAGTCCATGCATATTGTTTATTCAGGGCCACTGAAAGGCTGTTTTGTACTGGCATTCAAGGGCCAGGGGAAGACTCCAACACCCATTGGATATGTCTAAAACAGAGAAAAATTTACATTTGGGGTTCAGTTTAGAGATCATTTCAGGGTATGAGGCTACCACAGGCACTACAGATTTTGAAACTTGATTCAGGGCACAGAAGTCCATAGTGAGCCTGAAGGAACCCCCCGGTTTAACTATCGGCCAGGCTGGTGAATTGCATGTGGAAGAAATAGGTCTAATCAGACCCCTCTCCCTCCAGTATCTTCACAATTTTAGTCACTGGTTCTATAGCCTGATGAGGTACTGGGTATTGTTTCTGTGGTGGAGGATCCTCGCCTTCCAACAGTATTTCTGTGTGAATTTTCCCACAATCTAACTTGTCTTGAGCCCAGACTGGAATATCAGCCACCTCTGAGGGAATTACACACAGATCATACTGCTGAGCTGTCTTGGTGCACTGAGTTGCTAACTGCATGGGAATGACTTCATGCACTACTGTTTTAGAAGCACTTGAAGTTCCTGAATACTGCCACAATTTAAGATTAGCCATATTCCACCACCAAATGTAACTGGTTCAGAACGTCAATTCCAATTATTTCTTTTGGTGTGTTCAATATAGTGGAGGCAGTGGTTTCCAACATTTCCTTGTTTTGTTCACTGTGCACAGGGATACCCCATTTAACTGGGATAGCCACACATTTGGAAGCTGTGTCATTAATTCCTTGAATTTCATAAATTTCCATATTTTTCTGATCTGCAGTGGGAGAAGCTCTGTTTGTAAAACTAATTCTAGCCCCTGTGTCAATCAAAGCTAGTTTATCCTGACCCCTATTCTACTGATAACATTGGGGGGGCCACACGAGTCCAGTATCAAGGATGTTACAAGCCTTAAACTGTATTCTGGGCCTGTATCTGTTTCATCATCCAGAGGCTCTGGAATTGAGTCCTCTGCTGAGAGAACGGAGGCAGGCTGGGCTAGAAGGCTTGAGACATTTTGATATCTGAACCCAGGAGGTCAGGACACCCCTATGCACTAGCCTTGTGTTTGTCCTGAGCTGCTTGTATGTCCTATTTTAATTTATCTATTTCTACCTGTAGTATCTGTTTTGTCCTGTTCCCATTTAATTTTCTCCTTTTCTAATCCATCTCTCTGTGCTTTGATCTCCTGAAAGGGAATGTAACCTGAGGAGTTTCTAAAAGTACCTCTGCTTTGTCCTCTCCAAGGTGTCTGTCCTCGGTATCCCTTGTCTGTGTTTTTTTGTTGTATTGAGAGGATCCCTACAGCGTGCCACTTCCATGCTTCTGATAACTGTTATACCGGTGAGGGCTGGGGTCCTTCCCAAAACAGACCCAATTCTGAGCATTAAAGTATCAACGAGGGGTTGCTTTAGGGTCTTCTAGAAAATAACAGAAGATTGTTTCTTTAATCTCAGGCAGGATAGTAATCTAACTAAAAATGCCTTATGCGTGCTCTCCCCCATAAGCGTCTGCATTGGGCCAGGACTCCTGCTTATTAATGAAACTGCTTTTAAAATCCAAGCTATTATATGCAAACTCGTCCAGTGTAATCATTTGGTAGGAGGTGAAATAGATTTTTAAATACTTGCATTGGGGAACAAGTGAAATAGTTGTCTCAATGCACTTTAAACCAACTGGTATGGGTGAAGTGAGAGAGCCAACTTTATACATAGTGTGGCCCCAGAGCCAGATGCATACAGTCTATCAAAGTCTGATTGTTTTCTTCTGTATTTCCCTAGACCCCAGTCGAATCAAGAAATATCAGTGGCCCATTTGCACCCATTCATTTAATATTAAAAGGCATAGGGCCAGTTTTTTCCCTAAACTATCCTTTCCATGTCCCTATCTTTTAAATTGTCCTGCCAGCATCACGTTTAACTGGTGCTTCTGAGTTCGGTAACTGGGTGCCAGGCGTCTGAGTCATCTGAATTATCCTCCTGACACAGGTCCTCGGTATTGCTCTGTTCTGGCTGAGATATAAACTATCAGGATTGGGTCTTCCTCGTATGCTTCAGCTTTATTTTTTTAAATTCCTAAGTACGTGCTATGCATTACTTCTGTCATTCTTTTGTTTCCTCAATAGCCTTGGATGCATGGCTTATAGGGTTATCGTGTCATAGGCATAGGGGGCTGAGGGAGAAAAGGGTGTTGGCCAGGGCGTATATCTTCTTTTGTCTTTCAGAGGCCAATGTGATCCTTAACGTGCCTCAATTCAAGTTATACGTGCTTCTAATTGGCTCACTAACAGTTCTAAAAGAATTGTGGCTTGTATCCAACCTGAGCCCCTTTGCATAGAAATTTGTGCCTCCTCAAGGTCTTGGGTCAATTGTGTACAATGAGAAAGTCAGTTCAGTATTGTCCCTGTTTTCATGCTAATGCAGCCCCCTGCAACATGCCTTGGATAAAAAGCATTTTCCTTTGATTTGTTTTCTTTTGAATTCTTGGATAATGGTTTTTAACATTTGTATTTGAAGATTATACCAGGATGACTCTAGGGAATTCACCTTCAAAGGGACCACCCTTTTCCTTAACAGTATGTCAGTACTAGGTTTTTCAGGTCTTCTTAAAATGCAAAGGCGTTCCAGATTTGAGACTGCAGAAAGACTGTAGTTGGTACACGGGGCCTAGATTATTAGGGTTTTTAATTTGTGTGGTAGGCGACTAGCTCAAAGTGGGCAACCTTGGGAAAGGAGGAATGCTAAACTTTTTATGAAGAAGTTGAGAAATAGAAGTATAGTTGGAATGAGCATAAATTTTATGGGGGTTTTCAGTAAAGGAGGACTGGCATAAAGAACCAACACCTTAAAATTATACCTGAATAAAAAAGTGCTTACCACACTTCTTAACAGGGTGGAAGCTCAGGATGAAAATTATAGTAAGGAAGGGGTTGTTCGGAGATTAACAGAATTGTATCAATTGCAGCAAACTTTAAGCCTGCTATCACAAAGATACCTGACCAGGAGACTAAGAAATAAAAGGCAAAGGGGACAGGACGGTAATAGTGTTACCAGGAAAGATGGATATTGTATTCAATGAGGGACTGTTTACCTGTGGTACCACTTCCAAAATAAAGATGGACTATCTCTATGTCTTTTCTTAGCAGCTCAAATACTAGAGAAACAATCTGTGCCTTGTAACAAACCATAACAAGCCTCTACATACAAATAAGAAACATTGCAAGACACTCTAGTAAGGTC
>CM066032.1:1739104048-1739205177 GCA_033557465.1 Ichthyophis bannanicus
ATGACGTTAAACAAATGTATTATGTAATAAGAACCGTTTGATGTTTAAATAATTGTTAATAAATATAATAAGGACTGTCTAAAATTGTAAATAACTGACCAAAAATCCCTGTACAGTAGTTTTTAGAACCAACACCGACGTAACAAGGCATGGCTGGACAAAGGTCTAACCTGAATATTAGTTACCCCAGTTATCAAACTCCAAGTTCCTGTGCCTGGTACAATGTAAGAACAAGGCATCCAAGAACATAAAGAACATAAAGAAATGCCCATTACTGGGTCAGACGAGGGTCCCATCACAGCCCAGTATCCTGGTTTCCAACAGGGGCACAATCTAGGTCATACGTACCTAGCAGTTTCCCCAAACAGCACACAGGTTCTGCAGTGCTTTGTACTAGGTCCCAAAGCATTGACTATCCTGGGTCCCTTTGTTGAATAGGGGTTTATGGACCTTTCCTCCAGGCACACCCAACTTGTCCAAACCCTTTTTAAACAAACCCAGCTATACTAAACAGCCCTTCCTACACTTATCCTCCGGTAATACAGATTACAGAGTTTTGGATTACAACGTTGAAGTGGAAGAAATATTTTCTCTTATTTGTCTTAAATAGTTTACCCTTGTAGCTTCATTACATGGTCCCCTAGTCCTTCTATATGCCTGATCAGCGTAAACAATTGATCCACGTTTATCCGTTCCACTCCATTCATTTAATTTATAGACCTCTATCATAGTCTCCCCTCAGCCCGTTCTCTTTTCCAGGTTAAAGAGCACTAACCTTTTTAGCCTCTCTTCAATAGGAGTAGCCTTTCCAAGGCAGGTCTTCCTGCACTGTACAAGAAATGTTAATTGTAAAACCGCACTGAAATTAAAGAGCGCGGTATAGAAAAGGCTTTTAAATAAATAAAATAAAATAAATTAAATAATAAAAGAATGGTTTGACATGTGGTTACTTTTTCTCCGGAAAGCCGATTTTGATTTGAATTCTTCTGGTTTGTTAGGTAGGATTTGACCCATGACCAGAACCTTGTCTTTGAGCCCATTTTTTGCGTGTGAGTGAGATAATCATGCATTATGGAGTTATATGCCGCTGAAATCTGACATCATGCTGATGTCGGAGATATGAATATTAAAATAAAACCACGTATGGGCTTGCAGCAATGATCTGCAGAGCCCTGACTGTTACAGGCATGAAATGATCTGGAGTAGCACAATCACAAAAAGAGCAAGTATTTATTTATTTTATTTATTTATTTAACATTTCTTTTATACCGTGCTCTTTATCATCAGTGCGGTTTACAGTTAACAGAACGACTCGAGGACCGCAAGGCACTCCCGAGTTTACATCGAACAGGGAAAACAACTTGGAGAAAACAGGGAAAACTATGTACAATTTACATATTGCTGTGTCAATAATGTTACAAGGGTAGAACAGGGAAAATGTTACAAGTGTAGAACAGTGAGTGAGATCCAGTGTGGCCACTTCATCTTATCAAACTTGTGTATGCTGTTAAGCTATCAGGTTGAGGGAAGGTATGTGTGAGGGTGTGAGGCGTGATAGGGATTGTTGTGTTGTGAGAAGTACGTAATGAACAAAATGGTGCTTGAGGGCCTTTCTAAATTGAGTGATGTCCTTGATTGCTCTGATGTCATGTGGAAGGTTGTTCCATGATCTGGGTGCATAGGACACAAATGCCCGATTGTTGTGTGATTGTGCCCACTTTGTGGATACTTTTGGCGTAATAAGTGTATTGGAGGAGTACAACCTCTTGGATCTGTTGTTGGGAGGTTGGGAGCTGAGCATGGAGATTGAGGGGGGCGCTATGTTGTTTATGGCCTTAAAAGTGTTAGTAGGGCCTTGAAGGAGATCCTACAGCTTATCGGGAGCCAGTGTAGATATCTTAGGAGGGGGGATATGTGATCTCGTCTTGAGGTCCCCACACAATACACGGGCAGCAGCATTCATCGCTAATTGCAGAGGATTAAGTGTGTTTTTGGGGAGGCCTTGAAGCATAACATTTGCGTAGTCAAAATGACTATGACAAGCGCCTGGAATATTGTGCGGAAGCTGTCAGGATCTAGCATAGGTCTTAGGTGGCGAAGGGTCTTGATCTTGAATAGACAGACTTACTGTACGGCTTATGTGCTCTTTGAAGTTTAGCTGCTGATCTAGCATGAATGGAACCCTTGCCTTCCGCTTACAGAGACCTTGCAATAACCAGTAGGCTACACCTCCACACACCTCTGCAAGGTAATTGATGGATACAAAGAGACTGCAGGTCCACTGCCGAAAATGTCGGCTGTGTGGGTCGGCATAGGGTAGCCACCACCAGTCCCATGATGCAATGCACATGCAGATCAGCAGTCTACAGCTGATAACCGAATGGAGAATGCACTTAACCATCACCTCAGCTTAGTAAGATGCACTGACAGTGTGTGATACAAAGCACAGAGCAGCTACAAACCATGTTACTGAGCAATTTCTGCGGATACCCTGAGGTGAGGATGGGCGCCCAGCATCAGGTCCCCAGTACCTGAAATGCTAGAGATTGTCTCTACTGCCTGTACTGCATATCCTCATCACTACTAGTGTGTGGAAGATATGTCTGCAGAGTGATATGTCAACTTGTGGTCATGCTGTATGCACTAGTCACATATGGTTCTGTTGGACAGGAACCCACCTAAAACAAAGCCTGTCAGTAGCCAGTGTTACAATACTGATTTCATGGTGGCCAGCTACCAGAGCAGGGGAGTGTGCATGCTCCTAGACTTGAATGGGATTGTTACCAGGGTCCTGCTGACCCTACCAGTACCACTGGGAGTAAGCTTGGAACACCTCATGTTCCAGCCACACATCTCCTCCACAACCATCTGCCTCTCTAGGGAACCCATCACCGCCTGCCAATGTTATGTCTCTTCTACCTGGGGATGTTATGTTCGAGTCTAGAAAATATCGTCTGGAGTGGATTGAGTAAACGTAGATTGATTGTTTATGTCATCAAAATGTATGTGGGACTAGGGGACATGCAATGCAGCTACAGTGTAAGCCACTGAGAACTACTGGGAGTGAGTGGTTTCTCAGTCAACGCTTATTCAAACTTTGGAATTCATTTCCAGAGGATGTCATAAAGGCTGTTAGTGTAGCAGGGTTTCAGAAATGTTTGGACAGGTTCCTGGGAAATGGTCCATAAACCATTATTAATGAGGAGCCCAGAATATCGCGCATGCTTTCTCATTACCTAGCACTGTGGATCCTATGTGTCTTCTGTGGAAACTGATAGGTACCTGTGACCTAGATTGGCCACTGCTGGACACAGGATACTGGGCATGATGGACCTTGGTCTGACACAGTCTGACATATGTACAAAGTCCTTATGTTCTTATGTGACACCTAGACAACTGCCTGGTGTAATCTTCTTAAAAATGTAATCTTTTGGTAATGTAATCTTCCGCCGCTGATCTCCACCTTTGGCTACGCTCCGTTGGGGCCTGGGTTCATTTCACAGAGACAGTAGGGTAAGCAGCACAAATAAGACAACCAAAACTGGTGTGGCTTGGAAAAAGAGTTTTATATCGAAATAGGCTTATTACATAGGTCCAGAAACAGAGTTATATAGTGGTTGTTACGAGCTGCTTCAGTGTGCATCAATGAATCTATGTGTGTGTGTGCATGTGTGAAGTGTGAGAGAGAATAGAGTATATGAAAGACTCTATGTGTGTGCATGTATGTGTGAGAGAGATCAGAGAGAGAGAGAGGGGGGAGGGGTGAAGAGAAGTGATTGTCAGAACCTCCTGTCCTTCATGTCTGATGAATAGAGAGAGAGAGAGAGAGAGAAAGAAGAGGAAGTATTTCTGTCCTTTATAGTGAGTTTTCTCCAGCACCTCCCTTTGAGGTCTGCTATTGTTTCCAGCACCTCCCTTTGAGGTCTGCTATTCACTTGATTTAGCATAGAAACATAGAAACATAGAAACATGATGACAGAAAAAGACCACAAGGCCCATCTAGTCTGTCCTTCCATAACAACAACTACAACAGTCCCACTTTCTACCTTTAGAGATCCTCTGTGTTGGTCCCATGCTTTTTTTGAATTCAGTTACTGTCCTCATCTCTACCACCTCCACTGGGAGACTATTCCACGGATCCACTACTCTTTCTGTAAAGAAATATTTCCGCATATCACTCCTGAATCTATCTCCCTTCACCCTCATCCCATGTCCCCTCGTAGCAGAACTTGCTTTCAATTGAAAGAGGCTCTCTCCCTGAACATTTATTGCCACGGAGGTATTTTAAACATCTCAATCATATCACCTCTATCCCGCCTTTCCTCTAAGGTGTACATATTAAGATCCTTAAGTCTGTCCTCATATGCTTTATAATGAAGCCCATTAATCATTTTAGTAGCAACCCTCTGCACCGACTCCATCCTGTTCACATCCTTTTGAAGGTGCGGTCTCCAGAATTGCACACCATACTCCAAATGAGGTCGCACCAAAGACTTATACAGAGGTATTATCACCTCCTTTTTTCTGCTAGCCATTCCTCTCCGTATGCACCCAAGAATCCTTCTAGCTTTTGCCGTCGCCTTTTCTACCTGTTTAGCTACTTTAAGATCATCAGACACAACCACGCCTAGGTCCCGCTCTTCTTTAGTGGACAAAAAGTAATTATCCTCCTATACTGTATTGCTCCCTTGGATTGCTGCAGCCCAAAATGCATGACCTTACATTTTTTTAACATTAAATCCCAGCTGCCAAATTCTAGACCATTCTTCAAGCTTAGCTAGATCCCTCCTCATGTTATCTACACCTTCCTGGGTGTCTACTCTATTACAGATTTTGGTATCATCCGCAAAGAGGCAAACCTTACCCGACAGCCCTTCCGCTTTATCACTAACAAAGATGTTAAAAAGAATCGGACCAAGGACAGATCCCTGGGGGCCACACCACTGGTAACATCCTTCTCCTCAGAGTGAGCTCCATTTACTTGTACTCTTTGTCGCCTCCCACCCAACCAATTTCTAACCCAAGCAGTAACTTTAGGGTCCATCCCTAGGGTGCTCAGTTTGTTTATAAGTCGCCTGTTAGGAACAGTGTCAAAGGCTTTACTGAAATCTAAATACACCACATCTAGAGCTCTCCCTCGTCCAACTCCCTGGTCACCCAGTCAAAGAAATCGATCAGATTTGTCTGACAAGACCTGCCTCTGGTGAATCCATGCTGCCTCGGATCCTGTAATCCGCCGGACTCCAGAAACCTCACTATTTTCTCTTTCAGCAGCGTTTCCAATAATTTACTCACCCCTGAAGGTTAAACTAACCGGCCTGTAGTTTTTCAACCACATCCTTACTTCCGCTTTTGTGTAAAGGCACCACATGAGCCTCTCTCCAGTCCTTTGGCACCACTCCCGACTCCAACGAGGCATTGAAAGGTCAGCCAGTGGAGTTGCTAGAACGTCCCCAAGTTCCCTCAGTATTCTAGGGTGTATCCCATCCGGTGTCCCCATCGCTTTGTCTACTTTAAGTTGAGCTAGTTTTCTCACGAACACAGTCTTCTGAAAATTGTTCAAGATGTCCCTCGCTTCTGTTCTTATTTGTGGGTGTTTTCTGAGGTCCTGCTCCTGGTTCTTCATCTGTGAACACAGAACAAAAATATTTGTTAAGCAATTCCGCTTTATCATTATCAGCTTCTACATATTCCCCCCCTGCACCCTTGAGTCTGACAATACCACTTTGCCCTTCCTCTTCTCACTAATATATCTGAAAAATGTCTTATCCCCCCATTTTATTGCATTGGCTATTTCCTCCTCCTTTTGAATCTTTGCCTTCTTGACTACTTTGCTAGCTTCTTTAAGTTTTTCCAAATACAGATGCCTGTCTTCCTCTCTCTGTGATCTCTTGTAGTTCATGAAGGCCTCCCTCTTTTTCTTCACTTTTTCAGCTACTTCCTTCGAAAACCATAGCGGTCTCCTGTTCCTTTTGCCTTTATTTACCATTTTAACAAAAAGGTTGGTTGCCTTTAAAATACCACCCTTTCAGTTTTGCCCACTGTTTTTTCTACATCCCCCAGCTGTTCCTATCCCACTAATGACTCCCTGAGGTATTGGCCCATCTTCGCAAAGTTAGTCTTCCTAAAGTCTAAGATCTTCACCTTGGAATGGATTCTAACAGCCCTAGTCCTAATACTGAACCACACCATCTGGTGGTCACTGGATGCAAAATGATCTCCCACTACAACATCAGAAACACTCTCACCATTGGTAAGCACGGAGGGGCTGCAGACCAATCTCATCAGGCCCGGAGACTGACATCACCAGGGGGTCAGAGCTAATCTCATCTTGTAAACTACCCTCATTAAGTTTGGAGACTGACATCACCAGAGTAACAAAGCTGCTTGAAATCCAAGGTCTGGGAAAAAGCCATGACACCTATGCTAGGCATAATGTCATGCTGATGTATGCTGACATCTACCTATGCTAGGCATAATGTCATGCTGATGTAGGCTGACTTCTCCCACACCTTTTTCTTTTTATTCATTATTTGTGCCTGGAAATGGTGGAAGCAAACCTGTGGTACCTGTCCTAGCTGCAATTACATGTTAGTAGGCAGCTTGTCTAATACCTCCTGTATTAAATACTTTGCTATGTCTAGCAGGTTCCCTGTCCTGCACAGTACTGTCTCCAGTGTTCTAGAGATAGACAAGTCCCCTTATGAGTCCAAACCTTGTGTCTTAGGTAGGGCAGCCACTACTGGGGGGGGGGGGGGGGACCCAATATGCTACCACAGTGCCCGTCTTAGAGAGAGTGAACAGTGTATAAGGGCTGCAGGAATTTGGAATTTCTGAGGAGGTTAAAGCCGAAAGGTACCAGGATGCTATGAGTGAGGATAGGAAGCAATACTAGACTGCAGCTGACTCTGGTATTCAATGTAATAGGAAATGCCAAATTAGCCAAATTAGCAGGCCAAATTAGCCTGCATGTAGGGGTACATGCTGGAGAAATTCAGTGTAACTACCTTAAAATGTTGTTGATGTTCTGTAGGACATGCGCTGCAAGGAGATGTACATTTGTTTCATTTTACAACACAGGAAAATTATGATAATGCATAGCAATATTTGTACAGCAGTTAAAATAATAATAGGGTGAATAAAAACATTAAAGACATGATCAGCAGTAGGGGAGTAACCAAATAACAATTCCCACACAGACACATGAGCATCTTGTAGCAAGTGTCCAACAATTTGTTGAATGTGTCCATTCTCATAAGCGATGGTGTGATTCACTTCAGTGGATGTTGTTTTAAGGTGATCAATATAGGCATGGAGTTCTGTAAAGTTGAGCAGTTTATGTAGTGTCTCTTCTCCCATGCCAAGTGGTAATGGATGCACAGCATATGAGATAAAGTCTGGAATGTCCATAGAGTCATTGGTAACCAGCGGTGTGGAATAAGTTGTCCTGTTAATGGTGATGGAGACCAGTGGTGTATGACTGCACCAGGTATTGTTTGGTTGTTTGAACTGTACAATAAAGTGTTCTTGGGAAGGCAAATGCCATGCATTCTGGGAGCAATCGAAAAATAAACATTCTGGGGAAAGAACAGATGAAAACAAAAGTGTCCAGCTCCAAGGTAATACAAACTGTGTGAGGTAGTCAGGGAATATGAGAGCTTAACAGTCAGGGAGCAAGAGGAGGAATTGTTCCAGCAGGATGTGTCAGCCTCTTTAAACTGGTGAGGTTGACACTTGAACTGAAATGTAGTCTGCTCACACAAACTGGGGTCCATCGGCTTGAATGAAGTCCAGGTGTCGTCCAGTGGCTGCACCCATGTGAGATGGTCCACAGGATACATGAGCATATTATCAAACTGCACCCCAATATTAACAACAGGATAAATAACTGTGTGTTGTCCTGACTATGGGATCAAAGTACAGATAGAGCAGCCTTGTGGTGAACAAATGGGAACACTAACTGTCCACCAATCAAGGTGAGCTATAGCAAATTCAGGTATTTTGGTACTAGCCATATGGACAAGAGATAGTGGCCAGTGTCCTAACTTAGCAGTGATCAGAATTTCCTTTAGTATAGTAATAAGTTCGATCTGTACTTGATCACAGGCAAGAGCCCAGGAAATATTCTTTCCCAATCTATATTCTGCATGCGCTAAGGTAACAATTTTCTGTTCTATAATGGGAGATATAAGAGCAAAGGTATCTACAACTACATTGCACAGTTTAGAGGAAGCTTCATTAATAATATGTTGTGAAGTAAAACCATCAGCAGCATGCTGAGCAGTGGATCCCATTTTATTACGGAGCACCTCTATATCAATTATATTAAGGGCACCCAGTGCAGTCCCTGTGCCACCTAAAATTGTATCAATTAATTCACGCTTGTGTCGAAATTGCTTGGCTCGGGGTGTTACTGCCTGCATATCAAACCAAGTATTGAGCATTTGTATGTGGTTGGCAACAAACTGAGAGCAATTTGGATATTTGTGAGTAACTAGAAACAATTTGGGAAATAGATGCCAAGTAAGAAAATGGTATTCTACATCATATAAAACATTGTGTGGTGCATCATATTTAATCTGAAAGGGATGTCCTTCCTGAAATGGATGGATATCAGAAAGGTAGAGTACAGGAGGAGCAGAAGTGGTGGGAGGGGTGGGATGAGGGGTGGTAGGTAAACAAGATACATCCAAAAGGAATGAAGTCTCAGTGATGTGCTGTTGATCACTCACAACCCATGTATAAGTTATTTTCCAGGTACCTCTGTCCTGACAGGAAATATTGTACAAAATCAAGGCAGGAGGACCTAGAAAGTAATGTTCTGGAGGTGCCCTCGATTCTTGTGTCCTTTCTAGAGAAGTGGAAACTGGTGGCTCCCACTGTACTTGAGTGATGTTTAATGAATAGAACACTGGCTTGTCCTGTACGGAACAGAAACTCAAGATGACCATATCCTTTCTTTCCGGGAAAGGTGGGGGTATTTCTTGATAACGATATACCCCATCTGTGGAGTTAGCCCAGCCAATCATGCATATTCGGATGATAGTTCCTGTAATGAGACTTGGGTAGAACAGAGCAGATACAAGAACAACAGGAAACCGAGACATAATAAAAGCTAACTTGTTTCACTCTACTAGGGAGTAAACTAGTGCTCCCCACTTATACTATGCAACAACAGAAAATAATTTTTACTACTTATTTACATAACTATTAGACACATGTCCATTATGTAGGACACAGCAACTATACAGCAGAAGTAAATGGTTACCATCCTCAAGCGACTTTTGTTTAGAAAGCAGCTGTCCGTGCTGTTTTCAGAAAGCAGCTGTCCGTGCTGTCTACGGAAAGCAGCTGTCCGTGCTGTCTTCAGGTGGTATCTGAAAACAAAGACTGATAAAACACGTAAGCATAGGGCTGAGGTGGGCCTTAATTGTTTGATTCATTCTTTCTACCTGCCCTGCTGCCTGTGGTTGGTATGGAATGTGGAGTTGTTGTTCTATGCCTAGAAAATCAAACAATTCCTTGATGAGCTGAGAAACAAATGCAGGACCATTATCAGAATCAATAGTCTTGGGAATGCCCCAGTGTGTAAAATATTGCATAGTTAGAATTTCTGCAGTGGTTTGAGCAGTTTGATCTGGGACAGGGAATGCTTCTACACAATGAGAAAAGGAATCAACAACAGTGAGTGAAAATCTATTTTTCCTAGCTGTTAACGGAAGAGGGCCCACATGATCTATTTGCAATCTCTCAAATGGGCCACGAGGAGGTGCTCTCATTAACTGTCCCCTTCTCTTTTTAGGTTGCCTCCCAAATGAAGCACAGATTACACAGGAGGAAACATGATCCTGTATATCATGTTTCATTTCTGGCCACCATACCAACCTATTAAGGATAGTCTGCATTTCTTCTGCTTTAGGGTGTCCCATAGGACCTGCACCATGAACCCAATGCATCCATTCTTTACCTCGAGCTCTAGGGATAGCTATAACCAAGCCTTCCTCTCTTTTTGCACATAGAATGTCTTTCTCTATAGCGAGTGTGAGAAAGGGTGTGTGCTGATATAGGTTATCTGGGGCGTCCTGCACAAGCTTCCTCAAATTGGAAAGCTCAGGGTCCTTTGTCTGCAGTGCTATGAAGTAATCTGGTGGTATCTGATCATAATCTGTGGAACGTGTAGCAATAGCAACCATGCGTGTCTGCTCATACCAGGGCCATATGAGGCCTACATGGCATGCTTCCTTGGCTAGTGAGTCTGCTAATGTGTTTCCTTTCACTAAAGGGCCTTTCTTCCTATGTGCCTTTACTTTAACTAAATGTACTCTCTGAAACTTCTCACTCAGTTCTTGTGCCATAGTCCACAGTGATGACTTTTTCACCGTGGACCCATCTGTGGATTTAAATTTATTTGCCAGCCACCAGGGTAACAGGGCAATGGCACTCTTAAAGACATAATCAGAATCTAAAATGATTTGTATCTCTGGGTGTGAATCCTGATATTGTTGCATACAAGCCACAAAAGCAGCCAGCTCACAGTACTGTGCTGACGCGGACCAACAGGAATACTGTCTCTGCAGTACCACTTGGTTATTTGGGTCCAATTGTACAATTGCAAAACCTGCTAGTCGCCTGCCTCCTTCACATTGGCTACTACCATCAACATTTACTGTAGGAAGAAAAGGTGAAATTTTGTCTAGTCCTAGTTCCCTAAAAATCATGTGATTAGGGGCACTGGGTGAGGACTGACAGTCATGAAGTTGCCCCTCCAGCAAGATTCCAGCCACTTGCATGTTAGGTTGTCAGGCTTCTCTCTGGAACTCCATTCTTTGCAGTGCCTTAGATGATCTGGCACCACTCCGTCCCTCTCCTAGGCCCCGCAGTTCAGGGCATTCCCCCTGGTTTCATCCACCCTTACGTCTTCAACGGACCCAGCTCCGCCAAGTGCAGCGCCAGTGGTCCCGCCACCCCTCGCCAGAACTACTTCTTCGCTTTAAGAAATTATCTCTTGCCTATCGTGCAGCCGTTCAGGCTGCCAAGCGTTCCTTTTACACCGCTGAGATTTCTGAGGCCGTGCACTCTTCTAGGCAACTCTTTTTAATCCTCCGTAAACTTTCTTCTACTGGTCCGACTTGCGTTTCTGCAGCTAAAGCCCCGGATCCCCATCTTTTGGCCGCTTTCTTTTCTGATAAAGTACTGAACCTGCGTTCATCCTTTTCGAATCCCTCCCCACCCCCTCCACTATCCCCTGTGTCCCCTGCCCCCCTCTGTGGGATGTCAAGCTATTCCTCTGATTCTTTGCCGATTCCCCCTTCCTCTCCGCCTAATCAAGCTCTTGCCCACACCTGTTCTTCTTTCCATCCAGTTGTTTCTGTTGAGGTATTACAGGTTTTGTCCAAATCAAGAAAGACTACATGCGCATTGGATCCAATCCCGTCCCGCTGGTTATCTGAGCCTCCCTTACAACTTGTGTCATTTATCACTGTCATTATTAACTCTAGTCTGTCTTCTGGTTTTTTTCCATCTGTGGAAATCTGCAGTTGTCCGCCCCCTTTTGAAGTAGTCTTCCCTTGACCACTTTATTTTGTCGCATTGGCGCCCGGTCTCAAATCTCCCCTTCTTAGCTAAACTTCTGGAACGGTTTGCCTTTGAACAATTGAATTCTCATGTCGAGGCCACCAATACTCTCCACCCCGTCAAGCAGGTTTCCGGCAGGGGCATAGTATGGAAACTGTCCTGTTAGCACTCTTAAATGAACTTCATGTTGCCCATGACCATGGTGATGTCACTCTTATTGTTTCCCTTGACCTTTCCGCAGCATTCGATTTGATTGATCACCGGACTCTCCTTTCCCGTCTATCTGATATAGGGCTGCGGGGCACAGTCTTACAATGGTTTCGTTCTTTTCTTACAGCTCGCTCTTTCAGTGTCCATTTTGGTGGTCAGTCCTCTTTTGGTGGACCCATAACTGTCCTCTCCCTCTCTTCCTCTCACCTGTGGTGTCCCTCAGGGTTCTGTTCTCTCCCCCCTGCTATTTAATATTTTCCTTGCTCCCCTGCCCCTTTTGATTCAGCAATATTCTGTATCCTCGTATATTTATGCAGACGATACCATCCTCCTTTGTCATGTTTCTCTGCTCACTTTGGATATTTCCCAGTTCAACGACTGCCTCTCTCATATTGCCTCTTGGCTTTCGCAGAATTTCCTCCACTTAAATCCTTCCAAGTCTTCGGCTATGTGGGTATCTTTGAATGGCTCCTGTCCTAATGTTCCCCAATGATTGACTCAGTCCCTATCCCACTTGTCTCTTCTTTTCGTTACCTAGGAGTTATTCTTGATTCTTCACTTTCTTTCCATAACCATATTTCTTCTCTTACCCGTCGTTCATTTGCAGTCCTCCGTCAGATTCGGGCCGTTCGTTCCCTCCTTCCTTTTGGTTCTTTGGTCACCCTTGTTCTGGCACTAGTTATCAGTAGACTTGATTACTGCAACATTCTTTTGGCTAACCTCCCGAATTATCAACTTCAGCGCTTACAATCTATCCAAAACACTGCAGCTCGTCTTATTACTTTGCTCATCGTTTTGATCATGTTACTCCCATTCTCCTTAAGTTGCACTGGTTACCTCTCCGGTTTCGTTTTCATTATAAGTTTCTCATTCTAACACATCGCACTATTCATACTGACAATCCTCGGTATCTTGCTGGCCTTATTTCTCTTCACACCCCCTATCGTCAACTTCGGTCCCTTCATGCAAACCGTTTGTCCCTTCCCTCCCAATCACAAGCCCGCTTAGAACAAACTCGACATTCGGCTTTCTTTTTCCTCGGTCCTTTCCTTTGGAATGCATTGCCACCTTCCCTCTGGCTGGAACCCTCTTACTCCCAGTTCAAATCACTCCTCAAAACTCATCTGTTCCAACAAGCTTTTGACCTCCCTCCTGGTGCTCCTCCCTGAAGTTATCTGTCGACTTGTTTTGTTCAGTGTTTATCATGTACGTCTTGTCCCCCCCCCCCCTTTTTTGTCTGTTGGTGTCCTTGGTCTAGTCCTGTGATTATAACCTTTGTGCCCTATCCTTTCTTTGCTTTCCTGTTATTTATGGCGTTCTTTTTTCTTTTTTATGATTTGCAGTGCTGACCTTTTTATTGTACACCACTTTAATGCTTCGGCCAAAGCGGTCTATCAAATGTTGAAATTAAAAAAAAAAGGTTCTTTCAACAATTCAAACTTTACATTCTGTGCTTGCAACATGAGAGTCCACTGGACTGTTCTCTCAGTCCTAATCTTGCTACATGCTAACTTTCCCTCTACAATGAATTTGAGGGGGGTGTGATAGCTGCATATGTATGTGGTTTGAGCACCAATGATGTATGTAAATTTCTGCATAGCAGCATAGGAAGCCAGTACATGTTTTTCACAGTTTCCCATTTTGAATTCAGGAGAAGTGAGAACTCTGGAACAGAAGGCAATAGGTCGATCTACTCCTCCTAGGCGTTGTGTTAGAGCTGCACCTATACTGTTCTCTCCAACTACAGGGTACAGGAAAAAATGTTGTGTGTGATCTGGGTGTGCAAGAACAGGAGCAGAAGTCAGAATGTGCTTTAATTTAGTTACAGCTTCTGTATGTTCTTCCTCCCAAACATAACCTTTACTTTTTAGCAGGGAGTAAAGTGGAGCTGCCACTTCAGCATAATTGTGCATGAAGTCACGACAGAAACCGGTGAGCCCTAGAAATGACTGGAGTGATTTCTGATCTGTAGGAAGTGGAAGTTTCTGTATCAGCTCTATCCTCTGAGAATCTACAGATTTACCATCCTGGCCAATAGTAACCCCTAAAAAGGAAACCTGTGATTTGCACAGTTGAGCCTTGGCAGGATTAACTTTAAGACCAGCTTGTAAGAGGGCTTTTAAAACTTCTCTTACATGATTCCAGTGTACAGCTTCATTCTCAGACTGAATCAGAATGTCATCTACATACTGAATTATATTATCTCTGCAAGACAATAGTGACAGGACTTCCTGCATGTATTTATGAAATATTGAGGGGGAATCCTTATAGCCCTGTGGAAGCACAGTCCATGCATATTGTTTATTCAGCCACTGAAAGGCTGTTTTGTACTGGCATTCAAGGGCCAGGGGCAGACTCCAAAACCCATTGGATATGTCTAAAACAGAGAAAAATTTACATTTGGGGTTCAGTTTAGAGATCATTTCAGGGTATGAGGCTACCACAGGCACTACAGATTTTGAAACTTGATTCAGGGCACAGAAGTCCATAGTGAGCCTGAAGGAACCCCCGGTTTAACTATCGGCCAGGCTGGTGAATTGCATGTGGAAGAAATAGGTCTAATCAGACCCCTCTCCTCCAGTATCTTCACAATTTTAGTCACTGGTTCTATAGCCTGATGAGGTACTGGGTATTGTTTCTGTGGTGGAGGATCCTCGCCTTCCAACAGTATTTCTGTGTGAATTTTCCCACAATCTAACTTGTCTTGAGCCCAGACTGGAATATCAGCCACCTCTGAGGGAATTACACACAGATCATACTGCTGAGCTGTCTTGGTGCACTGAGTTGCTAACTGCATGGGAATGACTTCATGCACTAATGTTTTAGAAGCACTTGAAGTTCCTGAATACTGCCACAATTTAAGATTAGCCATATCCACCACCAAATGTAACTGGTTCAGAACGTCAATTCCAATTATTTCTTTTGGTGTGTTCACTATAGTGGAGGCAGTGGTTTCCAACATTTCCTTGTTTTGTTCACTGTGCACAGGGATACCCCATTTAACTGGGATAGCCACACATTTGGAAGCTGTGTCATTAATTCCTTGAATTTCATAAATTTCCATATTTTTCTGATCTGCAGTGGGAGAAGCTCTGTTTGTAAAACTAATTCTAGCCCCTGTGTCAATCAAAGCTAGTTTATCCTGACCCCCTATTCTACTGATAACATTGGGGCGTCCACAAGAGTCCAGTATCAAGGATGTTACAAGCCTTAAACTGTATTCTGGGCCTGTATCTGTTTCATCATCCAGAGGCTCTGGAATTGAGTCCTCTGCTGAGAGAACGGAGGCAGGCTGGGCTATGAAGGCTTGAGACATTTTGATATCTGAACCCAGGAGGTCAGGACACCCTTATGCACTAGCCTTGTGTTTGTCCTGAGCTGCTTGTATGTCCTATTTTAATTTATCTATTTCTACCTGTAGTATCTGTTTGTCCTGTTCCCATTTAATTTTCTCCTTTTCTAATCCATCTCTCTGTGCTTTGATCTCCTGAAAGGGAATGTAACCTGAGGAGTTTCTAAAAGTACCTCTGCTTTGTCCTCTCCAAGGTGTCTGTCCTCGGTATCCTTTGTCTGTGTTTTTTGTGTATTGAGAGGATCCCTCAGCTTGCCACTTCCATGCTTCTGATACTGTTATACCTGTGAGGGCTGGGTCTTCCAAACAGACCCAATTCTGAGCATTAAAGTATCAAGAGGGGTTGCTTTAGGGTCTTCAGAAAATAACAGAAGATGTTTTGTAATCTCAGGGGATAGTAAGTCTAATAAAAATGCCTTATGCGTGCTCTCCCCATAATCTTCTGCATTGGGCCAGGACTCCTGCTTATTAAGAACTGCTTTTAAAATCCAAGCTCTATATGCAAACTCGTCCAGTGTATCATTTGGTAGAGGTGAAATAATTTTAAATACTTGCA
This sequence comes from Ichthyophis bannanicus, assembly GCA_033557465.1. Classification (NCBI taxonomy): domain Eukaryota; kingdom Metazoa; phylum Chordata; class Amphibia; order Gymnophiona; family Ichthyophiidae; genus Ichthyophis; species Ichthyophis bannanicus. The sequence continues at coordinate 1,739,119,741 of CM066032.1, forward strand.
TTGGGGAACAGTGAAATAGTTTCTCAATGCCCCTTTTAACCAACTGGTATGGGTGAGTGAGAGAGCCAACTTTATAATAGTGTGGCCCCAGAGCCAGATGCATAAGTCTATCAAAGTCTGATTGTTTTCTTCTGTATTTCCCTAGACCCCAGTGAATCAGAATATCAGTGGCCCATTTGCACCAGTCATTAATATTAAAAGGCATAGGGCCAGTTTTCTCAACTATCCTTTCCATGTCCCTATCTTTTAAATTGTCCTGCAGCATCACTTTAACTGGTGCTCTGAGTTCGGTACTGGGTGCCGGGTCTGAGTCATCTGAATTATCCTCCTGACACAGGTCCTCGTTATTGCTCTGTTCTGGCTGAGATAAACTATCAGGATTTTCTTCCTCTGCTTCAGCTTTATTTTTTCCATTCCTAAGTCCAGCTATGCATACTTCTGTATTCTTTTGTTTCTCAATAGCTTGGATGCATGGCTTATAGGGTGTGTCATAGGCATAGGGGGCTGAGGGAGAAAAGGGTGTTGGCCAGGGCGTATATTTCTTTTGTCTTTCAGAGGCCAATTGATCCTTAACGTGCCTCAATTCAAGTTTAAGTGCTTCTAATTGCTCACTAACAGTTATAAAAGAATTTGTGGCTTGTATCACCTGAGCCCTTTGCATAGAAATTTGTGCCTCCTCAAGGTCTTTGGTCAATTGTGTACAATGAGAAGTCAGTTCAGTATTGTCCTGTTTCATGCTAATGAGCCCCCTGCACATGCCTTGGATAAAAAGGCATTTTCTTTTATTTGTTTTCTTTTTGAATTCTTGATAATGGTTTAACATTTGTCTTTGAATATTATACCATGATGACTCAGGGAATTCACCTTCAAAGGGACCACCTTTTCTCTTACAGTATGTCAGTACTATTTGTTTCAGTTCTTTAAAATCAAAGGCTTCCATATTTGAGACTGCAGAAAGACTGTAGTTGGTACAGGGGCCTAGCTTATTATGTTTTTATTTGGTTTTATGCGACTATCTCAAATGTGCAACTTTGGAAGGAGGAATGCTAACTTTTATGAAGAAGTGAGACATAGAATTATAGTTGGAATGGCATAAATTTTATGGGTGTTCAGTAAAGAGTACTGGCATAAAGACCACACCTTAAAATTATACCTGAATAAAAAAGTGCTTACCACCTTTTAACAGGGTGGAAGTTCAGGATGAAATTATAGTAAGAAGGGTGTTAGGAGATTAACAGAATTGTCAGTTATACCTGACAGGAGACTAAGAAATAAAAGGCAAAGGGACAGGAGGTAATAGTGTTACCAGGAAAGATGTATATTGTATTCAATGAGGGACTGTTTACCTGTGTACCACTTCCAAACTAAAGCTGGACTATCTCTCTGTCTTTTCTTAGCAGCTCAAATACTAGAGAAAAATCTGTGCCTTGTAACAAACCATAACAAGCCTCTACCTACAAATAAGAAAACAGCAAGCCACTCTATGTAATGTCCCTAGGTGTAGGTAATATTAAAATTCAGGATTATTACAGAGCCTTTTGACAATAAAAAATCTCACCTTGTCTATCCCACAAAACAAAGGTATCACTGGAACTTTTCACTAAATCCAGGCTGTAACCAAAATTGTCAATTGTACATGGTCACAAGAGCTTTTGATTTTCCTGTCGCACCCTGTCTGAAATCCACTTTAATGTATCAAACAAAATTATTACTTACCCAACTGGAGATCTGCTGTGAAGTCTGAGACGGCCCCCATAAAATGTAATCTTCTTAAAAATGTAATCTTTTGGTAATGTAATCTTCCGCCGCTGATCTCCACCTTTGGCTACGCTCCGTTCGGTCCTGGGTTCATTTCACAGAGACAGTAGGGTAAGCAGCACAAATAAGACAACCAAAACTGGTGTGGCTTGGAAAACGAGTTTTATATCGAAATAGGCTTATTACATAGGTACAGAACAGAGTTATATAGTGGTTGTTACAGAGCTGCTTCAGTGTGCATCAATGAATCTATGTGTGTGTGTGAATGTGTGAAGTGTGAGAGAGAATAGAGTATATGAAAGACTCTATGTGTGTGCATGTATGTGTGAGAGAGATCAGAGAGAGAGAGAGAGGGGGGAGGGGTGAAGAGAAGTGATTGTCAGAGCCTCCTGTCCTTCATGTCCGATGAATAGAGAGAGAGAGAGAGAAAGAGGAAGTGTTTCTGTCCTTTATAGTGAGTTTTCTCCAGCACCTCCCTTTGAGGTCTGCTATTGTTTCCAGCATCTCCCTTTGAGGTCTGCTATCACTTGATTTAGCAAGGAGGGGCTGCAGACCAATCTTATCAGGCCCGGAGACTGACATCACCAGGGGGTCAGAGCTAATCTCATCTTGTAAACTACCCTCATTAAGTTTGGAGACTGACATCACCAGAGTAACAAAGCTGCTTGAAATCCAAGGTCTGGGAAAAAGCCATGACACCTATGCTAGGCATAATGTCATGCTGATGTATGCTGACATCTACCTATGCTAGGCATAATGTCATGCTGATGTAGGCTGACACCTGGTCTGCCCTGTGCACTAGTGGCCCCCACTCTATGACCTACATACACCTTCCTTTGCCCCATTTGCACCATCAACATAGTGCCCATTCATACTTGGGCACTATGCTGTTGCTTCTAATAGAGCACTACTATCACTTTCCTGGGCTCACCTGTCTGTGCAGCACATTGCAGACATTAAAATAGGCTCTCTCTCCTCAACATACACCCTTTAAGCGAAGTTTTGATATGCGTTAAGGTTCCTGATGTTAAGGTGCCATCGTTAAGGGAGCAAGCCTTGTTCTCGCCCACTCCCTGCCCATTGACCCCCACTCTCCACCTACTCTCCATCCACAGGGCACTTTACCGCTGCTGGTACCATTAATGCGTGCCAAAGCGGTGTTAATGCATGAGTCCACCATTAGCACGCGTTAATGGCATACTTGTTCCTTTAGCGTGGTTTAGTAAACATACTCCTAAATTTCCTTTTTCAAACATACTCTCTGGTCTTCCAGCTCTCAGTAGGCCACATAAGGATGCCAAGAGGTCTCCCTGATCCTGAAGATCCAGGTACCCCAACCTTACATCCAATGTTCCCTCTAATTTTCTGTAGGCTGTGTGCGCATAAAATATCAGCTGTGCAGCTTTTGAAGGAAGGTTAAATTTTTGTGCGCCACATAACGACACTCGGAGTTGTATACTTTAAAATTTGACTACACGTCAGAATACAGTATATACACCACATTGATTTTAATCAAATTAAATGAAAACAGACAATTACTAAATGAAGCAGAAAATTTCTAGTAATTACAATCACAAATTTTAAATTTTAAGACGTCTGTGTTGTTTTCTATCAGAATCAGAACCGTAATTTTTGTGCGCACTGTTGTAAAGTATGTGCGCTCGCTCGGCGAGGTGTGTGCGCGCGCACACGCGCACAGCTTAGAGGGAACAGTGCTTGCATCCCAACTATCTTCCCCGAACAGCAGATAAAAAGGAAAGAAAATGAGCTAAAGTGGGCTCATGAGTTTTGCTCAATATTGCCTTGTTGGTTAAGTATTTTCCCATATCAGTTCCAGTGTTCTGCAGTATTATCTGATAATGATTTTTCTCAGTGATTTATGTTGGATGTATGCAGGATATTTTCAATAAAGATATTTTGAATTTAAAACAATTTTATGCTGCATTGCTGCACCTTCTTCTAGTCCTAGATATATTTATGTGCCTTCCTGCTCCAGTTCTTTTATATTAGTCATCCATCACAGAGATATTTTCATTCTTTTCTTTAATTTTCAATTAAGAAATGTGGTATTCACACATTTGTCCTGGCCAAAAATCATCCTGATGAGAAATTCTTCACTACTCAGAGTTATTCCTTTAAATTATGATCACTTTAATTGTACAGCTTCAAATTGCTTAGAAACAGTAAATGTGATGTTATTTGGGGGTCATTGGCACCTCTGGAATTAAAGCTAAATCCCTGACCTGATAAGTTATTAAGACTTCTCAGCGAATTAAGTACCAGACAAAACAAGACTAGTGAGAGGGAATCCTTCTGAAATATTCCTCACTGTAACTTGATATTAGGATTGACAAATTGTTCTTTATAATTCAGATGGAAGATGGTCTGCAACATTTTCTACTGTACTTGATCAATCCAAGGTTAATTCTATACAATTCCAAGGAATTTATTTTCCAAGAATGTGGGATAGAAGTAACTTAGTGTAAATCACGATTTTAGAACGCGCTAAATTTACATGTGTCTATCCATAATACATAGAAATTACAAGGGATGTGTCAGGCAGAGTCATACCGAGGGAAGATTGCGCCCTGTGCGACTTGCACATCGGGCGCGTGCCCCCCCCCATGGTGGGAGAGAAGAGGCGCACCCGATGTGCAAATCGCCAGCATGCTAAGCAGATCTTTCCCTCCAGGGAGGGAAAGTTCTGCTTAGCATGCCGGCGGAAGGCTTAAGGGGTTCATTTTAGCTTTCTTCCGTTGCCTGCCGCCGCTGAGAGAAGAAAAAGTGGCAGCGGCAGGCAACGGAAGAAAGCTAAAATGCGCCCCTTAAGCCTTTGCGCCCTGTGTGGCCGCACCGCTCGCATAGGACTAGGGATGGGCCTGATGTCAGGGATATAGTCAGGGTGGGCCAAAAATCTCATTTCACATAGGAAATGCAAAATTGTCCACATTGGGATTTATAGCTTCTCCCTGGCATGAATAAGTTTTTAAAAAGTGTTCATTTCAGCCAGCTCTTTACGGAAGAGCTTAAAAGGGTTATCCTCCTTAATCTTCTGTTTATTTCCTCCTCCAAATTCAAATGAATTAAAGATGGCCAACTGTGTAGTTAACCGGCAGCATTTATACATACAGGGAGTCATTTTAGAAGCCTTTTCATGATCTGTACATATAAAACGCAGGGTAAGTCACCATCATGTGTTAGGGAGGAAAGTGGGTAGGTTAGGATTGTAATGTGGGCATGTAGAGCACATTGCCACTAGTGTGAAGTCAATTGTTACACACTCAGCTATAATATGACAATTAGCATGAGTGCAAATAACAATACATCTATGGATGGTGTTAGTTGCACCCACATTAATCGTCTCACATGTTCCGGTGCTCTGTCGTGTGCTAAATGCTGGAAGCTTGCTGGGCATGTCCATGATAGGTAGTGCATGACCATTATACTTACCACATGTTAGTTTTGCCATTAATCGTGTGATAAATAGTAAAAGGGACCCATAGTCTTTTTGATGATTTGACAGTGCAACAGATGGCTTTTTAAATTAACTTTATATTAAACCAGGCATGCGATTGTTTGTAAGTTCATAAAGAAAAGTGTAATTTTTCACTTTTAAAAAATTGCAAACAGCAGAAAATTTATTGGGGATTTTAGGCACTCCGCCTGAAGTGAGTGGATTCTATTATTAATTTAAGGTTGGCAAATAGTTTACAGAATTAGCAAGAGTTCTCGATCAAATAGCTTCTTTATCATCTAAACCTGCAAAGCCCTTGGTCTTTTGATTTTTTTGCACCTTCTTAAGAGGTTAGTGTATATACTGGAAAGAAGACGGAGGAGATCAAAGGGTCAAGCAAATGAATCCTTTTGCTCCCAACACAAAACAACATATAATTCTGCTATAGTGGCAGCTAAAAAATATTGTTATTCCTCACTGACTGCCGGTTCTGGCAGCTGTTCTAAGAAACTCCTTCAGATTGCCAATAAGCTATTATATCCATTTGCTTCCACGCCTTCTTCCTCTCTTATTCACACTCCAGATTGCAAGGAATTTGCTTATATTTTTAATAAAGAAAATCCGATATTTGAACTGAATTGATGTGTATACAGCTTTGTGGGCAAAGTAGCTGTATTGTCTTGTTAAAGCATTGTTTTCCCGTGCATTTCACAGAAAAGATACAATTCTTGTTGTTGAGGGTCAGTCTGACTGTCTGTTGTGTAAGTTTGCATGCCCAAATAAACAAATGAGTATATAAATGAAATTTTAAGGAAGGAGCAGTGAGATGTGGGATGGCAGAAAGGGCAGGTCCCACTCTCTGAACAGTGAACAATCCAGCGATTCGATAGGAAGAGCCATGGGTGAAAGTATAGAAGGTGGAATGGGGTGGGCCAAGGGGCCATGGCCCCACCAATATTTGGCCAACACATCAGCAACTACAGAGCATGGGGGCAGGGCTTGGATACTGGCATATTTGGCTCCTCCAACCAAAACGATGTTCCATTGTCCCTGGGTGACAGGAAGGCCATATTGCAACCTAAACGTGAAGAACCTGTGGTGGCAGCATGATGGGATGACCTGAGCTTATAAGATTTTGTTGTAACTTTACAGTGTTGCCTTGCTGCCTCCAGGTTTTCTTCCTCAATCCTCAACTGTACTGGAAGTATCAGAACTACTTAAATGGAGGAGTAGCCTAATAGAGCAGCAAGCCAAGAACCAGGGTAGGCACTGATGCTCCTTGTGATCTTGAGCAAGTCACTTAACCTTCCATTGGTTTAGATACAAACTTAGATTCTAAACCCTTTGGCGACAAGGAAATACCTACTGTATCTGAATGTATCTTGCTTGGAAATATTACTGAAAAAGGCATGAGTTACAGTAAATCCAAATTCCTTTCTCCATTTCCTTCTTAAGTACACATCATCTCCTGTTCCTACATGGCAGTCTGTTTGTAATAGCTGGGTGATTTTACATTTCATACTGTGACATGGCCTCGTAGCAGCAGGAATATTGGGAATGGCAAGGCAACATTGTTAATCTTTACACATGGAGTGGAGGTAGACTATAGGGTAAATTAAAATTCTTTATTGGAACAGCCTTCGTCAGGGGTCTAAAAAAATAATAATTACACATATATTGTGACATAGCAAGTCCTTCTGGCCCGGTAGAAATGCTTGAAAACCAGGTAGAAAGTGCAGGGCTGCAAGATAAACAAAGGCACATGGCTACCAGTTGTCAGGGAAACAAGGCACGAGAGAAGGAAACACGCCCCTGCTATCAGTTTAGGGGAAAGTCTGAACACCTGCTAGGGGGTGGAGCCAGGCCCTACCCAGGAAGGCTGTCTCATAAGGAGGCCCCAGCAGGCAGAGGGAGAGAGGAGAGAGAGGAAAGCAGACTTCCGGTGAGAAGTTGGAAGGAGTTCTCAGCTGAAGGGAGGTCAGAGACTCCAGTTGAGAGCTATCGAAGGAGCAGACCAGACCAGCTGAAGCATACAAGGGATTACAAGCAGCCAGAAAGGCATTTGGAAACTGCCTCACACAGGTTCAGCAGGGAACCAACCGGTATTTTTAAACCTCAGAGGAAGGCCTCCACAGCCAGGTCCCCAGGTAAGCCCAAGGGCTGGGATTACAGGAATCCATGTGAATTTAACAGCCTGGAAGGTTGGGGCTACGGTACTGGCTTTAGGCAATACTTAAACCCTGAATGTATTGAAAGGCTCAGGGTTGGAGAAAAGGGCGCGGCCCTAGAAAGAACTGGCCAAACTAATCCTAGCTCAGAGGTGGAACTTATGGACACAGAACCACCTTGTATGAATTATCCCACAGAGGAAATGGATTGCACAATTACTTTATCTGAACAGATAATATCATTATGTTAGAAATATAGGGTGAAGCAAATACAAGCTGGCTGTGAGAGAAACAGAGCTGTATGAAATAATGTGCTGAATTTCGACCTGCTGGAAAGAAAATGTTTATTTCATGCTGAAGAAAGCTATTCTTATTTTTGTCCTTTTTGCTGCCAGAGAGCAGATATTTTGTGTTACCTTTTTATCCTTGTGAAGTCCAACCCCGGGAGGGGAAATAAATCCCTTTTTGCTTGCAAACATTCTGAGTCACACTACTCTTCATTTGAACTGGTGGTAAACTACATTTCCCTACGAGCACTGCTCCAGGAAGTAGCAGAACATTGGTTTAAAGAAGGAACTTAAACTCCTTAACCCCTACCTATGGGTACTGGAAAGGGGAGGGATCACTATATATATATATATATATATATATATATATATATTTAAATTCACATATAAAATACATAAAAACATTAGATAAAAAGAAACATATGGAAATCAATAATGGAACATACCAAACTCCAAATTCGGTGATGGGTGTCTCAATTGAGAACACCAAGGTTAAGATGCTAAATACACCAGACACTAAGGGTATGTTTACTAAAGCGCATTAAGGTAACAGGCGTTAATAGCAGTGATAAAGAGCGTTAATCCTTAAAAGGTGTTGGCCGGGTAGGGGGCGTTCTGGCGTAAAGTGCCCTATGGGTCGTTTAATGCATGTTAACAGGACATCGCACGTTAATGTGACAAATGCGCTTTAAGGTGGAAAGCATGCACCTTAAGGCACGTTAAGGTGACAATCATGCTTTAAGGTGGAAAACATGCACCTTAAGGCATGTTAAGGTGATAAACGTGCTTTAAGGTGGAAAGCATGCACCTTAAGGAATGAAAATGGCTGTAACCCAAATACTGGATAGAGCACAAAAGAAAGTCAATGTAAAGATGATGAAAGGAAGGACAGGTGGGAGCTGATGGACTTGCCATATAAATGGGCACCCTACATGGCAGCCAGTAAAGTGGACAGTCATGTGGGGGACAGGTGTACCACTGCACAGGGTGGAGCCAATGTAAACTGCTGCAATGTCAGTGTGTGGCATAGGATGGGGAAGATGTGTCCTTCAGCAGAGCCAGAAGTGGCAGGATGTTTGCAGCGACAGAAGGACAGAGTAGTAGTGGTGATGTGCAGATCAGGCACAGGAGAGGTGAGCGCAAAGAGCCGAAATGTGGAAGAGTACAAGCGTAGGTCATGGTGTAGCAGCTTGCACAGGAAGTCATGACTGTACACAGCTGACAGAGGCAGATAGATGGGCTGAAGGCCGAATGTGGGCTGAGGAGAGAGTGGTATGGGCTGGCAGCACCGATGTGCAGAGCCCTCACTGTTACAGGCATGAAAATGATCTGAATAGCACACAGTCACAAAAAGAACAAATAAGAATCAAACTCCTGTCTATTGTTTACTGAGACATTACACTAACCAGTAGGCTGCACCTCCACATGGCTGGGTGCAGCAATGGCTGGATACAAAGAGACTGCAGGTCACTGCCTAAAATGTCTGCTGTGTGTGCCGGTATAGGGTAGCCCCCACCAGTACCCATGATGAAGTGCACATGCAGAACAGCAATCTACAGCTGATCACCAAATGGAGAATGCACTTATCCATCACCTCAACTCAGTAAGATGCACTGACAGTGTGTGATACAAGCACAGAGCAGCTACAGACTATGCTACTGAGCAGTTTCTGCAGTCACCCTGAGGGTGAGGATGGGCGCCCAGCACCTGGTCCCCAGAACTTGCAATCCTAAAGATGGTCTCTGCTGCCGATCCCCATCACTACCAGTGTGTGAATAGTATTGTCTGCAATGTAATATGCTAATCACCTTGTTTCCTGCAAAATTGCAGCATGCTGCATGCGCCAGTCATATCTAGCCCTGTGATCTGCCCCTGGTGGACAGGGATTTCTCTTAGAACAGTACATGTCAATACCCAGTGTTAAACTGCCGATGCCATGGATGCCAACTACCCGGGGGGGGGGGGCTCTAGGCTTGCATGGGATTGTTACTTGAGCCCTCCTGGCCTAACAATTACCACAGGGAGTAGGTCTGGAACACCTTCTGTCCCAACCACCTAGGTCTAACAATCATTCACAGCAAGTACAGTCAGAATGTACACCACTGTGTTTTCCAGCCATACACATACCAACTGCAGATAGTCCTCTGGTTTGTACACATTGCCTGTGCACAGAGTGACCATGTGCACCCATGCTTGGGGAAAACTGCATGGACACCCAGCATTTGATTCAGTGATCAGGCCCCCAGGACAGGAAGTGCACCCACATCACTGGAACCAGACACTCTCTAGCACTATGTGGATACATAGCCATGCCATGGTCACTGCTCTGTCAGAGTGAGAGTGCCCTCCTAGCATGACATGCTGTGGCCACCCAGTCTATGCACATGGCAGACGGGCACTACAACATCTCAGCCATTGACCCTACCTCTGATGCAGACACATCCTGTCCAATCCACCCTGTTTCAGGCCATACCCACAAAACTTTGCTCCTCATCATGCACATTTGCAGACTAATGCTGGAAACAGCTTAGGCATTGCGAGGCTCAGTGAGGTGTAGAAAGCCACAAAACAATGGATAAACATACACACACACACACACACACACACACACACACACACACACACACACACACACACACACACACACACACACACACACTCTCTCACTCTCACATCAACGCGCTGTGCAAAAATGGGAGTGGTTGGCATTCCTGCCTGCCACCTTGGTTCCAATATCTGCTTGAGCATTGTTAATGTGTGCTCATTGTGCAGGAGCTAGTAGCATGCTGTGATGTTAATGCTCGCTCAGTGTGCCGGTGCTATCAGCCTGACTCTCCATTCAGCTGTGGATAGTGGAGCCTGTCTGTGTGGCTGATGGGTGTTTGTACCCTTGCTGGTCAATTCATTGGGGGGTTGTACATGTTGGTGTTGTACCTGCACTGTGGGCAAAAGTTTAGCCACAGGGGCCTGCAATGAATGATCTACAGCCAGGGCCTGAACCTGTGACTCTCTGCTCATATATGCACCAACTGTGTGCACTGAGCCACAGTGCTGCCAAATAGTCACAGCACTCCCTGGGGCTGACAGGCTTCACATCAGACAGACTTTGACAGATGTTTCAGTGTGCATGTCGCACAAGACCAGGGCATGGCTTTGGTCTGCTGCAGATGGGTGTTGCTGCCCCCTCCGCCAACATCCCCACACCATGCTGACATGCCCATGTGCTGTCTGTGTTGGTGGTGCACAGTCCCAGCCCATCCAACATGAGGGTTGGCAGGTGCCTAGGGTGCAAGGTCCAAATGGTGGGGGGGGGGGGGCAGAGGCATACAGGGACAGCCACATAACTCCCCCAACATCTGCAGGGACCCCATCACCGCCTGCCAACAATATGTCTCGGGGGAAGAATGACAGTCACTGCTTTGGTAGTCCCCTGGGTGCCTGCATGTTGCAACTACCTGAAGGGCTACAGTTGCTGGCACTATCTGCCTCTTCTCCCACAGCTGGGTTCAGCCACAGAGGGGGGGGGGGGAATCAGCCGGGATCTCTGCCTGGGGTGCCAGAACCCTTGGACCACCCCATGTGGCACATCTCCTTTCTGCAGCAGTAGCATGTCTGTGTGCCACTGTCATTGTGGGATCATGACGGACATCACAGATGGTAATGCGGATGGCAGGATACCCCTTTGTGGAGAGGCTAAAAAGGTTGGGGCTCTTCAACCTGGGGAAGAGATGGCAGAGGGGAGATATGATAGAGGTCTATAAATTATTGACTGGAGTGGAATGGATAAATGTAAGCTGATTGTTTATGCCATCAGAAATATTTCCCATTATAAAGGGTGCCCCAAGCCTGATTAAATAGGAGAAGAACCCATAACTATGTGTATAATGATGTGTTACAACTACAGAAATTTTTGTCAACTTCTGAAATGGCTAAGAAGTAGGTAGGAGGTTAAATTTGTTGTATTCGCTCCCTTGTGTGGAGTATTACTCCTTATTGCTTAATAATTATTATGTGGTTTTTTTGTTGTTGATTCTCTCCTCTTGATGTGATCTATTATGTGTCAATTTGGATAATTTTTGAATTTTGTTTTCTTTTTGGCTGATAACTGTTTATTTATGATCTGATTTGTAAATTCAGAAAAGAATTAAATAAAAGATTAAAAAAAAAAAAAAAAGAAGAACCCCCAAACGCCTTCCCACAAGAACAAGGCATACCACAAGGATCCACCCTCTCTGCCCTCCTATTTAACCTCTACCTTCAACCCATCACACACGTATTCAGAAAACACAACATCCAGTACTACATACAAGGTATCCCAAAAAAAGTGAGAACATCTCGTAAATTAAAAGCTTAAATAGTTTACTTATTTACTTTTTTTAGCTATATAACGTCTTTATTTTGACAATTTCCGGTCGCCATCTTTTTTTTAAAAATTTGTCAGTCGTTTACATCTCTTTTTGAAATTTTAAATAACTTATATGCTACGAGATGTTTTCACTTTTTTTGGGTCACCTGTATATGCGGACGACATCATGTAGTCACTCCCAATAGAAATAAACAATCCCACCTACAAGAAACTAACTGACTGCATTAATGAAACTGACTCTTGGCTAACATCCAACAACCTCAACCTGAACTACCAAAAAACTGAAGCACTGCTCATCACAAGGAACCAAGACACAAACCTACCCCAAACCATCATCCTCAACAACTCCACAATTCCCATCAAACAAGAAGTTAAATACCTCGGTATAATCCTGGATACCTCCCTCAGCATGATCCCCCACCTGAAACGAACAGCCAGAACAATCCTGTTCAAACTAAAGTCCATACAGCATTTAAGACCCATCCTAGAAGATAATGACTTCAGAGCAGTCATTCAATCCATCATTACCCCCCACTTCGACTACTCAACAGCCTATTGCAGGGTCTCCCAGCAAAAAGTCTTCACATACTCCAACGAATGCAAAACATTACCGCTAGAGTCACCTGCAAAGCCAAACTAACCAACCACATCACACTTCTACTAGACGGCCTGCATTGGCTCCCAGTAGAAAGTCGGATAAGGTATAAGCTCCTTGTAACAACCTTCAAACTCATCAACAAGATTGCCCCATCTTTCCTCTCAACCCTCATCCTCGCCCCTGAAAGCACCAGATCCCGCAGGAAAAATTCTCTCCACTCCTTAACTATCCCGCCCTCCATCCGCAAAACAAACATGCCACCAGTTCCAGAGAGTTCACATACTCTGCCCCCAGCATATGGAACTCCTTCCCACTACACATCCGTGCAATCAGAGACCTCAAAGACCTTAGAAAGCAACTCAAAACCCACCTCTTCACCATGCACTATGGAGCAAATGCCCTGTACCCGAACACACACAGACCACCAGGACAGCCCATCAACTAACACAACCAAGACAAGAGCTGTCTAAGAAAAATTTGCTCACACAGACGTAAGACTTCCAGTATATAGTTAAACCCTACCTAGTACATCCCTAAACCCCCAAATCACTATTCCTACCCTCAAACCAAGTTTTATGTAAAATGTTTTATTTCTGTTCTATGTAAAAATTTCACCTCTGTTCTATGTAAAAGGTTTACTTCTGTTCCATGTAACATGTTTTTTGTTTCTTGTAAACCACCCCTGATCTCTGGAAGGGGCGGTATAGAAATGTAACAAATAAATAAATAAAATAAATATTACATCCTATGAACTTCAGAAGGAAGCTCTCATTGGCACAATGCAATACTATTGTGAATATTAGGAGTACATTTGAGAGACCAATATCATATAGCATACACCCTGGCTTAGGCATAAGTTTCATTACTGTCACAGTATGGGGAAATATAGACCATTTGGAGACATTGCCCCTGAGAGAAAGCATAGACATAGACATACATCCTATTCCTAAACCTTCTCAATAGAGAGAAAAAATGTATAAAGGGGATTCACTGATCCTTATTTGAGGGCATTGTAAAAATACCATTGGTAGAGGATCTAACTGTGAAGTCTCCTTTTCTCTCATCTCACATCTTCTGTCTTGCAAGACTTCTTACAGCATTCTCAACTCCGTCCCTCCTTTTTCCTCAAGCCTTGCTCTCAGTGTTTCTTCCCACTTCTCCTAGTTTCTTCTCTCAGGCTTCCTCAAACATTTGAAGGGGAAGTTTAGAAAGGACATTGAGAGGGAAGTCCCATGTCCGTCTCAGGACGTGGAGAATTAGCCCAGTATTTTACAAAAGATTCTGCTAAATGTAGAGCCTCTTGTAAAATAGCTGCAGGACTACATGGGTATATGCCCCTCCGTGTCTGGCCAGGAGCAACAATTTTAAGAAGCTCAACATGGGAAAAAAGTTGTGGAAATCCCTCTTACTTATACATGGGAGCAGCCTCCAAAAATCGCCTGGGGGTGGGGTGTGAGGTAAATGGACTGCTATCTCAGCTGTGTCTCACATCTAGTTTCTTCCATCCTGCAGGATAGTTGACAGCTAGGACCCTAACCTGGTAGTCCCAGCAATCTGAACCCAAGTGTTGACCCTATACAAGCACATTTTCAGAACTAGGAATCTCTCCTTGTAGTCCTGGAATATCTTCCATTTTGGCTTCTCTTCCTTGGATGAAGGAATCATTCTGTTTTTTCTTAGCCAGGCCTCAATCCTTCAAGAACTGGAGCTCAGGCTTATTGAGCTTGCTACCTATCAGGATAGCAGAAAACAACCAAAAGTCAATTCTCTCCTCCCCAAATTAGTGCTTTAGACTCTTGCATGACATCACTATATTTCATCCTATATACTTTCCTAGTGGGGAAGCCAGATATATACTTCCACATATTATTCATTATACTGCTATCACAGTTCAGTAATGCAAAAACCATAAATATAGATCAGAACCAGAAACAAAATGAAACAAAAGAGCTGATCTATATCAAGAAAAAAAGAAAGAAAACAATACCAAAATAATTACTTTTGTTGGAAAGTTCACTTTGTAGGGGAAAAGGGAAAAGACCCTTTGAATTATTGTTTATTGTTTGTTTATAGGGCATTTGATATACTGCCCCCCGTTACATCGGGGTGGTTTACAATATAAATAAAAACAGAAAAATCAGAAACAGAAAGCGAGAGAGTTACAATTACTTGAAGAAAAAGAGAGGAGAGAGAAGACAGAGAGCAAGACAGGATAGAGAGATAGAGTCAGGGAAGTCAGTTAGATCCAGGAAAGGCACAGGAAACAGATGGGTTTTAAGAAGGGAGCGAAATTTAGAGTATGATTCTTCAAGACGGAGGGCAGTGGGTAGTGAGTTCCAGAGGGAAGGACCGAGAAAGAAAAATGCTGATTTGCGGGTGGATTGGAGGTGTGCACGGGAAGGGGCTGGAAGGTGAAGGCGGTTAATATGGATGGACCGGAGACTTCGAGAGGGGACATGGTAAGTGAGCAAGTCAGAAAGGTATTGAGGCCTGTGGAGATAGATGGCTCGATGGACCAGAGTGAGAACCTTGAAAGGAATCCGGAATTGTAATGGCAGCCAGTGAAGGTGTTGGAGGAGGGGAGTGATGTGATCACGCGGAGAGGCATGTAGAAGCATCCGGGCAGCTGTGTTTTGAATCAACTGTAATCGATGTAACTGATACTGAGGGATACCGGCATAAATGAAATTACAGAAATCTAAACGAGTTATGATTAATGAAAGAAGAAGGGTGGTAAGTGCTTGGGAAGATAGGAAAGGTCGAATGGCCTGAATCTGTCGAAGGCAGTAAAAGGAGCGTTGAGAGATAGAAGAAATGTGGTCATGGAACGTAAGTGCACTGTCAAGAGTAACACCAAGATACCGAAGTTTGGGCACTGTGAGAATAGGAACACCAGAAAGAATAGGAGTAAGAGACGGAGTAGGGGAACCGTGAGTGAACCAGACAGCAGCCGTCTTAGAAATGTTCAGAGCCAAACAATTAGTGGATAGCCAGGAGGAAACCAAGGATAAACAGTCCTCCAGTGGAGTAATATCAGGATGGGATGAGGAGGTGTGGTGCAACAGGAGGATATCGTCAGCATAGTAATAGCCCGAAATACCCGATTGCTGGACAAGGAGAGAGAGGGGGGCCAGGAAAAGATTGAACAACAACGGAGCCAGAATAGAGCCCTGAGGGACACCGCAAGTGAGGGGGAAGTGATCTGAGGTGGAAGCGCCAGAAGTAACTGCAAATGTATGAGAAAACAGGAAGGAATGAAACCATCGATAGATAACACCACGAATACCCGCATCCCGTAGCCGAGAGAGAAGAAGGGAGTGATCCACAAGATCGAAGGTGGCTGAGAGGTCAAGAGACACAGCGATGGTAATGTTGCCTTGATCATGGGAAGTGTGTACTTCATTGAGAACCGCTGTGAGGGTGGTTTCCACGCTATACCCAGACCGAAACCCAGATTGGCGGGAGTGCAGAAAGTGTGTAGAATCCAAGTGATGGGAGAGTTGCGAAAAAATGACTTTTTCAAGGAGCTTAGAGGCAAAAGGAAGATTGGATACTGGGCGGAAGTTAGCAGGAACAGAAGAGTCAAGGGAGGGATGTTTCAAGAGAGGACGAACCAGGGCGTGTTTCCAGGGGTCAGGGAAAATACCACAGGATAAACTAGTGTTCACAATGGTAAGAAGAGGATGTAAGAGTGCAGGAGGAGGATTAGTAAACCACGAAGAAGGAATAGGATCTAGAGGACAGGTAGTCTTGTGAGTAGTGGACAGTAGCTGGAGGAGTTCTGGTGAGGTGATTGGGGAAAAATGAGACCAAGTATGAGAGAGAGAAGGGGACCTTGAAGGCGAAGAGGGCAACGGTGGAGGCAGAGGTTGGGGGCAGGAAGGAAGAGAAGTGCGAAGGTTTTGGACTTTAGAGGAGAAGAAAGAGGCCAAAGTGGACGGGTCGGGAGCTTGTGAAACAGGGGGAGAGTCATGTTTGGGAGGTGCCTGAAGCTGGGAGAGAGTGTGTAGGGTGGCAAAGAGTTGACGTGGGCGATTAGGAGCTGAGGCAATAGATTTGGAGTAAAAGGTGCACTTGGCATGGTGAGTGCTGGAGCGGTAATGAGCGTGGGCGAGCTTAAATCATTGATATGAAGTGACATCGCGGGATTTCCGCCACGTGTGCTCAGCTCTCCTTAGTTGGGAGCGCAACAGGCGAAGACCTGGGTGAAACCAGGGGTGACAAAAGGTACGGCGAGGATTGTAGGGTTGAAGAGGAGCAACTTGATCCAGGGCGGAGGAAAGACCGGTTGACCAAGATGTTACTTGAGAAGAAGGCGATAAAGAGTGGAAATCCAATGGGGGTGGACAGTAGACGGCACAGAAGTTGGGAAAGGAGGCAGAATTAAGCCGGCGAGAGAGTCGAGTGGGTAGGGAAGGAGGAGGGGAGAGTGGTGGACTAGAGAAGAGGGAGAAAATAATACAGGCATGATCAGACCACGGGACTGCTTCCACTGTGGGAGATGAGATCTGAAAAGAGGAATTTTGAGAGAAGATAACCAAATCTAATGTGTGCCCAGCTACATGGGTGGGAGAAGCTACATATTGCAGCAAGGAAAGATCGTGAAAAAGCGTGGAGAAAGCAAGATCCCTCGAGGAGGTGGGAGAATCAAAATGAACATTAAAGTCACCAAGAATGAGCAGGTGAGGAAATGGGAGAGAGAGATCAGAAACAGTGGAAAGGAGGGAATCCCATGTGGAGGAAGAGGAAGAAGGAGGATTATAGATGAGAAGAAATTGCAAAACCGGCTGGCCAGCCAACTGAAGAAATAAGGCTTCCGGATAACGGAGAGAGGGAGAAGAGAGTTGAGACAATGGGACCGAGGAGCGGAAAATGACTGCAACACCCCCCCCTGACCGTGTATTCCGGTGAAGGGAGAAGGCTTGATAGTTCGGGGGCAGGCAGCGCACTAAAAGAGGGTCTTCACCCTCCTTCAGCCATGTCTCGACTAGAAAAAGAACGTCGAGGCCTTCACGCTCAATGAGGTCATAAATGAGAGTAGTCTTGGATCGGAGAGAACGGCAGTTGAGTAGACCAAGACTAAAGGATCGGGTAGGCACCAAGACGGGGGACAGTGATGGGGCGCATGGATCAGCGAGGGGGGGGCTGGGGGGAAGGGCAGAGGCGTACTGATAGGCAAAGGAGGTGGCGGCGCCAAGGCACATGGAAGCAAGGCAACCCGAGATAATATGCGAGGTCGGTGAGGGGCTAGGAGAGGAGTTGAGCTCCGACGGCCCCAAATAACTGGGATGGCTGACATGAAAAATAGGCAGAGAAGAAAAAAGCAGAACAGCCAGGGGTGCCGAGGCAGTGGCCGGGACGTACACGCCACGGAGACCTTGTTGATATAGCTCGCAAACGCCGAGGTATGGTTTTGAGCGTGACGGACTGAAAAAGCCGAGGAAAGGAGTGTGCAGAAGCCTAGAAACACTGGAAAGACAAAACAAGACACCAAAGAGGGAGAAAGGTCGCCCGCGTCGTCGCCCCAAGGAGCGCGCCCAAGGAGCACGTCCTGCTCCTTGGGCGCGCGCCGCCACGGCGCGAGACGCCGCAGGCAGCGTCTTTAAATAGGGCCTGCTCTGCGCGCGTGCGCAGCTGCAATGAATACAACTGCACAGCCTCCGGGGCACAACTGAGGAAGGTACAGCAGGTAACAGCAGGTATTTGTTTGCACAATAGCAGCAGGGAAAGTGAATAGCACGGGCAGGCAGCGTCTTTAAATAGGGCCTGCTTGGCGCGCGTGCGCAGCTGCAATGAATACAACTGCACAGCCTCCGGGGCACAACTGAGGAAGGTACAGCAGGTAACAGCAGGTATTTGTTTGCACAATAGCAGCAGGGAAAGTGAATAGCACGGGCAGGCAGCGTCTTTAAATAGGGCCTGCTCGGCGCGCGTGCGCAGCTGCAATGAATACAACTGCACAGCCTCCGGGGCACAACTGAGGAAGGTACAGCAGGTAACAGCAGGTATTTGTTTGCACAATAGCAGCAGGGAAAGTGAATAGCACGGGCAGGCAGCGTCTTTAAATAGGGCCTGCTCGGCGCGCGTGCGCAGCTGCAATGAATACAACTGCACAGCCTCCGGGGCACAACTGAGGAAGGTACAGCAGGTAACAGCAGGTATTTGTTTGCACAATAGCAGCAGGGAAAGTGAATAGCACGGGCAGGCAGCGTCTTTAAATAGGGCCTGCTCGGCGCGCGTGCGCAGCTGCAATGAATACAACTGCACAGCCTCCGGGGCACAACTGAGGAAGGTACAGCAGGTAACAGCAGGTATTTGTTTGCACAATAGCAGCAGGGAAAGTGAAACACTCCTTTTTAATCTTTTATAAGTGTGCAAAATGAACTTTTTGCAATAGCAACCCGAAGCCAATATGCCAAGAATAAATATCAGAACTCAAACTTCATAAACCACAACAGTGTTAGTGATAAATTAGTAACAAGTACTTAGCTGGCAGTTGGCTCTGAAGTCCATGAAAACTAAGCAGCAAAAACGGCAATCAAGCAAGCCATTCTCGATGTATATGTTTGGCCCATTTAAAAGCTGTCCCGATGACTTGCATTGGGTAACCCCGGTGTACCAATCGATCTTGTAAATTTATTTATTTATTTATTTATTTTATTGTTCTTATATACCGCACTCTTAAAAATCAGCGTGGTTTACATATAACGGTATTGTGCCGATAAGGCACTTACAATGAACAGGAAAATTAAACTTGGATTTCAATTTGGGAATAACTATGTACATCAATTTCAAATTATTTACAATCTGTATCTACAATATGTACATCCTTTGAGAATGGCTTTTGGACTCTGCTGGTATTAATTCTTCAGACAAGTCTACTGCTAGGGTGGATAAGATTGTTGGAATACTACATTATATGATTGGATCCCCGCAAGTTGTTAACATCTTACGAAAACATTGGCACATCTTAGCTCTACATGCTTGTTTTCATAAAGATCTCATGATTGCTCTTCAGAGAGGCAATAATGCCAGAGATTTGGTGATACATTCTACTATGTTGGGTGATCGTCTTTCTACCTCACATGAGAATCCTGGACACTTTTCTTGTGATTCTTCATGGTGTATTTTTTGCAAACAATCTCAGATCGGAACTCATTGGCAACATTTTTTGACAGGTCTCACTTTTCCCATCAAGTGGCATACCACATGCACTTCTATGTTTGTGGTATATTTACTTACCTGCCCTTGTGGTTAACAATATGTTGGACACGTGCTATAAAGAAATGTTTATCTAAGCACAAGTCCAGAATCCACACTAAAACTTTATCAGCCCCTCTGGTTCCCCATTGTATTGAATTAAATCATTCTTTTTTGGACTTTAAATGGTGCATTATAGATTATGTTCCTCCTGACCCCAGAGGGGGCGATCATGAGTATCGCCTCCAAGTTTTAGAACAACGTTGGATTTTTCTATTAAACACTGTTGATCTAGGGGGGGGGGGGGTCTGAATTCTGAAATAGACTGGTGGAGTACTCTTGGATCGTGATCTATCTTGATCTTTATTTACATTTGTACATTCTGGTATCTTCAATGTGATAGGATGATCTTGACTATTTCTATTTTTGTTTTGCCTTTGGTCTTTTGTCCCTGCTGCCTCTGCGTAGCTGTACACCAAGTATTTAAGCCCCACCTCCTTTCAGTGACGTCAGATGTCATCTTTGAGGAAGGAACTGCTGAACTTTGTGAAATTATTCTATGCTGAGTTCTGGAAGATCTTTTAACAATGGGTTGCATCCAGTCTGTTATCCATCAGAACTGGAATGTCCCAGGTGATCATAACCTCTTCATTCTCTGTAATTCTTTTAGGGTCATGATCCCAATGCTTTTCAGGAACAGTGATGTTGTAGTGTTTACAGTGTTGGTAATTTGGTGTCCATCTGTATCCTGCAGTCACATGTGGCCCTGTGGGACCAGACACCAGCCAGATTAGTGTGTACCCCGTGTGAGGGTCTGGCTGACATGGGCAGCTGTTATCAGGGCAGAGGGGTCCCTAGAATTGCATGAGGTGTGTGTAGCAGTGGCTGTATAGGTCACAGTGGTATAAACTACATACCCCAAAGGGCCCACATCACCCTTTTGTAGGTAAAGAACAGTGCCCCCCCCCCAGGGAAGCAACCTCCATCCTGTTTGTACGAGACAGCCCTCCATGGTTGGTGGGCCAGAGCCATACCTATAAGTGGGACAGTGGCAGACCAGCAGCAATGCTGGGGTTAGGTTTGGAAACCCCAAGTGCCTCCCAACACTGTCTGCCAGTCACCAGCAAACAGCACAGTCAGACTGTACCTTAAAGGTGTTCCGACCATGCACATTCTAACTGCAGACAGTGCACCAGGAACTATGTGCAGTAAGCAGGCAACTCAGTGATTAGGACTCCAGCACTGGGGAACACAAATATATCACTAGAAACAAATAGTGTCAAGCGCTATGTGGGAACCTAGACCTGCCATGGTCACTGCTTGTTCAGAATGAGTGCCCTCTCAGCATGCCATGCTGTGGCCATCCTGTCCATGCAGATGGTGGTCAGGCACTACAGTGTCCTAGCCATTGCCCCACACCCTGTGAAGTTGCATCCTGGCCAATCTGCCCTGTCCGGGCCATACCCAGAATACCTTGCTCCTCATTATGCATCTAATCAGGCTAACGCTGGTAACAGTGGGACATTTTGGGCCCAGTGAAGTGTGGGCAGCCACAGAACAATGGATAGACATACAAACACGCTCACTCCTTTTGCAGCATTATACAAAGATAGGGGTGGTTGGCAGCCCTGCTCGCCACACTAGTCCTGATCACAGTGCCAACATTGCTAAACTGTGCAGGGGGTAGTAGTAGTGCTCTGGTGATAACATCATCCCAATGCTGGGGCCAACAGCCTGCCACTCCATGCATCATTGGATTGTGGAGCCTGTGTGAGTGGGTGTTTGCACCCCTGTTTGCCGCTGCTTTGGGCTTTGCACATGTTGCTGTTGTATCTGCATTGTAGGGTAAAATATAGGGACATGCTCTGCAGGAACCACAGCTGGGACTTGCACCTGTGACCTTCTGCTCCTGGACACACTGGCTGGGTGTACTGCACCACACTGTTGCCACAGATGCATGGTAGTCCCTGGGGCTACCTGTACTTTTCCTCAGCCAGACCTTTTATGTTGCACTGCACACCACATACTGATGCAGAGCATGGCCTAGGTCCACTGCAGGGAGGTGGCACTTCTCCCTCTATTACGGGCACATGCCCCCCTGCCAAGCTGACGTGGCCATTTGCTGTCGGTGCTGGTAGTGCGCAGTCCCAGGCCATCTACTGTGTAGGTAGGTGCCCGCCTAGGAAGCGGGTTCCGGGGTGGGGGGGCATACATGGACATCCTCACATCCCCCCATCACTGCCTACCACTATTATGTCCCCTCCACATGGGGGCGGGGTGGCTGGGGGGATGTCAGGTCTGTGCCCTAGCGACTATTGGCTAGGGTGGACCAGGTAGATATTGGTGGATTGTGTCTGGCCTTGGTTAATTGCTGTCTTGCTGATCTCCGGTGTCTATGTTCCTATGTGCCACCTAGGTGCCTGCCTGGTCCACCCTGTGCCCCAGCTGCCCATGCTACATGTCCCACCTGCGGCCCCCTATGCCCCATTTGCACCATCGCCATAGTGGACATTCATACTTTGACACTATGGTGTTGCTGTACATGGAGCACTACTATCACAGTTTTTGGGCTCCCTGCCTGGGCTGTACATTGCTGACACATAAATAGTTTCTCTCTCCTGCATATGTGCATCTAACGGCAGGTTTTCAATTGCGTTAGGATTCAGCTCTTCAGATCAGCGCGTTAGTATGAATGGAGCCTCTCCCCGCCCACACTCCACCCACTGACCCCTTCTCTCCGCCCTCTCTCCACCTTCTGCGGTGTTTATCGCGCCGCGGAACGTCAACGATCATTAACGTTACGTAACGCAGTTTAGTAAACATACCCCTAAGTGTGGCAGAAGGGAGGAGTGGCTCAGTGGTTGGGACAGGTTACCTCAGGCCAGAGGGCCAGGGGTTGAATTCCCACATGGGGATAAGTAACCTCAGGCCAGAGGGACTGGCGTCTCTAGTCCCATGGCCAACCACTCCTTGTGGCCTTTGGCAAGCCACTTAATCCTCCATTGCCTCAGGTACACTTAGATTGTGAGCCCTGTGGGGACAAGGGAATAAAAAAGTACCTGTTAGTATATACATGTAAAACCGCTCTGATGCGTAAATAAAGGGTGGTATATCAAATGCCTAAACCATAACCATATCTAGATACAGTATCACACTTTCCGATGGATTGGCTATCTTTTTCTGCAGACACTGCTTGTTGTCCTTGCACTTGTTATGTGGTCTACAGAATTTGGGACATCCCCAAACTGGTGATGGCTGTTGCAGTTTCCTTCTACCGCTTGCCTTTTATTGCCATGGATCCTTCTCAAATAGTTTGGACTCTTTCCAAAATAATATTTGATAGTGCTTCAGGTCCTTCTCAAGAATAAGGTCATTCACCTTCGTGCTGAGTAGGATATTATAGATAGGTTGGAGGATTTTTGTTTGTCGCTTCTGATCCCTTTTCTACCTTCAGCAGGACAGGTTGCTGGGAGGGGAGACAGGGCTGGTGCGGCCCATTGTGCAAGTGCTGCACTTGCACAGGGAAGCGGCTCTAAGGAGGCAGCTAGGGCTTAGTGTTGCATCCGTCTCAGGCCCGGTGGCAAAAGATCGCATGGCGGCACCAGTCTCTATCAAGTAAGGTAGTCGTCTCAAGCAGAAAATTATGGAGGGCGGCAAGAGTGTTCTCAACATGCCCCTGTTGAGGCTGCCTCAGTTCGCTCCCATCAGGCAAACATCACGTGCTGCCACCATCACCTCCTTCACTGCTGCCTCATCCTCTTCTATTTGTTGTCTGAATGCTGCTGCCACTTTCCTGATGAAGAGTGAAAAGGAGTGGGGTCCTCTAGCTTGCATGCATCACTAAGGCTTTGCTGGTCCCACCTTCTCAGACAAACAATTTCTGTTTTTGAAGGGGCGAGAGGCGCGTGCAAGCTCTATGACCCCACACTCTTGCTCTTCTTTTGCCGCAGCCCACTGCCACACATCCAGGAAAGTGGCAGTGGCATTCAGGCAATAAAGAAAATAGAGACCAAATAACAGATCGGTGCAGAGGCAGGAATGAGGAGATTTTGGATCCAGAGTATCAAATGTTGCTGAGAAGAAAAAGGGGAGATGTTGCATGGCAAGTAGGAGTGATAGAAGGGAGATGTACTGGGGGAAAGGAAGATGTTGCCTTGGGGGAGGGAGAGAAAGAGGGGCGATATGAGGAGGATAATGGTAGATAGGGGACAGAATAGAAATCCAAAAGACACTTAGACACAGTGGGATACCGGGAGGAAGGCAGTTGAGTGACAGCAGAAATGTTGGATGGGGGTGGGGATAGTGAATGGGAAAGCAGAAGATGCTGGTCAGGGAAAGGGGTGTAAGAAGTCAGAAGGGGATAATGAACATAGGGAGGGGATAGGGACAGATAAAGGTAATGCTGGACATCAGGGAAATAGGGAGATAAGGGAAATGCTGGGTACTGGGGGAGGAGTATGAAGGAGCAGATAGTTGAAACATCCACCCACAGGAAAGGAAATAAACTAGATCTCGTATTCATCCCGCGCCCTGACATAAGCCCAAACCACAACTTTGAACTAGATATCACCCCAGTCCCATGGTCCGACCATAACCTAATCAAATTTCAGATACCCATGTGCCAAGTCAGCAACCTGCCTAGGAAAGCTGCCAAAAGCTCATCCCCACCCACGAGATGATGCAGACCTTTTGAGAAAGAGGCGATTCTCAAAGAAGTCCTTCCAAACTTCCAGCTAGATTCCCCAGACCTGGATGAACTGATGGCCACTTGGAATAAAAGCCTGAACTCCGCCGCATACCCAACTACCTCACTCAAGACCTCATACAAAACACCAAAAGGTAGGAAACCGGCACAATGGTACTCTGTGGAGCTACGGTCCTCTCTACTGCTCCTTAGGAAACTAGAGAGAAAATGGCAGCGATCCCGATCCCCAACCGACCAAGCAGCCTACTCCGCCCACCTGAACACACATTGCAACTCTATAGCTGTGAAAATGAAAGAATACCACGCCAAACTCCTACACCGCTCGCTAAACAAACCTCATGACCTATTCAACCTAGTAAAGTCCATGCCGAAAGAACCTTCGGCATGGACAACACTGAAACCGCAGGAATATGCAGACTATATACTAGCTAAAGCCAGCAATATCAGCATAGCTACGAAACCCACCCCTGGACCCAACCCATGCCAACCATTGCTGCTCAACTCGCTTACAACTTCTTCAGCCAGAGGCATTGAAGACATCATTGCAACTATCAACACCACCACAGCTCCAAACAACCCCTGCCCAGCACATTGGATAAGGTCCCTGTGAAAAGAACTCAGTCCAACCCTAGTCAGGATCATAGAGCTTTCCTTCTCCACAGAAACGTTCCCAGCATGCCTCAAACAGACGTCGATCAGGCCCCTTCTGGAGAACAACAAGTTGAATCCACAGAAGGTTGAATCCTATCGGCCAATCTCAAGCATCCCGCTTTTAGCCAAGATCATTGAGAAGGTAGTGAAATGGCAAATCCAAGAACACATTGACTCCATGGCCCCTCTTGACCCATGCCAACATGGTTTCAGGGAAGAACACGGCATCGAAACGCTCCTTGCCACGCTTTTAACACATTAATCACAGGGATTGACAACAACAGACAAGGATATGCCCTGATCTTCCTAGACATCTCCGCAGCTTTTGACTCAGTCAACCATGAGCAGCTCCTAGTACGTCTCCAGGAAAAGGGAATCCAGGGCTCAGCATGGAATTGGTGCAAGTCGTACCTAACAGATAGATGGCAGCAGGTATGGACAGGCTCTGTGACCTCCGAGCCATTTCAACAAAAACATGGAGCCCCCAAGGATCCTCGCTATCTGCCCTACTATTCAATATATACATGCAGCCCATATGTGCAATCATCCGCTCCTTCAACATTTCCTGCCTGATCTATGCAGACGATGTACTACTCTTCACCCCATTCACCATCGATCAACCAGACTTCTCTTCACTAATAAAATGCTTTGATGCTGTCACGGTCTGGCTTCACTCACAGAGCCTCAAGATAAATTTCAGCAAGGCAGAAGTGCTGTTTATCACACGAAATCAAACCTTCTCCCCACCAGCAACACTGAAAACAAGAGATGCCGAGCTCCCGAGCCGCCCTACCATCCGCTACCTAGGTGTCACGCTTGGCCAGCACCTCAACATGAGAGCACACATAGGCAACACTGTAAAGAAGGTCTACCATAAGATGAGGACAATTCGACACCTCCGACCCTTGCTGCAACGAGAAGACTTCCGAACAGTTTTCCAGGCGCTAGTAGTCCCCCACTTCGATTACGCCAACATAATCCTACATGGTCTCCCCAAGAAAACACTTAACCCACTACAGCTAGCAATGAATGCTGCCGCCTGATTCCTACACGGAGCTTCTCGAAGGGAGCACATCACTCCAATCCTAAAGGAAGTGCACTGGTTACCAATTTACTGTCGGATCATATACAAAGTTGCTCTCCTAACTTTCAAGGCCCTTAACAAAAGAACTGCCAGCTCCCTGACAAACCTTATCCACCCCACACCCGCATCTAGAACAAGAAGGTCCTTCGCCACCAACACCCTAGTAACCCCCAGTGAAGTAACAAAATGCACCAATACCACAAGTAAAAGAGCATTCAGGCTCTACGCTCCTACCTGCTGGAATGAACTCCCAGTAACCATTCGCATGATCACGGACCTTGTCCAATTCAGAAAGGCACTAAAGCACCACCTTTTTCTCCTACACTATGCCCAGGCCAACAACACCTCATTACCCGGCCTCTTCCCTATGTCCCAACCATAAAGAACAATCAACCCAATTAATTAATTCTCATCCTTGTATATAGTCCTCATGACACGACATGTCGCTATAGCCGCATAACGATCCCCCATTGTATATAGCCTGGATATAGCCTGTATATGCTTTCCCCTGTTATCAATCCATGTTGTATATAGCCTGTATATGCTTTCCCCTGTTATCAATCCAAGTTGTACTACCTGTTCATTGTAAGTGCAAGATAGGCTCTTCCTACCCTGCACAAAGAGTTATCTGTAAACCGCACTGATTTTAAAAAGCGCGGTATATAAAAGCATTAAATAAAATAAATAATGAAGAGAGAAGGTTGATGCTGGACATTGGGGGGGGGGGGGATAGGGATACTACTATTACTACTGATCAAGGTGTACACAGTGCTGTACAAGCACATGTAAAAGATGGCTTACAATCTAGTCAAGACAGACAACACAACAGCTTCGGACAAGGATACATCTAGGGTGATGGTAAGGAAACACATAAGAGATTAAGCAGATCAGGATCCAAAAGTGGCCTTGAAGAGGTGAGTTTTCAGTCTGGATTTGAAAAGGGTCAGAGATGAAGCCTGATGTACAGATTTAGGTAGTTTGTTCCAAGCATAAGGAGCAGCAAGGTAAAAGGATCAGTCTGGAGTTGGCAGTAGAAGAGAAGGGCACACACAGAAACAATCTGCCAGAAGAATGGAGTCTCTGAGGAAGGGTATAGGGAGAGATAAGAGAGGAAAGGTAGTGAGGAGCAGCAGAATAAGTGCACTTATTGTTCAGTAGGAAAAGTTTGAACTGGATACCGAAACAGATAGGGAGTCAATGAAGAGACTTGAGAAGAGGGGTTATGTGAGCATATTGAGACTGGTGGAAGATTAGCTGCAAAGCATAATTTTGAACAGATTGAAGGGGAGAGAGATGATTCAGAGGGAGACTAGCAAGGAGGATGCTGTAGTAGTCTAGATGGGAGATGACTAAAAAGTAAATATGTTTCTTAGTAGTGTGTTCAGAATGGAAGGGTGAATTTTGCTGATGTTATAGAAATAGAAATGGCAGGTTTTAGCTATCAGTTGGATGTGTGTGGAGAAGGAGAGGGAAGAGTCAAAGACGACCCCAAGGTTGTGAGTTGAGGAAACAGGGAGTAGAAGAAAGTTATCCACAGAGATTGAGAAAGGAGGAAGGGGGGAGGTGAGTTTAGAGGGAAAAATAAGAAGCTCAGTTTTGGCCATGTTTAATTTCAAATGGCGGTGATACATCTAGGCAGCAATGTCAGATAGGCAGGCAAAGATCCAGGCCTAGATTACTAGAGAGGTAGATCTGAGAGTCATCAGTGTAAATATGGTACTGAAAACCATGGGAGGAGAAGAGCACACTGAGGGACTGGGTATAGAGAGAAAAAAGGAGCAGGCCAAAGAGAGACTCTTTGGGTACACCAACTGAGAGCAGGATAGCAGTAGAGGAGGATCTACCAGAATAAACACCAAAAGTTTGATTGGAGAGAGAAGACGAGAACCAGGATAGCACAGAACCCTTAAAACCAAGTGAGGACAAGATATCAGGGAAAAGATGGTGATCAACAGTGACAAAAGCAGCAGAAAGGTCAAGACGGATGAGGATTGAGTAAAAGCCCTTGGATTTTGCCAGGAACAGGACAATGGAGACTTTGCAAGAGCCATTTCAGTAGAATGTAAAGGACGAAAGCCAGATTGCAATGGATCCAGAAGCTCTTGAGGGGAGAAAAAGTCAAGGCAATGGTGGTGAATCGTGCATTCAAGTAGTTTAAAAATAAAGGGGAGAAGGGAGATGGGTCAAAAATTGGAAGGATAGCTCAAGTCTAGTGAAGGTTTCTTGAGGAGAGGTGTGACCATAGCACAGTTGCAGGAACAGTTGCAGATGAAGAACCAGGAGCAGGACCTCAGAAAACACCCACAAATAAGAACAGAAGCGAGGGACATCTTGAACAATTTTCAGAAGACTGTGTTCGTGAGAAACTAGCTCAACTTAAAGTAGACAAAGCGATGGGACCGGATGGGATACACCATAGAATACTGAGGGAACTTGGGGACGTTCTAGCAACTCCACTGACTGACCTTTTCAATGCCTCGTTGGAGTCGGGAGTGGTGCCAAAGGACTGGAGAGAGGCTCATGTGGTGCCTTTACACAAAAGCGGTAGTAAGGATGTGGTTGAAAACTACAGGCCGGTTAGTTTAACTTCAGTGATGAGTAAATTAATGGAAACGCTGTTGAAAGAGAAAATAGTGAGGTTTCTGGAGTCCAGCAGATTACAGGATCCGAGGCAGCATGGATTCACCAGAGGCAGGTCTTGTCAGACAAATCTGATTGATTTCTTTGACTGGGTGACCAGGGAGTTGGACCGAGGGAGAGCTCTAGATGTGGTGTATTTAGATTTCAGTAAAGCCTTTGACACTGTTCCTCACAGGCGACTTATAAACAAACTGAGCACCCTAGGGATGGACCCTAAAGTTACTGCTTGGGTTAGAAATTGGTTGGGTGGGAGGCGACAAAGAGTACAAGTAAATGGAGCTCACTCTGAGGAGAAGGATGTTACCAGTGGTGTGCCCCAGGGATCTGTCCTTGGTCCGATTCTTTTTAACATCTTTGTTAGTGATATAGCGGAAGGGCTGTCGGGTAAGGTTTGCCTCTTTGCGGATGATACCAAAATCTGCAATAGAGTAGACACCCAGGAAGGTGTAGATAACATGAGGAGGGATCTAGCTAAGCTTGAAGAATGGTCTAGAATATGGCAACTGGGATTTAATGTTAAAAAATGTAAGGTCATGCATTGGGCTGCAGCAATCCAAGGGAGCAATACAGTATAGGAGGTGAAGTACTTTTGTCCACTAAAGAAGAGCGGGACCTAGGCGTAGTTGTGTCCGATCATCTTAAAGTAGCTAAACAGGTAGAAAAGGCGACGGCAAAAGCTAGAAGGATGCTTGGGTGCATACAGAGAGGAATGGCTAGCAGAAAAAAGGAGGTGATAATGCCTCTGTATAAGTCTTTGGTGCGACCTCATTTGGAGTATGGTGTGCAATTCTGGAGACCGCACCTTCAAAAGGATGTGAACAGGATGGAGTCGGTGCAGAGGGTTGCTACTAAGATGATTAGTGGTCTTCATTATAAAGCATATGAGGACAGACTTAAGGATCTTAATATGTACACCTTAGAGGAAAGGCGGGATAGAGGTGATATGATTGATGATTGAGTAGAGAGCGATAGTTTGAGAATATGAGAGATGGAAGAGATGACAATGGAGGAGATGAAGTTTAGGAGATAGGCGGGAATAGGATCAGAGGAACAGTTAGTGAGTTTGGAGGAGGAAAGAATATGTGTGGTTTCCTCTTAAGAGATCATAGAAAAGGTTGAAAGGGTGGCAGCGGTTGAGGGGAAAATCTGGGAGTGAAGAGTGGGAAGAGGGGATGGAGCTAATCTTGTGGGGAATTGGAGTGTAATCTTGTGGATTTTGTCATGGAAATAGTCATCCAAAGTTTGGACAGAAAGGGAAGGAGGGGTCAGAGGCAGAGGCACCTTGAAGAGCGAGTTGAATTGTGAAGAGACTGCGAGGGTCAGAGGCAAGAGATTTAGTCAGGTGAATATAATAGTCTTGCTTGGCGAGTGCTATGACTGATTGGAAAGAGGAAAGCATGAATTTGAAGTGAAGAAAGTCTGCAAGGGTGCAGGATTTGAGTCAAATGTACTCAGCTGAGTGGGCACAGGAATGTAGATAATGGGTAGTCGAAGACAGCCAGCGCTGAGGTATAGTACGCCTTACAGGATGTGGCATGGGCAGAGAAAGAGCATCCAGAGCAGAAGAAAGTGCAGTATTATAGAAAGCTGCTGCCTCATCAACAGTCTCAGAAGACATAGTGGAAGAAAGAGATGATGAGACAGTAATGGAGAGAGCCAATGGGTCAATAGCATGAAGATTTCTAAAGAGTTTGGAGGAGACTGAGATACAAAGAGGGGATGCTGGATATTAGGAGGATAGGAGGATAGGAAATGCTGGACATGGCGGAGGCAAGATGACATGGGAGAGATACGGCATAGGAGCATGGATAGAGAGAGAGGGAGGATTCTAGAAATGAGGGTGAATAAGGAAATAGGGGGGATAGGGACAAAGAGGGAGGATTCTGGATACAGGGGGGAATAGGGAGACAAAGGAGATATATTGGAGGAAGGAAGGATAGAAAGAAAGAAGATGCTGGATGAAGGGTGAGAGAAAGCGAGAGAAGAAGCTGGACGAAGGGTGGGGGGGGGGAGAGGGAAGAAACTGGATGAAGGGATGGGGGTACAGAGAGAGAGAGAGAGAGAGAGAGAGAGAGATGATGCTGGATAAAGAGTGAGGGAGACAGAAGATACTGGCTGAAGGGTGGTGGATAAAGAGAAAGAAGAAGAGATAAAATAGGTTTGTGAAGGGCTCCATTGGATTTGAAGGGGGAGGGTGCAGCAGAACAGTTACTCACACAGGGCAGCAAAAAAGGGAGCAACAGCCCTGGGGGGAGGGGGGGGAACCTACTGTTTTATGGTTCCTTCTTCTACTCGTCCTCTTCTTCTTGCCTGCTTTCTTCCTTCTCCTCCTTTTCTCCTGTCTTTTCTATCTCCTTTTTCTCTTCCTCCTTCTAGTAGCTCTTAACACAAGGAATATGCACAAAATTTTGGGTTTCTCTGTCCCTTTTCCCTGATTTTCAGATGCCTTTTTTGTTAGTTTTATACCTTCATGCTAATGCAAACATTTTTAATGCATATTAGAACTTTCCATGCCTTAACTTGTTGGTTAACATGCGTTCAATTGATTCTGCTTGCATTTAATGTTTTAAGGTGTGCTAAAATCTGAGTGGCATTGCTTTGCAGCTTCCATATATACTGTAGTTACTGGCGCCTTTTCATGGAAGTGGTGATTTCACAACCACCACCTATCAGTGCAGGACCTCTAACATAACACCCCTCAGCCGTCTCTTCCCCAGGTTGAAGAGATATAACATTGGTAGGCGGTGATGGGGTCCCTGGTATGCCAACCAACCCCATTTTACACAGTCCATCGATATGAGTGTGTGTGTGTAGGTCTATTCATTGTTTTGTGGCTTTCTACAGCTCACTGAGCCTCGCAGCGCCTAAGCTGTTTCCAGCATTAGCCTGCAAATGTGCATGATAAGGAGCAAAGTATTGTGGGTATGGCCTGAACAGGATGGATTGGCCAGGATGTGTCTGCATTGGGGGTGGGGCAATGGCTGGGACATCATAGTGCCCAACTGCCACCTGCATGGACCGGGTGGTGACAGCATGTCATGCTGTGAGGGCACTCTCACTCTGATGAGCAGTGACCATAGCATGGCTATGTATCCACATAGTGCTTGGCTCTAGTGATGTGGATGCACCTCCTGTTTTGGGGGGGGGGGGGGATGCCCGCCCAATCATTGAACCAACTGCAGTGTGTCCATGGATGTTCTGTGCATATGCAATGTGTACTGACCAGTGGACTGTCTGCAGTGGACAGCATGTGCAGTCTGACTGTGCTTGCTGTGGGTGAGTGTTAGATCTGGGTGGTTAGGATTGAGGTGTTCCAGGCTTACTCACAGTGGTATTGGTAGAGTCAGCAGAACTCTAGTAACAACCCCATGTCAGTCTAGATTCCCTCTGGTAACCGGCATCCATGGCATCAGCATTCTAACACTGGGTATTGACATGCACTGGTCTAGTTGGATCCCTGTCCAACAGGGGCAGATATGACTAGTGCATGACGCAATTCTGCAGGAACAAGGTGACTAGCATAACCACATTGCAGACAATACCTGCTACACTGGCAGTGATGGGGATCTGCAGCACAGGCGGCAGAGACCATTTCTGGTACTGGGGATGGTGCTGGGTGCCCATCCTCACTCTCAGGATGACTGTGGAAACCTCTCTGTAGCATGGTTTGTAGCTGCTCTGTTCTTGTATCATACACTGTCAGTGCATCTTATGGAGCTGAGATGATGGATACATGCATTCTCCATTTGGTGATCAGCTGTAGATAAGCTGTTCTGCATGTGCACTCCATCATGGGTACTGGTGGGGCTACCCTATACTGGCACACACAGCAGACATTTTGGGGGTGACCTGCAGTCTCTTTGTATCCAGTCATTGCTGTGCAGGGAAGTATAGAGGTGTATCCTATTGGTTAGTTCACTTTCTCCATAAGCAGGGGACAGGGGTTCAATTCCTACCTGTTCTTTTTGTGACTGTGCTACTTAGATCATTTTCATGCCTGTAACAGTCAGGGCTCTGCAGATCGTTGCTGGCAGCCCATACCACCCTCTCCTCAGCTGCCATCTGTTCTTCAGCTCATCTATCTGCCTCTATTGGCTGTGTATAGTCCTGTCTTCTTGTGCAGGTTGCTACCCCATGACCTACACTGGTACCATTTTCCACATTACAGTTCTTCGTGTTCACCTCTCCTATGCCATATCTGCATGTAACCACTACTACTCTGTCCTCCTGTCGCTGCAAACATCCTGCTACTTCTGCCTCCGCTGGGGGACACGTCTTCCCCTCCTATGCCACACACTGTCACTGCAGCACTTTATATTGGCACTACCCGGTGATTGGTACAGCTGCCTCCCACATGCATGTCCGCTTTACTGACTGCCACATAGGGTGCCCACAGACAGACCGGTCCATCAACTCCCACCTGTCTTTCCTTCCATCACCTGTACATTTATATTCCTTGGTGCTCTATCCAGTGTTTGGTTTACAGCTGCTTTCCTGCCTTAAGGTGCATGCTTTCCACTTTAGGGAACCTTGTCTCTCCTTAGGATGCCTTCTCCCCTGTTAGAGCATCTTATCTCCTGTTAGGCACCTTATCTCATGTTAGTGCACCTTAACTGTTAGGGCACCTTATCTCCTGTTAGGGCATCTTATCTCATGTTAAGATGCCTTATCTCCTGTTAAGGCGCCTTATCACATCTTAAGGTACCTTATCTCCTGATAAGGTGCCTTATTGCTGCTTAAGGCACCTTATCTCCTGTTAAGGCACATTATCACCTCTTAAGAGGCCTTTCTCTCCTTAGGACATTTTGTCACCTTACCGCACTTGGTCCTGTTAACCCTAACGCCGGTCATTGCCTTATATGACTTCAGGCACCTTAACGCTCCCCTTACCGCTTGTGACTTTACCGCAGTTTAGCAAACATACCCCTAAGTTTCTGTATTAAATAAATTGGAAAAGCAAAGCCACCTTTACAAGTTTGGGCTGAATTAATGTTCAGGGTTTGGGTTCAAGCAGCGTGAAGTTTTCAAAAGGGGGTCTAAAGTGCCAACCTTAGAATCTTGTCTCTAAGCTACAAAGGGTTTTGCCAGCCACAGAGAGGAAATTCTCCCTGACTGGTAAATAAAAAATATTGGGCCTGGTCCACTACAATGGCTGAAGAACAGAGAACCAGGAAGGAGTTGAGAACCAACTCACCAGCCAATAATTTAATTTGTGTTTAAGAAGAGTAACATCATTTCCTTAGCTTCTTCCATTCTTCCTCCATTTTTCATGTCAAGATAACTTAAGCACACAAATCAAAACATATGTGGAACTCTGTGAGAACTGGGCAGTAACGTGATGACTATTAGAACTTCTTTCCATTTCTGTCTTCTTTGATAGAAATGGGAGTGCTCAGGCTTGTTAGTTGAGTCATTAAGTTGCCGTGAATTCTTTATCGTGTTACTTCCCCAGTCCATGAGAGGGACATGTTCTGCACCCAAATTCTGTGCCAAGGCATATTTTGTTTGCATGGTTTCAATAACATATTATGCTTGAAACTTTCCCAATATTTTTAACACATTATGCACGTGCCAAGAATTTCATTTCCCAAAGTTACTGAGTGTACACAGTTTGACTCATAGATACAGTGTATTTCTATTTTGTATCTGAGAATAGGAAATGAATTATGCTATATTAGTTATCCAATTATCTTTAAAATGATGTTCCTTAATATTGCCATGATTTTCTTATTCAAATCTTTTACATCTTCCATGAGGTAGTGTTAACCTTTTCAAATGGGTAAAAATAAGTCTTAACAAATAAGTTGTTGATGATACCTTTTTATTGCAGTAACTTAACATACCTGTGACCAGCTTCAGAATATTGACCTGATGAAGAGGTCATAACTCTCAAAAGCTACTCAAAGGAGACCATTTTAGAAGCATTTTCATGTTTAAATAGCACTTACACTGTATATATAAATTGGTATACATGTGTAAATGCAATTTCAGAAAGTCGCTATTTACATGTAGAGATGTTCCAGGAGATGTAAATTCCAAGGGGGCATGTCATGGGCACTCTCTAAGCAACCCCAAAAATTGTGTATGTGTTTTTTCCATTTGACAGTGGGAATACAAGTATATTCAAACATTTGTTCCTAATGGCATTTTTACCAGCTCTAAAGGACGCACAACTTAAGTGCACCTTTCAGCCAGGGATATGAGGGATTGAGGGTGTTAATGCCCTTAATCCTCCATCTTTATCTTTAAATTGCAAAAAACTAATTGTCTCTTCTCTTGTCAATTAGCATCACTTATATCTGCAAATTTGTAAAATCAGGCAACTATACATATACATGGAGGAGTAGCCTAATAGAGCAGTGGATTGGGAACTAGAAAAGCCACTGTTCAAATCCCACTGATGCTCTTGGACAAGTCACTTAACCTTCCAATGTCTTAAGTGCAAACTTAGGTATATGTTTACTAAAGGTTAACACATGTGAAGTAAAAATAATATGTGTTAAGTGCTTCAACTTGTACTTTGGACACATCATGCGAAGAGAGAGATCATTAGAGAAAGACATCATGCTTGGCAAGATAGAAGGTCAACGCAAAACAGGAAGGCCAGCAATGAGATGGATCGATACAATAACAGCAGCTACGGGTACCAGTCTGTCAACAATGAGCCGCCTGACTGAAGACCTAACACAATTTAGGATAGCTATCCAGAGGGTCGCCATGAGTCGACTCCGACTCAACGGCACTTAACAACAACAAGTGCTGTAATGACTCATAGAAATGAATGGCATGCCAACATTATTGGCACCCTTGTATTTTAGGTATGTTGTGTACAATATCTTGAGAAATAATTGGAAATATTCCAACTGTATATCATCATAATATTGTAATAGTATATTCAAAGGTATACAACAAAAGAATGGATGTCTGTGCAACTTAGACATACTAATTTCTGAGAAAACAATATGACCTGAACAGGAATAATGACACCCTTCACTAATACTTGGTTGCACAACCCTTGGCAGTGATGACAGCTTCCAAACATTTCTTGTAGCCATCTAAAGGTTTTGTACATACGATAGTTTCTCCCACTCTTCAACTGTAATTTGTTCCAGGTCATGAAGTTTTCTAGGATTCTCTTTACTAATGGCAGATTTCAGCACTTTCCATAGGTTCTCGAATGGAGTGAGATCAGGACTCATTGCTGGCCAGTTTAAAACAGTCCATTTGTTCCTTTTTAATCATTCTTCTGTACTTTTGGATGTATGTTTTGGGCTCATTGTCCTGCTGGAGAACCCATGATCTTCAACCCAGACCTAGCTTTCTGACACTAGATAGCACATTTTGCTCCAAAATACCTTGGTAGTCCTCTGACTTCATGATTCTTTCAATACGTTCCAAGCTTCCAATTCCTGTGGCAGCAAAACAGCCCGACAACATTATGGAACCTCCACCATATCTAATTGTAGGATGGGTTTTTTTTTTTCCTTATAAGCTTCATTTCTTCGCCTGTAAATGTATCACTGGTCTGCATTGCCAAAGAATTCATTTGGTTTCATCTGTCCCCAGAATATTTTACCAGAAGGATTGTGGTTTCTGAAGGTGGGTTTGAGCAGAATCAGGTGTGCCTTTTTATGTCTGTCTTTGAGCAGTGCATTCTTCCTTGGCTTTTGCCCATGAAGTCCTTCTTTGTTTAGTGCACGGCGTATGGTGTAGCTTGAAATCACCACTCCGGTTTGCTCCAGGTCAGCTTTAAGCCCTTGGCTGTTGTACGTGGTGCTTTTCCAACAGTTCACACTAACCTTCAAAGACTTCATGGATAAATTTTCCTCTTCCCACCACGTCCTGGACTGATGACATGATGCAATTTATGTTGCTCCTATAGGTCTTTCTTCTGTCTCCCCCAAAATTATGTTAAGTTTTATCTGCTCATTCCATTGTAGGAAGGCTTTGATTTTCT
Source organism: Ichthyophis bannanicus (assembly GCA_033557465.1). Taxonomy (NCBI): domain Eukaryota; kingdom Metazoa; phylum Chordata; class Amphibia; order Gymnophiona; family Ichthyophiidae; genus Ichthyophis; species Ichthyophis bannanicus. Next base: position 1,739,156,609 of record CM066032.1, read on the forward strand.
CTGTTAGGTTTGGGATAGCTGTGTAGTTTGCATAGTAGAAGAGAATGCATTCCTGTTTCTATTTCTAAAAGATGGCATTAATCTGTCTTACACAGCATTTTGTTCTGCCTTGTAGCTGACTGTGATGCAGGTAACTTAGCCTTACGTGTCCTATAGGAGTTGATAATGAGCTGTTAGCCAGACTAGAACTTCAACAAAATCGCTGGAACCTTTTCTATCAAGGAGCATATTGCTGATGGTATCAGTATTCTGGTAGCACTCAATTACTCAACATATTTTTTGTAATGAAGCATTGATGCCAAACCAATTAATGCTTTGTCAAAGGCACCTGCTTCATAAAGCAGACACGTCAAAAAAAATCAATCATAGGTTAAGTCCCACTTTTAAGTGAAAGAAATATAATATGATGGGAATAAATAGCAGGCTAGATGGCAAAAATGCAGAATGGGCAATATAAGACATATAACAGCAGCTCAGTTAGCAGATTAAGTTAAGCACTGGTGCTTAATATATTCCAGGATTTCTCTTGGTGTTCTTCCTAGTCAGTCTTCTTACAGGATACCCACAACAAATATGCATGAGATAAATCTGCATGCACTGCCTCCATTGCATGCAAATCTTTTTCATGCATATTCATAATGGATATCCTAAAAAACAAACTGGCTAGCGGGTACAGCAGGACTGGCTTGAGAAACACTGGCATATTCCATATATTCAGTGAGCTCTCCAGGGACAGGAAAATACCCACTGCACCTGAATTTAATTCTCCTTGAAATATCACTGGAAAGGTGAAAGCTAAATAAACTCATAAAATCAAGAAATAAATATAACTGGCTTTGAATGTCAGTCTATATGGGGTTAATGTGTGACCATCCGATGCCTTTAAGAAAATGTGAGCAGTAAATTCTGTTGCTTTCTCTTAGGAAGGTGGCTGTCAGGAGTAACGTATGTGCTCTAATTTCTCCCTGACAAAAGTTTAGTTCCTGTGTTAAATTAATTAAAATGTTTAAACTTCCTTGTTGTCTTTTGCTAATGATGCCAAGTCGGTAGGAGGAAACAGGCATCCAGTTGGCATTAATTCTGCCTTTTAATGTATGTTCATTTTGTGCCAGTGTGCCGCATGGCTACAGCAAAATGGGCTTTCTTTAAAATCTGTGAACTGTAAAACTTCCAACTATGCAACTCTGTTCTGCTGCTGCATTTTGCAGAGTTTTCCATAGCTAAGGACTACAGTAAATGCTGAAAGCAGGCATTTGCTTATACTTCTATACATACCTTTATTGGGGTAGTATAAATAACTTAGTTTGCATGTCAAATACCAGCAGTGTTTGATACATGTAAAGCAGCAGACAACATAAAGCAGGCTTGACAGCTAGATTAGCATCTGTCATGTAATGAAAGCATTATATCGAAAAAATCATGCATCCAGGAATTTTTATAGTAAGTTGCAATCAGTTTTTATACTGATATATTTTAGGACTCTAGGGGCCAATGTTTATTAGCACAATATCCAGTTAAAGTTACCCATATAAGTTAATTACTGGCACTCCTCTCTCCCGTACCATACCTTATTTACTCTCACTGTTTGTACTTGCACTGACCATTATACACAAGTTACAGGGAATAATTTTTGTTTAATATCTGTCCTGGCTGAAATCACTCTGTGTTTGCCATTCATGTGCTTCTACTGTACTTTAACCTTTATGACAACCTTTCTATTGGGATATTCCAGTTTTTGCAGTTTGCCAGTATCTATTTAGGGGTTGCCTAGAAAAAAATCTTCTAAATGTTGGTCTCCAAATATACAGGTCAGGCTATGTCCTGTCGCATAAGAAAAACTGTTTGGAATCCCTTGTCTGCTGGGATTTTCCAGGCTTGAGCACACTATGGAGGTGGAATGCTTAAGCTCAATGAAGGAGGAAACGAGGCGGTTGCTCTTAAATAGACACCGAGGGTGCACTGTTTTGCAAGGGTGTATCAACTGAGGAGGTGGATTCAAAGCTGCAGGAGGGGAGAAGATTTTGATTTGACAAAAGAATGCATAACAGAATCATACTGACAAAATCCATCTGGTACAAACATGGGAAAGTATGGGGGAGAGGTTTTGAAAGACAAATTTAGACTTTTAGGAAAAGTTGAAATCCAGTACTTTCAAGGCGGCCTTCCCAGAAGTGTTCCCTATTGCATGCACAGGCCCACAGAGTTAGGAAGAACTCTGGAGTCTCAATTTGTGCATGAGAGAAGAGTACAGAGAAGGAGGCTTTAGGTTTGTTATAAACTGGGCAATATTTTGATGAAGAATAAGCCGTTCCAAAAGAACGGGCTCCATCTCTAACCAGAAATAAAGCAGATTTTAAGCTAGATTAGAAGGAAAGCACAGGAACACATCATTCTTCAAAAGATACTGGTGAAGCGCTGAAACTAGAATATCTCAATAGAGAGGTCATCATAAAGGCTGAAGCAGTAGCACATGAATGGCGAGCATTGACTATTGAGAGACCTTTCAGCCAGGACAGATATTGAATGAAGATTACTCCCTGAAGCAGCTTTCAGAGAAACGTTGCCAGTGTCAGAGTAGTTGTGAGGCATTGTAGAAGTGCCAGACAAAATGAGTGAAACCAGTTCAAATATAAGATAAGATGTGCTATTTGCTATTGTCTGTAGTTTGTGTATAATAGTCAGGGTAAGTACAAACAGTGCGACTACCAACATGAAGCATGTAGATAGATAGTCAGTAGAGAGTAGAGGCAACCATGTAATTTATGAAAGTAACACTTTAAAAATGGGAGGTTTTTTTAGACCTATGATGTATACTAGAGAGCCAAATCCATTGGCATAAGAGTACTGAGCCAGAGGTACTGAGGTTTTTTTCCATATGCCTTTAAAAAATTAAATATCTTTATAGAATTTTTAGATTTTTGAGGATATTTGAAAGAATTCCAAATTCAGGAGTGAATGGAAGCATTATTTGTGTATTGCAGTAGTCCAGGGCCATTTAAATAAAGAACAAGCAGAGATGAATGATTCTCAGATTACACCCATCAAATGCTAAGCAGACTGTGAATACAAATTTTAAAAACATACTTTAAATTGTCTGTATCTGAAAGTAAGCAATCATAAAAACAAGATTGAATGTCATTTAAGAAGCATCAACACGTAGAAATAGTTGATTTCAGAAAGCCACTGTTTATATATGAGGTGTATAGACCTCATGGTAATAGACCATGTTCCTCTAGATCCTAGAGGGGGACACAGGGAAGATCGTCTACAACGTCTTGAACAACGATGGATTTTCCTCCTAGATACTGTTGAACCAGGAGGTATGAATCGGGAGATTGACTGGCAAAGTCTTTTGTGAATGAGATGTCGTCAAAGCTCTGTTATCCAATCATGGCAGGGATTCCCCGTCATGTGGGGTTTTCTCTGCTATTGTATTGGAGGGTTCTTCCTTTAAAAATGATGATCGGCCATTAGGAATTTAGACCACAGCTGCTCTGACGGCGTTTTTTGGTTGCTGTATATGTTCTCTGGGATTTGCACTTGATACAGGGCATAGGAGCCTGAAACGTGCGCGTCGTGCATTTGGACTGTATATACCAGCATTTGATTGAACGTGATGAACTGAGATAAGTGGATTTTATCATTAATTAGGTTTTGAAAAATTAAAGTTTTTGGTGAAGAACCTTACTTGAGAAAAAGTAGTTGCCCGCTTGGAGGAGGTCGTTTTCCATTTCGACCTTCCTACGGTGTAGCTCCGACAAAAAAAGTTTATTAAGGTGGGTTGCATGTTTTTTAGGTTTGGTTTTTTTGTGTGATTGCAGTGTCCGGACCTAAGGGGTGACTTTGTATTAGTATATATGAGGTGTGACAAAAAAGAAACGAGACTGTCCCATAAATGTTTTATTACAAAATCTACAGAGAAATTATCAGTCTGGGGAAGAGCCAGAAGTCGCACAGTGTGAGTTCTGGGGAATAAGGAGGGTGGTCAAAGGCTGTGATCTGTTTGTTGGCCAAGAACTGCCTCACACTGAACGCGGTGTATGCGGGCACGCTGTCATGGTGGACCTGTCTCTCCATAGAGCCTGCCTGCTGCACCGAACCCGGTCATGGAGGCGATTGAGGACCTGCTGGTAGAAGTGCTGGTTGACTGTCTGACCCTCAGGCACAAACTCCCTTCTGGTTGAAGAATTCAATCAGTATGGCCTTGATCCTTGATTTGGACATGCACACCTTCTTGGGTCTGGGTGACAGCCGAGTCTTCCACTGCAGGCTCTGTCTCTTGCTTTCAGCATTGTACTGGAAGACCCAAGTCTTGTCTCCTGTGATGACTCGGCTAACGAACTCTGGATCTTCTCCGATCTTCTCTAGCAAGTCTCGACAAATATTGACCTGGTGCTCCTTCTGGTCATCCAATAAAAGCTTTGGCACCTTCTTAGGGCACACCTTCCGCATCCCCAGCTCCTGCACCAAGATGGTCCGCACTGACTCCCTGTTCAGGCTGAGCTCCTCAGCTATCATCTGCACTGTCAATCTGTGATCACTCCGCACTAGCTGGTTCACTCTGTCAATGTTCTCAGCCGTCTTTGTTGTGGAAGGCCGCCCTGACTTGAGGTCATCCTCCACCTCCTGGTAGCCAGTCTTGAAGCGTTTGTGCCACTTGAAGACTCACAGCCTTGACATTGCATCTTCTCCATAAGCCTTTTGGAGAAGTTGGAGACACTCAGTTGGGCCCTTCTCCAACTTAACCAGAAATTTCAAGTTGATTCTTTGCTCCATATTTCTGCCTCCTCCAGTTGCATGACAAAGCGATGGAGCAGTGTGCTACAAAAAAACCTGATAAAGAAAAACAGAGTGAGAGATGAAAAATATTATAGCAGAATAGTGGCGAGATGTTGCTCAACACAGTGACATCGAGTCATGGGCATGGCTGCCACAGTCTTGTTTCTTTTTTTGTCACACCTCATATGCAGGTTCTTCAAAATGCAGAAATTTTAAGTGTGTATGGTTTTGGCAATATGAAAAATTATATGTGTATTTCTCATTTTACAGTGGGAGTTAACATATTTTTTAAAAATGTTTGTACCAGCTTTGGAACCTGCTCCAAGGTACATGCGCGTACCAGCTACCTGATCATTTGGACATGGGGTCTCCACAAGTGATTCAGGGGCAATTGCACTAACCTTTGTGGTATCTAACACCAACTCAAAAATTAATTATTTTACTCAGCTGCTTAATTGGCTCTTTTCTGGTTTTTTTGTTTAAAATTTATATATATGCGTTTTACAATAATACAGAATTAACACACATAGTTCGGGAAAATTGACCCCTCTTGTACAGTATGTGTAGCTTTTTAAAATCTACACATACGCATGTAAGGGCCTCTAAGTGCAAGTGTATGCTGCAAAATTGACATCTGCATGTGTGGTTGCCTGTGCTTGCAGTGTATAATTAAGGTGAATCACAAAGCGGTGTTCAAAATAGCTTTTGACTAGTTCCACTAGGAAAAGTCCATAAAAATTCAATTGTCAGATAGACTTGCAATTGCAACAGACTGCAACAGACTAACTATCCTACTGAATAGGTCTTTAAACTAGGATCATTGAGGATGAATGAACAAAACCCCCAGGTAAGTAAAACATTAAAAACACTTGAACAGAAAAGGAAAAAAGGGCAACATCTGGCTAGCACTGTAAATTCATGCCCATAGAATGAAAATAAAGTTCTGGATCTAGAGGCTGTGATGAAAGAGGCTCATATGAATTTATTGGTGATCAAGAAAATAACTCCAATCAGATCACATCAATATGGTACACGGAGAGAAATGACTGGGATATAGTTATGCTGGGCTATAATTCATTCAGGAAGGACAGGGTAGGAAGAAAAAGGAGGACAAAGTAGCACTATATGTAAATAAATAATATTAAAACAACAGAATAGCAGGACTTATGAGGTAAGTAGGAGGCACTCTGGGTTAATTTGGAAAGAGAGAATGAAACATCTGTTTGCTCTGATGTGATACAGTTGTGCTCAATATTATTGGCACCCTTGCAGTTCATCTCCTCAATGTCCAATATCTCCTAAAAAAACAAAGTGGCCAGTAAAATGGCTTTAGACTAGATATGCACACATATTTGACACATAAAAGAATCAAAGAAAACAAGACCAAGTAAGAAAGGAAATAGTATAAAAACTGGACATTTCCAGGACATGATTATTCACAATGGTAAGGTCAGGCAAACAAATTAAAGTCCAAGAGCACAAAAGAACCAAAGAAAACTTAAAAATAAATTTTTGTCAAATTCCTTGTTTTGAGGGTCTGTAGCTACTCGAACAACAAAGTTTCCTTTTTTATTTTTTATTGTGATGACAAAAATCATCATGAAATGTGGAAGCATCACCAAGTATAACACAAGAAACTTAAAAATAAAAGCTGGACTTAGCTCTCACGATGGTCATGATGGTCAAAGCCTATTCCTCCAAAGCTTGGTAAATACCGACTGTACTAGCACTGCAGATCCAAACATTTAAAAAGTGAACCCATCATATTCCAGTGATACAGAACTGTGTTTCGAGCTCATGCCTTTCACAATGAGCTCTGCTTCAGGATCTGCAGATCAAGGGTTGCAAACTCCGAGGATCGCATGTGATCATTTACAGAAACAATCTACTGAAAGATGAACGCAAGCACAAAGGCTCTTTAAATAGCGTAAGACAAGACATCATTCACTAATGGCAAATGGGAATGAAGCCATGCAACTAAAGGAGACTCCACCAATCTGGAAGGGTGGACTCTCTGATTTGACCGTGGCATATACTCGTGGCAGATATATTAGAGACCATGTGGTCCAAGTGGCTTTGCTATCTGACTGTTTTATTAGAACTCATGAGGATCTTGTTCATTTTTCATGTACTTCAAGTACCCAATGCAATTTTTGTACTACAGCATTGACTGGGGAGACTTGGACTGATCCATCTTCTGGATTATCTTATTTGGCGCATTGGCACACTACTTGCCTGACTCCTTTTGCAGTATACATGTTGCTGTGCCCATGTGCTTTGAAGTATGTTGATAGGACAATATGACCAATTAGACGGTGCTTGGGTGAACATAAATCACGATTGAAGAATGATATTTCTAGTGCTCCAATAGTTGCTCATTGTATTGAAAAACACCACAATTTTGAAGAACTTAAATGTGAGTGATTAACTGTCCCTCCTGAACCACATGAGGGAGATTGTGAATCTAGGCTGCAATTTTTGGAACAGTCTTGGATTTATAGATTGAAGACTGTCCACCCTTCCTGATTAAACTTGGAGATTGACTGGCGAGTCTCCTTTAGTTGCATGGCTTCGTTCCCATTTGTTGTTAGTGAATGACATCTTTTCTTATGGTATTTAAAGAGCCTTTTTGCTTATGTTTATTCCTCAGTAGATTGTTTCTGTGAATGATCACATGTGATCCTTGGAGTTTGCAACCCATGACCTCGAAACACAGTTCTGTGTCGCTGGAATATGAGGGGTTCACTTTTTAAATGTTTGGATCTACAGTTCTAATACAGTCAGTATTTGATGGGATTTGACACCCTGACCATTGCAAGAGTTAAGTCTAGCTTTTATTTTTAAGTTTCTTGTGTTACACTTGAGGGTATGTTTATTAAACCGTCTTAATGTTACCGGCGCTAGCTGCAGCGATAATGTGAAGGATGCCATATAAGGAGTGGCGTTCCGGCGGCAAGGTAGCAAGAATCTGTATCGTGTAATAGTGGGCGCCGTGGCACGTTAACGCGCGTTAACCCTACGTTCATGCCAGCGCAGCATTAGAAGCTATAAAGATGTAGCCCACTGGTTACTGCTATGACTGTGAAGGCAGAGGTCATGGGTTTGATTCTGTAGTGGTGTTATGTAAGAAGGCTGTCTGAAGCATTACCTTTTAATTTAGAGCAGTGCTGTCTGAGGCATTTCCTTTTTGTAATTTAAATCAGTGCTGCCAGCAAAAACACCCTCACAGTGCCATAACCTAAGGTGCCGAATAAGGCGCCCTATAAGGCACTCCAGAGGGCACATTATAAAGTACCGTGTCTGCCAAGGCACCTTATAATGTGCCCTATAGGGCGCTTTATAGGGCACCTTATAGGGTGCCTTATAGGGCGCCTTATGAGGCATCTTAGGCTACGGCACTGTGAGGATGTTTCTGCTAGCAGCACTGATTTAAATTAAAAGGAAAAGCCTCAGACAGCCTTATTAAATAACACCACTGTGGCATCAAACCCATGACCTCTGCCTTTGCAGTCATTGAGGTACCAGTGGGCTACATGTCTATAGCATCTAACCTACTGCTGGCTGGCTATAGAAAGACTGCAGGTCACCACACAAACTGTCTGCTGTGGTTACCAGGATAGGGTAAACCCACTGTACCCATGATTCACTGCACATGCAGATCAGCAGCCTACATCTGATCACAAGATGGGGTATGTGCCTCTATAGCACTCCGGCCTGGTAGGGGGAACTAACCATCTGTATTATGGCACAGAGTAGCTACAGACCGTGACATTGTGTGGTTCCTGTGCTCACCCTGAGGGTGAGGTGGGGCGCCCAGCACCAGGTCCGCAGCACCTGGCTTGGCTGAGATAGACTGTACTGCAGGTCCCCATCAGTGCCAGTGTGTGATAGGTAGTCCTTGCAGACACACCTAGACTACACTTGTGCCCATCTGTATTTCCCAGTCATGTCTAGTCCTTGTGGACTATGATGCACCCAGAATACTGCATATCCTGTGTGGTTGCCATGGTCACATGTTATAAAAGAAGGGAGGTGGTTGGACCCAAAAGCGAATTATGTAGCACCACCCAACCTGCCCCTGTGGGCTAGGGTGGGGGACAGGATCCCCCACCAACAGTTCCATATTCTACATCTCTGCAATGGTGGCAGTAGAGGGGGACTAGCAACCTGTAGCGCAGTCAATGCAGATCTGTACACATCAAATAGGGGCACTGGCAGAAGGCCTGGAAAAGCTCAGCTGCTTCCCCCCACCACTATCTGACATTCACCAGCAAAGGGCACAATCAGTCTCCACCCGCTGCACCCTGCAAGGTGTTTCAGCCATACACATACTAACTGCAGACAGTCTGCTAGCTAGTACATAGTGCTTGTTCCTGGAGGAACTGCATGCACCCAAAACTGGGATGTGAGCGCACGCACCAAGCACGTATGTCAGTGATTGGGCCCCAGAAAAGGGAACCCATAAATATCACTTGAGAGAAATAGTGTATAGCAGTATGGTGGAACTTAGCCATGACGTGGCCACTGCTCAGTCAGGGTGAGAGTGACCTCCCAGCATGACATGCTGTGGCCACCCTGTCTGTGAAGGTGGTGGTCAGGCACTACAATGTCCCAGCCATTGCCCTATGCCCTGTGCAGATGCATCCTGCCCAGGCCACCCTGTCCGGGCTATACCCACAGTACCTTGCTCCTCATTATGCACATTGGCAGGTTGACACTGGAAACAGTGCAAGCAGTGTGGGCTCAGTAAGGTGTAGGCAGCCACAACACACTGGGTAGACATACACACATTTCCACATCTATGCCAGCATTGTGCAAATATAGAGGTTTGTGGCAGCCCTAGCCACCACACCAGTCCTGGGCACAGTGCGGGCATGGGTATGGTACACAATACTGTTGGGGTCACTCCCCGGGGTGGTAAACACTGTCAGAAGCAAAAACTGAAACACACTCCACAGATATCAGAAAGGTTGCTATGATGCATCTCTGTCAACAAATCGTGTTTAACCTAGGATTTTTTATCTGCCATTAATCATAGAAACCTTTTGATATATGTGGAATGTGTTCCCAAGTTTAGGATGGCATTGCTAAGGTATGCAGGTGCCAGTATTGGGAGATGCTGCTCTGCGCAGGGCCCAACAGCCTGACTCTCCATGAGGCTTTGGATAGTGGAGCCTGTGGGTGTGGGTGCTTGTGCCCCTGTTGGCCGCTGCTCTAGGGCAGAGGTTCCCAGCTCTGGTCCTGGTGGGCCAAACACTGTTCAGGTTTTCATGCTGTCCCTAATGAATATGCATGAGATACATTTGCATACAAAGGGTGCGGTGCATACAAATGCAGCACAGGCATATTTATTAGGGCCAGCATGAAACCTGAATGGTGTTTGGCCCTCCAGGACTGCAGTTGGGAAACTCTGCTCTAGGGGATTGCACATGTTTATGGTGTCTGTGCTCTGTAGAGTAAAATATAGGCATTTATGGCATGTTTATTTTATCTGCAATAAAGGTTCCGTCTTTATTACCACGGTTTAGTACTGGGTAAAATATGGGGACATAGTTTGCAGAAGCCACAGCTGGGACTTGAACCTGTGACCTTCTGCCCCTCATACTAGCTGTGTGTACTGCACCAAACTGTTGCCACAGGGGCAGATCATTCTCTGGAGATACCATGACTGTTCATCAGATAGATCTTGTCTGTTGCAGTGCACAGCACCCACCTAAATGGGGCTTGGCCATGGTCTGCTGTGGGCAGATGCCACTGCCCCCTCCACCACCAGCAACTTTCCGCCATCATGCTGACATGACTTTGTGCCGGTAGTGCTGGTGGTGCGCAGTCCGAGGCCATCCAGTGTGCCGGTAGGCGGCTGCCTATGGTGCATGATATGGGGTAGGGGTGCCTGCATAGACAGCCATGCTTCCCCCCGGCACGGCCTGCCATTGTTATGTGCCCTTTGGGGTACTTGCTGGGTACTGTCCCCTGGGACACTGAGGGACACACACTCGTGGACATGTTTGCCCTTGGTCAGTTTGCTGGTTTTCTGCTTATACATTCCTATGTGTCACCTAGGCATCTGCCCAGTCCACCCTGTGCCTCAGCTGCTCCACTGCATGTCCCTCCTGCAGCCCCCTGTACGCCATTTGCAGCCTCACCGTAGTTCCCTCCCGTACTTGGGCACTATGATGTTGCTGCACATGTATCACTACTATCACAATTTTGGGTTCCCTGCCTTTGCTGCACATTTCTACTGAAATGGTCTCTCTCCCTTGCAAATGTGCCTCTAGCGCAAGGTTTTTACTGGCGCTAATTTTCAGAGCTTCATTTCACGGCGTTAGTGTGCATGGAGCCTCTCCCCGCCCACTCTCCGCCCATTGACCCCTTCTCTCCGCCCCTGGGAAGCCTTACTCCGCCCTCTGGGATGCCTTACTCCACCCTCTGCGCACCTTAACGCCGCCGGAGACATTATCGCGCGATACGTGACGTTCTCACACGGTAATGCGCAATAACGTCATGTATTGCGTGATAACATTGCAGCCACAATGTCAGCACCATTTAGTAAACATACCCCTTGGTAGTGCTTACACATTTCATGTCGATTTTTGTCGTCATAATAAAAAATCAAAAAGGAAACTCTGGCTATGGACCCTCAAAACAAGGAGTCTGACAAAAAATTATTTTTAAATTTTATTTTATGTTCTTGGACTTTAATTTGTTTGCCTGACCTTACCATTGTTTATTTTATTTTTTTTTATTTTAGCTGTATTTATATCTTGCTTTTCACTGGGTCAAAGCAGTCAATTTGGGGATACATTTAACACGAGGGGATATGAGACACATATGCTAATACTTACAGGGAACATGGGCAATGGAGGGTTAAGTGGCTTGCCCAAGACCACAAGGAGTGCCTATAGGACTAGAAATCCCAGTCCCTCTGGCCTGAGATTGCTGTCCCCAGGTGGGGCTTGAACTCCCAGCCCTCTGGCCTGAAGTACCTTGTCCTAACCACTAGACCACTCCTCCCCATTGTTGTGCAGTTTAGTGATTTGGGCTCAAGTTTTTTTGTTTTGGGAGAACATGATTATTGGCACTCTTATAAACAATTCAAAACAGTTTGAACAGAAGAACCACATTCCCACTGTAGTAGAATAAGATGCACCTGTAATCAATTATTAGTACTCACATGACTTGAATCAACTAATGAATGATGGCTCTAATGTTCTTTTTATGGAACACTATGGACTCACTGAATGACAACAAAACATCCTCAATACCCTCTTCTGTTTACAGCACTATCTATAAAGAATCCGATGTCACCCTCCTCCCTCCAAACAAGTACCCATATGTACCGAAACCCATAATACTATGTAAACCACTTTATTTTGCTCCAAGTTCTTTCTCCCATTTAAGTATATTTGTCTCCAAGTTTTTAACTCTGTTATAATGTTTTACTTTGAGTTATAATATACAGTGCTTTGAATCTATGATAAACCGATATATAAAACCATTTAAACAAATAAATAAAATAAATTATGTTTAAAATGCCCACATTCACTCCCTGTCCAATTTTCACACTGGTGATGACAATAGAGCTCCCAGAGACATCAAACATCAAACTTCAAAGGGGTACAAGACCATCTCCAAAAACCTTGGGATTCCTGTGTCTAATATTTTCTGCTCATGGAATTATGAAGAACCTCCCAGATGTGTTGGGAAGAAGGTTAGTGCAAACTGTTGGAAAAACACCACATACAAAATCCAAAGAGCTTAAGGCTGACCTGGAGCAATCTGGACTGGTGGTTTCAACCCATATCATACGCCGCACACTAAACAAAGAAGGACTTCATGGACGAAGGCCAAGGAGGACCCCACTGCTCAAAGACAGACATAAAAAAGCACAACTGACCTTTGCCCAAACCCACTTTGAGAAACTATAATCCTTCTGGGAAAAATGTTCTATGGAGAGATGAAACCAAACTTGAGCTCTTTGACAATGCAGACCAGCAATACATTTACAGGGAAAGAAATGAAGCTTATAAAGAAAAAAAACCATTCATCCTACAGTTAAATATGGTGGAGGTTCCATAATGTTGTGGGGCTGTTTTGCTGCCTCAGGAACTGGAGGCCTGGAACATATTAAAGAAATCATGAAGTCAGAGGACTACCAAGGTATTTTGGAGTGAAATGTGCTATCTAGTGTCAGAGAGCTAGGTCTGGGTCGAAGGTCATAGGGCCTCCAGCAGGACAATGACCCAAAACATAAATTTTAAAATACAAAAGCATGGTTAAAAAAGAAAAAAAAAGTATGGTTTTAAAACTGGCCAGCAATAAGTCCAAATCTCAGTCCAATCAAGAACCTTTGGAAAGAGCTGAAATCTGACATTGGTTTAAAGAATCCTGGAAACATTCATGAGCTGGAACAAATCACAGTTGAAGAGTGGGAGAAACTACCAGCAGGCAGATGTAAGAAATTTATAGATGCCTACAAGAAATGTTTGGAGGCTGTCATCACTGCCAAGGATTGTGCAACCAAATAGTAGTGAAGTGTGCCATTAATCCTATCCAGGTCATATTTAGTTTTTTTTCTCAGAAATTACTACGTCTACGTTGCAGATATCTTTTTTTGTTGTATACCTTTGAACATACTATTAAAATATTATGAGGACATATAGTTGCAATATTTCCAATTATTTCTCAAGATATCGTATACTGCATACCTAAAATGCAAGGGTGCCAATAATGTTGACCGCAACTGTATGTGCCTCAATAGCCTGGGTACCTTCTATAACATTATCCTTTTAGTTGCAAGATTTTTTAGAAGGTAAGAACATTCTAAAGTCATTCCAATCTGACTTCCAAAGACGTCATAGCACAGAGACTGTGCTTGTTTCTCTGTTTTATGGCCTATATCAAAAGCTAGATGGTAAAGGCTTTGTAGTTTGGGTAACACAATATATTTCATCTGTCTTTGACACCTTGAATCATTCCATTCCGCTGTCCTAGCTGGAATCTTTGGGGATAGGGTCTATCATTTTAGAATTGTTTAAATCTTTTTTTTAATCTTTTTTTTTATGGAGGAGAGTGTGACAAATATAAGTGAGCGATGGCATTTAATTGGAGATAGCTTAAATCAGGGTCACCATAGGGATTAGCATACATCACCTTTCTCAAGGTTCCCATTCTGGGACAAACGTCCTCAGTAGCAGGACTGTATCTTGCTAGCCCACAGCATGGCTGACCTCACTCTACTCTTGCTACCTTGGCTCTTCCAACCTATTTTGATGAAGTGCTTTAGGCCCTTCAGGGGTGACAGGGGGGCACTATTTGCCCATCAGAGACAATGAGCCTTGAACTCTATCTTCAATTCTTTTCAAATTTCCATTACTGTATCTGTTGACATGACCCCTGTGCCGCCCATTCCCCACCCCCTTCTTTCCTGCACAACCTTGAATAGTGGGGATGGACGTCCTGTTGGGCCATCCATCCCCACTATTCCTGGGTCAGAATAACCCCATTTATAATTATAAAATGCTTGGGTACATGCCTAAAGAACATGCATACATTTATGACCCCCATAACTCAGCTTTCACTCCTTCCAAACTGTGCTACTAGGAGTATCTACATGCAGATCACTTATAAGTAAGCAGACGCTTCCTATGAACCTAGGACTCGACATTCCAAGGAGTTTTGCTTCCGACTTTGAGAATTATGCTCCTAAATTGGCCTCTTTGAAAATTTACTAGGGCTCAGTGCCTAAATACCTTCTTAACATTTCATGAAACTCCTAAATTTAGTAGCATAAAAAGTGGGTGGCAACGGGAGCAGATTTAGGACAAGGAAAAGAAATTAGGAGCTTAGCAATGATTTTCAGCACCAGGCACCTAAATTAGGCTCATAAATCCAGGTAAATGAATAGCAGGCCTATTATTAGCAGCATACATTGTAACGCTCCTAAATTAGGATAAATTTTCAGCCTAGCTAAAGGTTTTTATGAATATCGGTCTCCTAATTTTTATACATGAATGCAGTTGCGCAATTTTATAGAAGCTCTTTTTGATGTGCAAAATAGGCTTTACATGTAGAAAAAGCTTTATAAAATTACCTCTAGGTAGAAGGGGATTTCTAAGTTATACTGTCTGCATATACATTAACAAAACAAATATTTCACATGAAACGAGCTTGATGGCTTGAATTCAGAGACAGTGAAGTGAAGGGGATTTTTTGAGCATAAGCATCCCGCCTAGGCAATAAGGGAAAAATTAAAAGAGAGCTCAGAAAGATCAAGTCAATTTTTAAAAGCGCTGACCTGGTTAGCAACACCTGCTAAGTAGATAAGGGCCACATTGTGTCAGTGCAGTCCAAGGATGGAGTAACAAGGTGTCTGTTGTTGTGAAAGAGCCACGAAGCCCTTTCTGGACTGTCCGTTGACACCTCCACTCTGTTGTAGACTCTCTCAGTAGGTAGCGACAGCAGAACATCTGGTAGTTAGCAAATACCAGTCTTTAGCTTGGAAAGAGAACTATTCAGCCAGCGGTTCCAGTTTGTCAGTCTAAATTTAATTCATAAAAGCTCCTTTTATCATCAGCTTGATATCTGTCACTTTAAAATCTGCTTACCTGGGTTCAACCATAATTCCTCCTGTTTTCAGATGAATTCACAGTTCTTCGGCTGTTTTAATAATCCAATGCCCCCCTTCAGGGACTCACACAATCTCTGGGTCTTCAGCCCAAACCTTCTGTGCTGCAGTTCAAAACAAGAATTTAGGGGCAACATTCAAAGTGATTAATGTGGTTAGTAAACCTGCTAACTGGGTTAATCGCTGTGACTGGGATATTCAGCGATTCTAGCATGGTCAGTGCCGCTGAATATTTCAGAGTGCCCGCAATGAAAGTCCTGATGCGAGCTGGCTAGTATTGGGACATTCTGGAGGTGGAGTGAGGAAAGCACCCAAGGATAACTGGCTAGTGGTGATATTCAGCAGCTAGCTGAGTATCCCATGGCGACAAAGGTTAAGTACCTAAAGGCTCACCTAATTTTCATGCCATAGCTGAATATTGCCACTCTCCGGTTAGCTGTGGCACTATCGGGCCAACCCAGATGTTCAATGCCGGTGGCTAGATATGGCTCCAGCATTGAGTATCCAGGTTTAATGTTCAGTGGCAATGGCTAGCCGCTTTACAAGGGCTAGCCACCACCTCTGAATACCCCCCTCTTACTTTCTTCCCACATTGTTGCTTTAGGGCCTCTCTTTCAACTTCTTAAAAAGGGCTGTACCAAGCCATAAATGCATCCTGTGCAACTTGCACACCTGGCAAGTCCCACCCTCCCTCCGTTTTGTCCTTTGCCTCATGCTCGACATCTTCCCATTTTACCTCCATGTCTTCAGGTGGCTCCCCACCCAGCCTGCCCTTGCCCCGCCGCTTTTAGGGTTCCTGTGACGGCAGCAGTGGGATCTCCAATTGAAAAAAACCCCACACAGGTCTCTCTGACTCTGCGCTTGCTTGCTGGCTTGATTCCCCGCCTCTGACGTATGCTCACATCAGAGGACTGAGGGAGCAGACCAGCCATTCAAACGTGGAGTTGCAAAGACTGCGTTTGAATGGCTGGTCTGGTCCCTTCCTCCTCTGCTGCAAGCCTTCATCAGAGGAGGGGAGATCAGGCCAACATGCAGACATGGAGTCGGAGAGACCTGTGTGGTTTTTTTTCAATTGGAGGTCCCGCCGCAGCTAAGGGAATCCTAAAAACAGCAGTGGGGAAAGGGCAGGCAGCATGAGGGGGAGCTGAGGCCTGCATCCCCAAATGTGCACTTATTTTTTTGTGCCCTGTACAGCTGCACCACTACTCTTAAAAACCCTTCGTTCAGTTTCCACTGAGGAGAAAAAAAGGTTTACAGTAAAGCCCTATAAGGTTCCCTTTCCCTCAACTTTTTCTGTACCTAAGGCAAGGGAGGGTATTTGCAGCATACAGCTCTCTACAGATCTAATAATGCCTCAAGCTGCCAGCCACCCATGCCGTGACCCCAAAAGAAAAGAGGGAGGGAGGAATCTTAACAGTCCTATGTAACAGCTGTCACTGCAATCCAATAACGTTGCTCTATGAATTTCATTTAATCGGCTTCAGTTTCAGCCAGGCTGGAGCTCTCAGCATTCACTTCCATCTTCTGCTTTGCCTCTGCTAATGTGTATGGCACAGGCTCAGCTGGTTGAGACTCCCCTCCTCTGCGGGATCCAGTGTATATTTTATATGGCCCCACTGGAAATGTTGCTGCTCATCCCTTCTAGCTCTGTCCAGGTTTGACTGTCTCTACCAGCTTGCCCTTCTCCCATGCCTTAGAGGGACTCCAATAGATACCTAAATTACTCTAATAGCATAAACTATAATTCCAAACGTGATTTGACATTATCTAATATGCTTGAATACGTGCAAACGATCACTTGCATTACTTTATATGCTTTTTTATGTCTAGCGGGTCTCAGACATTAAGGGAGCTCTCGCATTGACTTTTGCCATTAACTGCTCCTATTTAGCATCAACGACCCATTTTTTAAATATTATAAGACCCTGGTGCTGTAGGTTCAAGTGATTTAAAACCGACGTTCCAAACCATGACAAGAAAATTGTATAAAGTCAGGCTTATCTCAATATGTTTATCCCAACGCCAGACTCAGCACTGCTGCGTTTCACGAACCCGTTTCGTTTCTTCAGGGGCTTGTTGGCCGACTCCTTATACTGTTTGTAGTCGCATGTGTTACCCCAGACAGCTTCTCTGCCCGATGGCAAAAATCGCCGCTAGACCCGCTAGACATAAAAAAGCATATAAAGTAATGCAAGTGATCGTTTGCACGTATTCAAGCATATTAGATAATGTCAAATCACGTTTGGAATTATAGTTTATGCTATTAGAGTAATTTAGGTATCTATTGGCTCAACTGCAATATTACTCATAAGTTTAAAGACCAATTAAGATTGTTAGAGGGACTCCAGTCATGCAAGTAGTGCCGATGGTCAGCACCAGTATATGGATAGGTAGCTGAATAGTTTAGGACAGTGTAGTGAAGTGAGGATTTCAGTGCAGCAGTATAGCATGCATCACTGTATTTAGCACTGATCTTGGATGTTATTTGATATGTCTGATATTTTACAGTATTTTATTGGTGTTTGGGATTTTTTTAAATGTTGGAGTTTTTAATAATCGGATGTTATATCCATCAGTCTAAAATAGTTATTTTTAGTATGGTTTTACTATTATGATGTTTTGTATTTCTTGGTTTTATATTTTAATATTTTAAGAAATTTGCATATGATATTTCTTTATCTATTATGATGCTGGCTATGTTTTACATTTTCTATTATGGAATTTTGATTCTGTTTTTCCATGGTTACACTGAATCCAGAGTGTGTCTTATGGGTTTCCATATTAGCTTTTGTCTCATGCTTATATTTTTACTTGTGAATACTTAGGGCCCAATTTTTGAAGACCTTTACACGGGTAACTTTTCTAGTTACTCATGTAAAGGCCTTATCTGGGATTTTTGAAGAGCACCTACACGGGTAGTGCCCTTCGAAAATCTCGGATAAGTCCCTAACATTCCCAGATGCTATACGGATTACATTGGAGTGCGTTAGGGGCATTCTGGGGTGGAGGAAAGGGCTACATGGGTAGCAGTGCTTTTCGATGCTACCCATATAGCCTTCTGTGCCTTAAAATAGGTGAGGGCTACACAGAAGTGAAAGTCTGGGTTAAGGGGGTCGGCGGGCAGGCTATGCACCACCGCGGCGCATAGTCTGTCTAAATCAAAATTAGGCCCTTATTCTATAACTGGGACGTTTGGCCAAAGTGAGATATTCTGCTAGTGTGTAGCTTTTGTAGGATTCCATGGAAGTTACAGCATGTTCTATTTTCCCAATATGAGTTGTATTGATTTAATTTAGAGGGCCTTATACTAAAGTGTTTAGTGCTGAAACTAGAGTGCACTAAGTGAAGAACCTCTATGGTAACTGTTGGGGCCCGGTGATTACCATGGGGTTACATACCCTAATGCCCAGTGCAATAGGGCAGGTGCATCTAACACCACCCATTGAGGAGGCGTTAATTGCACCCACTCTAATTGCAACACTGACAGCATGTGATATGTTCTCCTATGCTAACTGCAATGCGCTGTTCATGCCCACTCTCTGCCCCTCAGCATGTGATTTGTGATTACCACATGAATTAGCATGCGGGAACTGTCATGCTTGTATAGTAATAGTTACCACAGCCCTATGCTGACAGTTACCACACACTCAAATATGTGTTACCAGCTTAGTGCACTTTAATAAAACGGTACCATAATTTAATTTAATTGAATTTATATGTTTCTAGTCTGCTCTATCAAGTTTTAAGTGTATTACAAAACTTTGCAGTAAAGCACATAGCTACAATTGCTATGGGTGTCATTCTGTTCTGCGTTTAGCAGGGATATACGTCTGGTTTGTACATATATCCCCCACTAAATGCCAGGGGCCGATTCAGGATCCAAAGCTCCCTGAACGTACAGCAGATATGTGGGAAGCTCTGGATGGGGATGGGAGGGGGAGGGCCAGAGGAGGAGTCTGGGTGGAGCAGAGGCAGGACACTGACCTTGGACATTCAAGGCCTAGTCCGGTGATGGTTCTGTACATCCAGGCTTGGGGAGTTAGATGGGGGGACTCATTCTACCTCGGAGGAGGAATACGTTTTTCCCGACATCAGCGGCCATCGAGTTAGGACAGGGGGTTCCCCATATCCCGATCCTGACCTCGGAAGGCCCGATCGGGGGTCAGGCAGCAGGGAGGAAGAACTTAAAAACTGTGCAACTGATTTGGGCTCCTGCATAGCCATATTTTGAATTAGTTGTAATGATTGCAGCAAATCTAGAAGTAGGCCCAAATAGAAAATGTTACAGTAATTTAATACTGGTAAGACTGTCAATTGCACTAAAAAAGGAAAGTCAGAGGGATGAAGATACTGTTTCAGACTTCTGACTTTTCACAACTTATAAAAGGCAAAATGTGTCACCTTCAGAACTTGTGGACACATTGA
Source organism: Ichthyophis bannanicus (assembly GCA_033557465.1). Lineage (NCBI taxonomy): Eukaryota > Metazoa > Chordata > Amphibia > Gymnophiona > Ichthyophiidae > Ichthyophis > Ichthyophis bannanicus. Next base: position 1,739,176,440 of record CM066032.1, read on the forward strand.
ATGGGTTAAGTCCAATATTAACCCAAGGTAGTGAATCTCCCAATGCAAGGAATCACTATGCCCATCCAACACGATGCTGAAGATACCACCTTACAGCTCTGAACTATCAATGACCATTGCCTCCCTTTTGTCATAATTCAGCTGCAAAACATGCTATGTTAACCAGGACAAAATAATGGCAAACACCAACAGAATCATCAAATCATCTCCTAATGTAAATGGGACAAATAATAAAATATTGTCAGTATTACTATGAAGAACAATGTTCAGCTGATTTAGTAAATGACATAAAGGTACCAAATACACATTAATCAATGTCAAAGAGAGAAAGGAACCCTGTGGACCCCTCGGTATAATATGAAATAGTTGGACAGTTCGTCAGCCATCAATACCCTCTGAATGACCTGAAAGAAAAGCTTGAAAGCAGGAAAGTACAGGTTCAATTAAACCAAGAGTGCTAACAATCAGCTCTATAATCACAAAATACACAACAATAACAATCCTTTGCAAGGAAGGATTGTGACTTATGCCATGATCTCTCAGCTCTACACACATAACATTTCTTCACCTGAAGTTGCACAGTAAACGAGGGAGCAGTATATGAATGATGTGACCCTGTACATACAATAACTTTTGTGGAGTGTGGCCAGAATTACAGGCACCATAGGTCTAACACTTCATTTCAAAACCCTCTGTCACTCCACCTTTATAGCAAAGGGTTATAGAACGATCGATGATCAAATTTCTAATAAGATTCCTGACGGCCATTCACAATGATAGCATCTACTTTAGTAGACGACTCCTTCACAGTAAAGGCCAAACAAACATGTGTCACGGGTGACGCCAAGGTGGATGGCTGTGGGAGCATGTGAACCGGAGTACATGACATGTGCAGTGCACATACTGTTTGGGTTTAGCGTGATGGGAGCGGCCAATGTGGCTCCCCATGCAGGACATACAGTGCACCTACACCAACACAGAGACTAATGGTGGGTGAGGGCTCAACAGGGTATTGGTCCACGGGGGTCTGTGAGCCCCCACGACACAATGCAAGCTACCACGGCAGTTCTGTATTGCTACGTCTGTCATTCCATTGGTGCCTCAGCACGCATGTAACTTTGCACCATTGTTTTCTGCAGGTGATGCAGGATATGGGTGTCTCACCTGGCTGCTTACCCCTGTGCGTCTCCCTCGGCCAGGTGCAGAGATACGGTACAATGAGGCCCATGCCTCCAGTCGCTCAGTGATTGAGCGCTCCTTTGGCGTTCTCAAAAGTCGCTTCAGGTGTCTGGATAGGACTGGCGGGGCCTTACAGTACGGACCCTTGACTGTGGCAAAGATCATCATAGCCTGTGCATCCTCCACAACATTGCTCTCAGGCACAATGTTCCAGTCGATATTAATGAGGATCTTGGGGTGGATCCTGTGTGCCCTCCTGCACCTGGCCATGGTGACACACGTGCGGGGATGGCAGCCAGGCAACATCTGATCGAGGAGCTCTTTTCCTGTAAGTTATGGGTGTGCTGGTGACGTGTCTCTGGGTTAGCCATGTGTTAGCTGGTGTACGGATTGTGCAGCACTGCCATCTCATGTCTCCATATCTCTGTCATGTTCTTGGATCCACAGGATGAGCTTCTGTGTTCCGGGCCCACAGGGATTGGCTGACTATGCTTCCCGAAGCTGTGCTGCATGTGGGGAATGTGTGTTCATATATGCACCATTCCTGTTGACTCGGGTGAGTTTGCAGATAGTGAGGATTGCATTGCTGTCGTCACGGTTAGACACATATATGTTGTTTTCTCTCCACTGCTCCTATGGTGATGCACATGTCTTTGGACCACTGCTCCATCACCCTTAGCTTCCATCTGTCACACATGTGGCCATTACCTGTTCACATCTTGGGAGTCTTCATGGTGTATCTTAGACACATATTGTGAGGCTATGTGTGTACTCGGGCACAGGACATTGTATTGTTGGAGGGTATGTTGAACAGCCACTGCCATTGAGTCATTTGAATGATTTGTGCCACTCATGCATGTACTGTGATGTGTGTCTCCATTTGTCGTTCATTGTTGGGGGTCCTGCCATCTGAACCTTCTGGCATGCGTACCTTGTCACACAGTGCATGTTACTGTTTCTGCTTGACCTGTCTACATGACCGGTCATTCTGCGCTACCCTGCCTATCTGTGTTGTAGGGATGTGTTTGGCCACCTCTCCAATTATGTTCCCTCATCCCTCTGTTACCTTCTGCTTGTGGGCTAATGTACATTGTGCACATGTGTCATATATTTTTCTCAGATGTGTCACAGTTTTGCTGGTGGTCCAATGTACATCAACATTGTGTTTCCGCAAAACACAATGCACCGTGGACATGTTCCACTCACAGCTACCCATGCAGACGTGGTGATGTCCGCCATCCATTGGTGTCTGCATCCGCTATTGGGGCTGTTTGTGCTCTTGCCTGACACGGACGTTCCCAGTCAGGCCACTGGTATACCTTTCAGGTGGGCCTCACCTTCCATCCTCTGGGAAATACACCACGTGCTGATGCTGCATTTGGCCTATTGCTATCAGGATGTCCTTCGTTGTTATCTCTGTGTGCCACCACTGCTGCACATGCTCTGGACCCCTGGGGTGTATGCGTGTCATGTGCATTTACATGAACATATTGGGATGGTGTCCTGGTCTTCAGGGACATCTCCTGCAGTGGTCCATGTGCACTGTGCTCAGTGTTGTGGCCATGTCATGTGGTGCTATCTATGCATTCTGGGTGTTGCTGTTTTTATGTGTGTGTCTCCTTTCTGTCCTCCAGGGGTCGTGGGTGGGTGTGCCATTCCCTTACCTGATATCTGCATCTTTTCACACAGGACACTGACAACAATGTTGACACATGTGCTCCACTGCATCTGGTGATCCAGTCATCCATATGTGCTTGGCCACAGCACCCATGTGAGCGTGTTCCTGGATGTTGGTGACACAGGGAGATAGTCCTCTGCACTTTGGACACAGGCCTTTTTCTCTGACTCATTGCTGGCCTATTGTTACTGTTCCTGCGGTGACCGCCTGCCGTTGCTGCCATGACCTGTTTGGGTGTTTCTTTTTTTGCAGTAGGGGGGTGATGAGCTGTACATGGGTTGGTGATTTTTGACCCGTCACTATTGGCATGGCATGTGGCCTTGTCACTCTGCATGCTTTCACCAGAGTCTTTTGTTTGCTGGGGATGGTGTCTGCTGTGCATACAGTGAGTGCATACACTGTGCGGACATGTCATGATGAGACCCTCCACCTCACATATTACTGTCTGTTTGCAAAGTCTGCTGAGTTAGGGCTTTGGATTTTGGGTGGCACCAGCGGGGGGGTGGTCAGGGTGTGTAGGCTCCACGGGCAGAAACAGGTGGGTGGCGTCGCAACGTGGGTTGGGTGTGTCCTTGCGATGTTGGCTGCCACACAGGCCCCATGTCGTTCTTCACGTCATATGGTGCACCGGAATGCAGAATATGCTTTCTGCTTGGGTCTGGTGATTGACTGTTGGGGACAGATGTTTGCACCTTCGTTATTTTGGATATTTGGTGGTTTGGTCACCCCATTTCATTGCCACTCGTGTGCTTGACGTTTTGGGTGACACCTGGCAGTTGTCTTTTCCTTCCTTGTTTGCTGCTTACTTGACCATATGATGTGTGCAGCCCCATCACATCTCCGCCCACCCATCCATGGTTGAGCTGTTCATGTCCGTGTGGCATGTTTGCTGCCCCTGTGCCACATTGGCTGGACTAATTGTAGTTCTCCTCCTGGAGTGGTGCATGTGCTGGGCTACCTGTGTATTGGTGCTGCTGATGTTGGTTGGCCTGGGCCTCATCCCTGATCTTGTTGGTCATTAACATGCTCCTCTTTCAGTCCATTGCCCTTTCCACAGCCCATCCACATGGCCCTCCACCCCTCATGTGTCACTCCCCTGATCAGTTGCATGTTGTTTACACTGCATTATATTTCCTGGTGTGTGTGTGTGTGGACCTGTTCATATGTGTCTTCCATCCCACCTGTGGACTGTGTTGTTGGCTGTGGACCCCTCCTCCACATGTGTACTGCATCTTGGCTACGCTCTGTGGTTCCATCGCCTGACACGCAGCTGTGGTTTTGGATGTTGACATGCTGTGATCCTGTCTGCATCCATTTCTGTGTGCCTCAGGGTGTTGTTGTGGTCATTTTTTTCTGCAGTGCTTTCCATCCTAGTGGTCATAGCTTTGCACTCTCTCTGTTCCCCTGTTTTTATGCTTTTCCTGCACTGGTACCTGTGGTCACTGTAACACTCATTTCTTGGCTTCTACGTCCTGGCCACTCATATTATCCTAATCACATTTGCTGTCCATCCTTTGGTCCATCTATCTGCATCATTGTGGTGTGAGATGTCCTGTATGTTGCTGTGGACTGTTGCCCCGTATCCTACCCTGCTACCCTTGTCTGCATAGCATGTCTTTTTGCTTGGTGGTCCCGTGCCTGTTCTGAATTTTCAACTCACTCCTCTGGCCACCTCACCCTCCACTGGGGGACACATATTCTCCTCACCTGCCACACACTGTTTTTCCGGTACTCCAGGGTGCCAACACCCTTTGCTGTGATGCTGTTGCCACCGCCATGTTTGTCTGCGCTGCTGCCAGACACGTGTGATGCTGTCAGGGATGAGGGTCCGTTAACTCCCTACTCGCCCTCCATCTGTCGCCTGTTCATTGTCTTTACTGTGGGTTCTAGGTGGTATTTGTACTACATCTGTCTCTGTTCCACGCAGGTCCTGCAGGCCCTCCAGGAACACCTTGCAGCCCCTAGGGCACACTGACCTTGGCAAACATATCATTTGTGGAGCACCGTGCCATATTGTTCTATGGGCCATGGTTCCATCAGCACTCTCCTATCCCTATGTACCTCATATTGCACTTAGCTTTGGACACCTGTCAAGACACCGTACTGGAACACCTTTTCAGGCTTCTTCATGGGCACACTGTTGGGCTACTGTCTTTTGCTGCTCTATGGCAGTGACACACATATTAATTTCTCCCTTCCGGGCCAGGCGCTGTGGGGGTGCCTACCCCCTCCTATGGTCATCTCGGGACTGCTGCTGTGCATGTGCAGTGCACCATGGGTACAGTTGCATACACCCATATCCTTAGCACCCCAGCAGGCACCTTGGGTGAAGACATGGCGCCCCTCGGTGCACAGTCAGGGGGTTGTGGTTCAGGTGTTACGGACATCTGCATTTTCTTGCGCACACTAACCATAGTATGTTTGTTTTTGCTTTTGCTTTTGCCAGTGACATTCAGTTTTGGAAAGGGGTCTGTGATGTTATTGGGCCTTATATATTGGTAATGATCATGGCCTTGGTCTTGATTGTGTTTGCCATATGCCCTTGTTTGCTGAGACCTTGCTTTGTTTCCTTGTCAGGCATCCCTTGTATGTACATAGTGCAACTTCTGTGGTTCTGGTGTGGGTGTTTGGGTCATTTGACAGTTCTGCTCCAGTAGCTGGCCACCTCATTATTGGGACTGTGTTATTTGCACTAGCAATATGAGCAAATAGTTACTTCTATGCCTGGGGGGGCCCCTAGGTCATGGGTTTCAGCACACAGTGGATCATTTGGCCGCCCCCTTGGAGGGGCATTTTGTTATCTTGCTTTACATTGGTGCTGACAGCAGCAACACCCTCACACTGCAGACTCCTCACAGTGACTCATCAGGGACCCTATAACATGCCCTATGGGGTGCTTTGGTGACACGCCCTATAGGGTGCTCTGGCGGACACTGCACATTAACCTTTGCCCTCTGGTGTGGCTTTTAGGGTGCCCTATATGACACCTTCGGGTTATATCCCTGTGAGTGGGTGTTTGCCAGCAGAACTTGTTGGAGGACGTACAAAACAGACTACCTATGACATTACTGATCTAGTGTGGGGGTCATGACTCACACTCATCCACAGATACGCCCACCTGGCAGGGACACATTCACTTAGTACAGGGCCCATAGTTGGGCAAAACAATGCATGTCCTGGTGGTGTTTGCTGCTGGCTTACAATGGCAGGACAATTGGGTTGTCCCCTGCCTTGTTTCAAGCACAGTTTGACGTTGTCTTTCCTTTATTAAATGAATTGTGTATATATTTGACTTTGTACGTTTCACACACCCGGTTCTGGCTGCAGATTCACACTGTTTTCTACCTTTGGGGGCTGAGGCTCTCTTGATTAAACGGCCACTCCCAATGAGGGGAGGTGGGCATTTTTTCCCACCTCTCAGGTTGTTTGTGTCTGACAAAAATATGGGGTTATCTATGGTTTAAACAGAGTGGTGACTGGTTCTACATATGAGTGACTACTGTTTGTGGAGGGTACTGTTGCAGGCAGCTTTGGTCCTTGGGCACACAGGGGGAATTGAACTCACAGACCTTGCACCACCTGATGGTGTCTTACCCATTGTGCTACGGATCAGGCTGTCTTAAAGGACACCTTTTCTAGCTTCTTATGGGGCACCCTGTTGGGATACTGTGTGTTGCTACTATGTGACAGTGACGCACACAGTCATTTCACCTTACCATACCAGGGGGCTATGTGGGTACGTACCCCTTCTTGTGTTCATCTCTGGACTACTGGTCTGCATGTGCAGTGCACCATGGGTATGCCTGCATTGGTACAGATCCTAACCAACAATGCAGGCAGTTAGGATGGTGTCCTGCTGCCCTTCAGTAGCCAGCCAGGGGGTTGTTAGCAGCTATGGGGCTGCAGGCCAGTGGTTCCTTCATTGCCTGTGGGGCCAGTAGTCATGGGTTCAGACCCACAGTGGACCTCCTTTTATAGGGCTGTCTGCTGCGTTTTATATTTTAATACACATGACTGCTACCAGCGACAGCCCCTCAGCGTAATATAACCTTACAGAGCCTCATAGGGCGCACCATGTGTCACCTTATCTGGCTCCCTTTACGTTCCCTTATAGGATGTTCTATGGGGGACATTTTGATGTGCCTCAGCGGACAGTCCACTTTATCATGTAGCCTATGGTGTGCGTTATGGGGTGCCTTCTGCGGCACCTTCGGGTACACCACTGTGTGGGGGTGTTTGCTGGCAACCCTATAAAAAAAACAAAACATATACATGCCCCCTCACTCACTATATAATGTACAGGATGCTGCATCAGCCAGCCTTATGCATCTGGCACCCTGGGGACTTGAACCCATTATGCCTGTATCAGCAGTCAGTGCAGTAACCATTGTGCTCTGTATCAGCGATGTATGTCTAGGTGGCTTCTTATGCTTAACACGCGGTGACGCGCCACGGCGCCCTGTAACGCTCGTTAGTTTTTGGAACACGCGTTAGGTGTTACGATGTCCCGCCCATCTCCTTATTTGGAGTTTTGATTATTACCGCGGCTCCTAACGTGAACTGCACTAACGCGGTTTAGTAAACATACCCCAAAGAATAAAATTACTGATTATGTATATAGTCATAGTTTAATGGGTGAAAGCCAATATGGATATAGCCAAGGAAAGTCTTGTCTTACTAATCTGTTATATTTTTTTGAAGGTGTGAATAAACAGGTAGACCAAGGTGACCCAGTTGATATAGTGTCTCTGGATTTTCAAAAAGCTTTTAACAAGGTCCCTCATGAGAGACTCTTGGCAAAATTAAAAAGTTATGGGATTGGAGGGAGTGTAGTATTGTGGATCAGAAACTGGTTAAAAGATAGAAAGCAGAGAGGAGGGCTAAATGGCCAATTTTTTCAATGGAAAAAAGTAAATAGTGGAGTACCCCAGGGATCTGTGCTGGGCCTGCTGCTTTTTAACATATTCATAAATGACTTGGAAATGGGAATAACGAATGAGGTGATCAAATTTGCAGATAACACAAAATTATTCAAAGTTGTTAAAACCCTAGAGGATTGTGAAAAATTACAAGAGGACCTTTAAAAATTGGAAGACGGGGCGTCCAAATGGCAGATGAAATTTAATGTGGACAAGTGCACAGGTAAGGAACCTAGGAAAGAGCAACCTAAACTTTGGTTACATGATGCAAGGTACCATCTTAGAAATCACCACCCGGAAAAAGATTTAGGTGTTATCATGGATAATAGATTGAAATCCTCCTCCCAGTGTGCAGCAGTGGCCAAGAAAGCTAATAGAATGCTAGGAATCATAAGGAAAAGAATAGAGAATAAAACCAAGGATATTATTTGGTTATGGAGTGGAGGAGTAGCTTAATGGTTAGAGCACTGGCTTAGGAGCCAATAGGCTGGGGTTTGATTTCCACTAGCACTGCTTGTGGTCTTGGGCAAATCACTTAACCCATTTTGGACAGCTTACATATTCTTTCTCTGTTCTGGATGATTTATTAGATTTGTTACACTCAAACAACTATGAAATACCAGCAATAATAAAAAATATTAAAACTTTGCAGAAAATAGAAGTTTCACATAGTGTATGTTTGTCATACACTGGTCCTAGATAGTATATTGTCCGTCTTCAGAAAAGATAGGATTCAGTTCCAATATTCATTGACATAAACATACTTTATGATACTATTGAAACTGCAGTTTTCATTTAAAACACTTTATTATGATATAATATAGTTTGTCAACAGTCCATTCTGACGGCGGAATATGATACACGTGAAAACACTTCTGATGCAGTGTGTCGATATTGCACCATTGAAATACCTAGAACAGAATGCTTGACAGTAATTAGTTTTGACAACATATTACCCCAGCTTATGAAAAACATACAACGCCGATATACACACCAATAACTCTGACACTAAGGGGTATGTTTACTAAACTGCGTTAGTGCAATTCGCGTTAGGAGCCGCGTTAGTGGAAGGAAAGCCAAAAAAGGACATGGGCGGTACATCGTAACCGATAACGCACAGTTGCGCGTTATTACGTGCCGTGCAGCAATGATCGCTACAGCGTGCGCGCTACTGCGCGCAAACTTAAGACAGTGCACAGACACCCAAATACAGGAACAGAGCTGTAGCACAATGGTTACTACACAGACTGATGGTACAAGGGTCATGGGTTTGATTCCCCAGTGTGCCTAATGAATAAGGCTGGCTGAGGTGTCATGTGTAGCCCTTTGAAGGCCTACTATAATATTTTAATCCACATTCTGCAGCCGGGTTAATGTTTGCACATGTCAGGAAAATTGTACCCGTCGTATCCAATATGTCACAATAGTGATGTTCCCTCTGGCATGGTCATGTATTATATACCATTTGATAGGGATATATAGGCAGAAGTTGGGATCCCGAAAGCACTGGGCTTGGCTTGGAAAGGGTTAAGTAGTGGGCTGTGAGGAAGTTTAGTTGTACCTGAATAGTGCTGCCAGCAAACACACCCTCACAGTGGTGTAACCTAAGGTGCCACATAGGGCACCTTAGAGGGCACTCCATAGGGCACATTATAAAGTGCGCTGTCTGCCAAGGCACCCTATAATGTCCCCTATAGGACAGCATATAAGGCACCTTATAAGGCGCTTTATAGGGCGCCGTATAAAGCGCCCTATAGGGCGCCTTATGAGCCACCCTAAGGGGACAGTACCCTGAGGGTGGTCCTGCTGGCAGAACTAATATACAATAAAAATAGACAATGCCTAAGACAGCCCTACTGCTGAACCCACTGTGGGTTTTGAACCCATGACCTCTGGCTCCACAGGCAGTGAAGTAACCAGTGGGCTAGAGCTGCTGACAAACAACTGGCTGGCTACAGGAGGACTGCACGGCACCACACCCACATTCTGCTGTGGTTACCAGGATAGGGGTAACCCAGCCGTACCCATGATGCACTGCACATGCAAATCAGCAGTCGAGAGATGGGCACAAGATCGGGTATGCAACCCCACAGCACCTCGGCCTTGTAGGGGGAACAGACCGTGTGTGGCACTGCCACAGAGTAGCCACAGACAGTCACATTGTGCGGGTACAGTGCCCACCCTGAGGTTGAGGTGGGGCGCCCAGCACCAGGTCCACAGCACCTTTCATGGCTGAAATGCGTCATGCTGCAGGTCTCCATCAGTGTGTGATAGGTAGGTCCATTAGACACACCTAGGATACATCTGTGTCCTGCTGTATGTCCCGGTCATGTCTAGCCCTTATGGGTGCTGTTGCACCCAGACTAGTGCATATCCTGTGTTGGTGCTATCGATACCTGCTGTAGGTAGGTAGGAGGAGGGGGGGGGGTATGGACCCATAGGCAGATTATGTACCACCACACAACCCACCCTCTGGGGCTCAGGGTGGGAAACAGGATCACCCACCAATAGACCCACAGTCTACCTCCCTGTAATAGCAGCAGTAGAGGGGACCAGGAACAGCAGTCCTGCTGGGGAACAGACAGAGCGGCACACATCCATAACGCAATAGCGGACAGACGGCAGGCCTGGAAATGCTCAGCTGCCCCCCACCATTATTTGACATTCTCCAGCAGCAAGCCTCCAGCCGCTGCACCCTGCAAGGTGTTCCAGCAAGACACATACTAGCTGCAGACAGTCCACCAGCTAATCCATAGTCCTGGAGGAGATGCATGTACCCGGAACGGGGATGTCAGCATACACACCAAGCAGATGAGTCAGTGATTGGACCCCAAAAGGAAACCCATATAAATCACATGAGAGAAATACTATATAGCACTATGGGGGAACCTAGCCATGCCGTGGTCACTGCTCAGTCAGGGTGAGAGTGACCTCCCAGCAGGACATGCTGTGGCCACTCTGTCCGTGCAGGTGGTACTGGGCACTACAATTGTCCGAGCTATTGCCCTATGCCCTGCGCAGATGCGGCAAGGCCAGGCCACCCTATCCAGGCTATTCCCACAGTACCTTGCTCCTCATTATGCACATTGGCAGGCCAATACTGGGAAACAGTGCTAGCAGTGTGGGCTGTGGAGGGTGTTGGAAGCCACCACACACTGGATCGACAGACACACACTCCCCACACCTATGCCAGCATTGTGCAACTATAGAGGTGTTGGGCAGCCCAGGCCACCACACCAGTCCTGGGCACAGTGCAGGCATGGCTATGGTACGCAATACTGTAGGAGTCACTCCCCAGGTTGGTAAACACTGTCAAACACAAGACCTGTAGCACACTCCACAGACATCAGAAAGGTTGCTATGATGCAGCTCACTCAGGAAATTGTACTTAACCTAGGAATTGCTATCTGCCAGTAATCATAGCAACCTTTTGATAGCTGTGTACCATATTCCCAGGTTTAGGGTGGCATTACTATGGTATGCATGTGCTAGTATTGGGAGATGCACGCAGAGCCCAAAGTCCTGCCTCTCCAAGAGGCTGTGGATAATGGGGTCTGTGGGTGCGGGTGTGTCTGCCCCTGTTGGCTGCTGCTTTACGGCAGAGGTTCCCAACTCCAGTCCTGCGGTGTGTGACATAGTGGGTCCTTCCAGCCCGTTAGATGAGGCTAAAAAGCCAGGAACAGGAGTAGGGCTGAGTTGTAAACAAAGCACATGGCTCCTGGGTTACCTTAGAAACCAAACACAGAGGCAAGAGAAACGCCCGTGCTACCATTCAGGGAATGAGTCACGAGCTAATGCAGGACACCTGCTAGGGGGTGGAGTTGAGAACTGCCCTAGAATTCACCCTGATAAAGAGAGTTCAGTTGAGCTTATGGAGTTAGAAGAAGAGGGAGAAGAAGGAGAAGTGGATGAGGCATGCGTGCAGGATAAGGAAGCTAATGAGAGCTACGGTGAAGACAGCAGTGCCAGGAAAAAGCCAGAGTCTCTGTGGAAGGGTGAGACAGAGTCTTTCTTCTGGAAAAGAAAAGAAACCCCAAGGGAAAGATATAATAAGGGCAGAGTGGATTACCTGCAGTATCCAGGGGAACACAGACGTGAAAGGAAGCCAGGAAGGCAAGTGAAATCTTCTGTGCAAGGCTTAGGTTGGGAACCTACAGCCAGTCCAAAGCCACAAAGAAAACCTCCACCAGCAAGGCTAAAAGGTAAGCCAAAAGGCTGGTATAAAAATAGTTTCAGTGACTGTATTTACCCAGAGGGTTGGAGCTGGGAAGAGAATACCTGTGCTGATAACGTTTGTAAAAGCCAGTATTTAACTCAGGAATATCAGGTGAAACCTGAAGCAGTTAGAAAGGGCGTGGCATCAGGAGTGCCATTACAAACATTTCCTTCTAGCCAGGAAGAGTTAATGGACTTTGAACCTGAGTGTGTGAATATTGATGAAGATATCATGGACTGTACGATATCGCTTGCTAATGAAATAATCTCATTACGCTGAAGGCATGTTTTGAAAGAGAAAGTACAGCAACTACTAGCATTGGGAAGCAGAGAGCTGTGAAGAAACAGCATTGTTACGTTGGAATGCTAGATATCAACCTGTTATTGCTGAAGTAAGCTTTTTCTGTTAAAGAACCTTTGATTTGTCCTTATGCCAGTAAATACATGGTTTGTGTTACTTTGTTCATGGTGAAATCCACCCCGGGAGGGGAAATAAAATCCTTTGGTTGCTTAAACCACTTTTCCACAACTACTCCTCATTGATCTGGTGAAGGGACTACATTTCCCAAAAAGCCTAGTTTCAGGATTTGTAAAGTAGCTGCTTCAGTGGGGAAAATCCACTCACTTAACCTCTACTCACTTATATACGGGGGTTTAAGGACAGCTGGTGACAGGTGTCAAACACTGTTCGGGTTTTCATGCTGTCCCTCATGAATATGCATGAGATACATCTGCATACCATGGGGGCGGCGCATAGAAATGCAGCACAGGCATCTTTATTAGAGGCAGCATGGAGCCGGAATGGTGTTTGGCCCTCCAGGACTGCATTTGGGAGACTCTGCTCTAGGTAATATGCATGTTTATGGTGTCTGTGCTCTGTAGGGTAAAATGTAGGTGTCTTGGGCATGTTTATGTCATCTGCAATAAAGGTGCTGTCTGTATTAGCATGTTGTAGTAGTGGGTAAAATATGGGGACTGGGTTGGCAGGAAGTATAGCTGGGACTTGAACCTGTGACCTTCTGCTTCTGAATACACTGGTTTTGTGCACTGCACCACCTTGTTGTCACAGAGTCAGTACATTCCTTGGTGATACCATGACTGTTCATCAGACAGGGCCCGTCTGTTGCAGTACACGGCACCCACTACACAGGGCTAGGCCACGGTCTGCTCTGGGCAGCTGCCACTGCCCCCTCCACCACCAGTATCCCTCAGCCACCATGCTGACATGCCCTTCTGCTGGTGGTACGCAGTCTCAGGCCATCCAGTGTGCAGGTAGGTGGCTGCCTATGGTGCGGGTTCTGGGGTAGGGGTGCCTGCATAGACGTCCACGCTCCCCCCTAGCCCCGCCTGCCAATGTTCCGTGCCCTTGGGGGTAGCTATTGGGTACTGTCCCCGTGACACTGTGGGAAACACAGTCGTGTCCATGTTGGGCCTTCAGCAGTTGCTGTCTGGCTGCTCTGCTGTTTCAGCATTTGTATGGGCCACCTAGGCATCACCCTAGTCCGCACTGTGGCCCAGCTGCACCACAGCATGTGCCACCTGCGGCCCTCTGTATCCCCTTTTCCAGCATCTGTCCAGTTGCCATTCCGACATGCCCGCCCTGATGTTGTGGGACATGTGCACGCCATAGGAACCCTGTCCAATGGAGGGGAAAACCCTGAGCAGCGCTATTTCACTGGGGGCTCATTCACCTTGTATGGGGACGGAGTATAGACCCTTCCACGATTTATATCTTTTCTATGGAGCTTTCTCAGGGGGGGGGGGGTTGATGTTTCTCATTACTACCACTATTGGCCAGCTTGGTTATGTTTTTTTTTCCAGTTTGTTGAGGTCATTTTCAGTGTTTCTGTGCCCTTTTGTTCTATGCACATGTATCACACTTATCACTTTATTTTGGGTTTCCCTGCTTGGGCTGTACATTGCTGACACTGAAATGGTTTCTCTCCCCTGTAATGTGCATTTAACGGCAGGTTTTCATTCGCGTTGGAATTCAGCTCTGAAAATCAGCGCGTTAGTGTGAAGGGAGCCTCTCCCCACCAACTCTCCGCCCATTGACCCCTTCTCTCCGCCCTCTCTCCACCTTTTGCGGTGTTTTACCGCGCCGCGGAACTTTACGATAGTTAACGCACAATAACGCGTGCTATTGCGCGTTACCGCAGTTTAGTAAACATATCCCTAAGTAACGTACAGTTATCTAAACCTATTTTCTAAAGTCTACAAATACTTTTATTTGCAAAATAGTAGCTATTACAGCATTATAAGTTACTTACTATTTTTTGTGATCTTTTTACGTTGAGGCGCCAGTACCATCAAAATCAGCAAACTTCGAATACCTATTAAACTAACTAGATCTCAGATAAAAAATCTGTATATAACACTTTTTGACATAATAAAAATAGCTAAACATAGGGATATGTTTACTAAACCGCGCTAATGTCACCTGCGGTAGTTTCCGCGGTAATGGTACAGATGCCCATATAAAAGAATGGGTGCATCGTAAGACAAGCAGTGCCAGATAACACGCGTAACAATGCGCCGTCGGGTAACATGCATCACAAGGCGCCATATAGGGCAGATCACAAGGCACCTTAACTGGAGGCGCCTCACAAGGTATGTTGTCATGCGCCCTACAAGGTGTCCTAACCTAAGGCACCATGCAGCCACCCCCAGAAGGCCCCGTATAAGGTGCCAGAAAGGTGCCCCATAAGGCACCATAGGTTAAGGCACCTGAAAAGCAGGACATGGGGTAGCAGCCTGCACATGAACACCGGATGTCACACAGTTGACAGACGCAGATAGACGGACAGAAGGATGGATGGCAGCTGTGATGAGGGTAATATGTGCTGGCAGCACAGATATGCAGAGATATAACTGTTACAGGAATGGCAAGTACCAATGTAGGAAAGGCATAAAAGAAGGAGAACAAAGAGGGAGCAAACCCATGATCACTAGTCTGAAAAATCACTGCACAAACCAGTAGGCTACACCACCACTGTGAGGTCCAAAGCAATGTCTGCATACAAGAACACTGCAGGGCACCACACAAAATGCCTGCTGTGTGCCAGGAGAGGGCAACCCAAACAGTCACCATGATGCAACGCACATGCACATACCACAGCTCATATCACAGTCTGTAGTGGGACGGGAGCCACATAGAAACACATGCACACCACACCATGAGATGTAATGCAGTGTAAACAGTATGCAAAAGAGCATGGGAGCGATACAGAAAGGGTGTCAGGGGCCGGCTGAAAGGACAGCTATGGTGGATGACCCGTGGACCAGGGCAACGGAATGAAAAAGGAGCATGTGAGAATCCAACCTGCACAGTGGACGTGGCACAGACCAGCCAACAACAGCAGTACAAATCCACCAAGCCGACTGTTCACATGGACACTACAAAGATATAGCCATATGTAACACACAATATGCAGCAGATAGGCTGCAGAGAGGGCACACTGTGGCGCACAATGCAGAGATGGAAGGGTGTGTGGAGAGGTAACGAGGCTGCAGCTATTGCATGGGCAGGTTAGCAGAACACAGGAAAGGAAAAGGAATAGAACATGTGGGAATCAAACTGGCAATCTATGGACTGCCAACAGGCATCTGGGACCACTATCCCAAACAACCCCAACAAGCACAATGCAACTAAGTTACCACAAAAGGCACACACTGGATCACAGTCCTGAAACGGACGGCCCCTCTGCTCCACTGAGAACAGCAGATATCGCGTCCCTCACCCTGATGCACCTTACACCTGGAATAAACTCCCGGGGTGGTCTGTGGCCAGGCACTTTCTCAAACACACATCCAATCCATGCTGAAAGCTCACCTACCCGCTGCTGCCTGTGGACTCTAACTACCCTGATCCTTCGCCTCTCCTACCCCTGCTCCCACATTCTCTCACTTTTCCTAACTAGAATGTAAGCCATGGTGAGAAGGGTGTCTGCCCGACATGTCTGTGCAGTGCTGTGTACAAGGGGCAGTGCCAGACATAAGTACTGAGTTATCTATGTAATTAACCAGTTGGTCTATCCCCGCCTGATCCATCAAATACAGTGGTGGCCACTGGAGGGCCATGTGGCGTGCCCAAGGCCACAAGGAATGCCAATAAGACTAGAAACCCCAGACCCAATGTTGCAGTCCCCAGGTGAGATGTGAACCCATGGCCCTCTGGCCTGAGGTACCTTGTCCTAACCAACAAGTCATGTCTCCCACTGTGCAGGTGCAGTAGGTGTGGTAGTAATGAAAGTAGTGAGATATTACTTTGTGATGTAATTATACCCATACACGGTACACTGTAAGAATACCTGTACACCTACCCCCTCCCCTGCAACCCCGCACCGGATGGTGTACCCCAAGGATCTGGTGTGGATCCCTCATTACCCCCTCCATACACCGTCCCCTGGTGTGCCCATCACCACCCATGACTGGCTGTACCAGCTAGATACTGATGGCTCACAGAGCCACCTGCTCACACCTGAACCCTCCCCAGCTAACCAAACCCTGATCCACACCTGACGTGATGACATTGCTGCCTGGATGTCTCACAAAAGCCTGAAAGTGAACATGGCCACGACCATACCTCCCATCCATCATCGTAACACCTCCCTGCCCCCCCTCTGTTGTCGGTGTCTATGGATAACTCTGTACCTCCCCCAGTGTCCCCATGCTGCAATCTGGGGCCATCC
This sequence comes from Ichthyophis bannanicus, assembly GCA_033557465.1. NCBI lineage: Eukaryota > Metazoa > Chordata > Amphibia > Gymnophiona > Ichthyophiidae > Ichthyophis > Ichthyophis bannanicus. Next base: position 1,739,193,122 of record CM066032.1, read on the forward strand.
CTGAACCCTCACCCCTGTTCACGACACAGCCATCTGATAGCTAACACCTGCCCCCTTTCTCTACAACAGCAGTGATACCCGCCCCATCCTCCCTGAACACACCACCAATATGCCCATGCACTCCCCAATTGCATTCCATCAGTACCTCAGTAGTCTGCCCCCTGCAGGTCTCACCTGGACACACCTCATTCCCCGTCAATGTGTGCAACAATTTTCTGTGCATCCAATCCTGCGCTAGGCCAGTCATGGCCACACTACCCCCCTTGTTAGGTCACGTCAAAGCCTCCCTATCCTTTACCGTATCCATGTCAAACATCTCCTGCTGAGCTCAAAATGCAGAGACTCTGTGGCTCCCCACCACCTCTCATCTCACATCTCACCATACAAACCCCCCTGAAAACATCAGCCCCCAGCAGACACCTACCACCTGTGCAGTACACCCCTACTGCTAACCCCATACTCCGCCCCGCTTACCTTGATGCCCAGTACGCCGTGAACAAACTAACGCTGTCCGTACACCAGTCACCTTCTCCAAACCCCCCACAAATCCAGGATGCAAAACCACACATCCTCACTGCAGCCATGGAAGCATGATTCCCCTGACCCCCCCCCCCCAGTGGTATCCCTCCCACCCCATCTGTGGTCCATGCTGACTAGATTGTAAGCTCTGATGTGCATAGCATGTCTCCCACCTGTCTGCACAGCGCCGCATACACTATGTAGCACTATACAAATGCTCAGTAGTAGTAGTAGTAGTACATGTCTGCACCATCATGGCCACAGCACCAGAACACACAGCTGACAGGGGGCACGTGTCAGGCAGGCACACCAGGCTGACAACACACACACACAAGGCAATAAGGTCTGAAGGGAAGATACAGAGATATAATGTCATGCTGCCACACAGTGAAGTGCATACGCAGTGCACAGGCAAATGCACAAACATGCCAATGAATGTCATGTCCCACTGGCCCAGCACCACCCCTCAGATGTGTAGACCTAATGTGTGGGTATCCGTGGGTCATACAGCAGTGTAGATGCCCCTAGAACAGCATGTGATATGCTGAGAAAGACCAGACGTCAGGTAGTCATGTAAATAAACACCTTTAATGCACACATGGCATCAAAAACAGTGACACAATGCAACATGAGGACATGATATCAAGTACAAGAGTCACATGTGGGCAAAAAGCAAAGAAAACGGGATCTCACTGACATACAGAGGTAGCACTATGTGGAAGACCCACTGCAATGGGTGCCGTGAAAACAGGAGCAGTCATAATATGGCAATGTACAGGGACTGCCCAAATGAACTGCCTGGCCCAGGGCCCCCAATGTTGCCTATTGTTAGGAATCGCAATGTAATTCCCAACCCGGCTGACCATGGCCCGCAGTAGCTGGTGGAGACAGCGTGAGAAGGTTGGCCTGCTCATCCTGCCCACTGCGGCCACCGAAGATTGGAAACAGCCAGAGGCAAAGAAATGTAGGGCATCCAGGAGCTTGGCCAATCCCGGTATGGCATGTGACCGGGCAGTCCGGGGCTCGAGGTCAGGTCGTAGATCCTCATAGAGCTCCCTAATAGCCCCTGTGTCCAGATGGTAGAGAGAGATGACCTGGTCCTCACGTATGTCCTAGAGCATGGGCCTGGGCCTGTAGAGGCCTGGCAGGCGGGGCTGCGCACAGCATGCCTATGGTGCGTGCTGGTATCACCTTCGCCTGTGGAACCCCCACAGCTGCAGGTCTGAGTTGCAGCGGGGACTGCACCCATGCCCAGTGCCACAGTCCCAGGGACACCATCTCCCCCATCAGGCAACCTCAGCTCTGCCAGCTCCACTAATGCCAACCACCGCACAAACCTGCATTCCCGATCTGAGCCATGATAGACATGAGATGCAGCACAGGAAGATGTAAATAGGGTGCGGGGGTGTGGCAAATAATCAGAGCAAACCTAACACACCTGGTGATGTTGGGACATACACCACAACAGCATGAGAGAACACCCAGCACGTACGGAAGCGGCAATGCCGTAGCGCGCACAGAAACGCGCATTCCCCAAAATGCATGTTTCCGTGATTGGTTCCGCTGAATGCAGGTAGGAGGAGCATGCGGTGTGTCCCTGTGCCCTAGCAATGCACAAATGTATGGCATGTCGCACTGCGTGCCCCACCCAGACAAGTAGGTGAGGGCAGAACGTAAAGCGCGTTCCAACGCGCACAGGCAGGGTGTCCATGCGTATGTCTGAAGCAGACTAGCACATGGGGACGCGCCGCGTGACCCACCTATGCACGCCGGAACACACCGTATGTAACAGACAGCACTCAAAGCAATGATAAATAGCAGAGTGTGCGTGCACACACCACAAACAATGCCGGAGGATAAACCAATAGCAATGCTGAGGATAGATCTGAATGCGGAGAACAGAGGGAAAGGGCGTAGCATTGACTAGGATGCGCCTTACGCACACACTTCGCAGGACGCGGTACGTCATGCATAAGGTGCATACCTGCGTGCTGGATGGGAGCAGTGCCTATGTGGGGCAGACGAGGTGTCCCATGCACTGGCATCTGCAGACATGCATGTGGAGGCACCGCAGACCCAATCTAAGTGGTTTGTGCGCAAACGCAATGTGCGCTACTGCAACATGCATGCGATGCCATGCGGAACGTGCATTTGGGTCCACACTAGGACTGATGACATATTGAGGCACAGCATGCCCATAAATGCCAAAGGGTGTATGGTGACACAGTAAGTACCAGATCATGGAGCAGGAGAGGCAACCCTGAGGAAGGAGGGGTGTGCAGCCAGCAGCCACCAGCAGTCCACACCACACGGGTTCCAGAGGGTGAGAGGGCAGGCCCATCTGGGGCCATACACCAGTGGAGTGAGGAGTGGCCTAGTGTGTGGCAAGGTACTTCAGGCCAGAAGGTCGGGGGTTCAAATCCACTAGGGGAAAGCAAACCTGGCAGGGAAGGACTGGGGGTTTCTAGTCCCCACAGGTGCTCCTTGTGAGTCTTTGGGCAAGCCACTTTAACCCTCCCATAGCCCATGTTCCTGTAAAATAGTTATCTCCAAGTTATAATGCCCTGTTCAATGTAATTTCAGGTTTGTTCAATGTAAACCCGCACTGATGCAGATAGCGCGGTATATAAGAGAATGTAGATAAAATAAAAAATAAATAAGTACAACCACCCCCACTTACCAGCCTGGAGTTGCGCCAGGCTCTAATGCGCTGCGTACACGCCCATAGCCGATGAAGCCAGTGAGGAGGGTGGTCTCCTCCTGGCTAGCATCCTCGACAGGTTCGAGGTGCTCTTCAGCTGGCTGAGCTCCACCACCACCATCGGGATGCACACCAGGGCATGGACCGAGGTCCAGACAGTAGTGGCGGGCAGCAGGGGGGGCCCACACCACAACATCGAGAGCCTCCCACAAGCGGTTTACTGCGACCATTAGAGAAACATCTGTGGCCCAACTATCCCCGGGAGAAGAGGCATGCATGATTGTGCAGGGCCATAGGTGGGGGTCCCCAGCGCAGGGGGCCACCCTGACCTCATTGGAGCAGACAACATGGTGGACTGACTGGGGCCCATGTAGGATTACCAAGGCCTGCCCCCTGCAACTGGATAGAGCGCACCATGTGCAAGGTATAAGACGGAGAGGAGGTGGTTTCTGGTGGGGACAGACCATAAACAAAGTGAGTGCTGGCAGGGACTGACACAGGGGGGTGGGGGGGCCATGTCATGAGTCCCACAGAGGGACACATGGTCCTCAGCCAGTCCCATGCAACATTATGGCATAACACACCTGGTTGGCACCAATCCTCACACTGCCCCTGGACCATAGCCCACTGTCAGCCATGACAGTATAACCCACCACCTGAAGGACCCAACACAGGCAGACGGCCGAAACCTGGCCCAATGGGGGGGGGACACCAACAATCCCACCACACCCACCTACTCCCCTCCCCACACCATGTCCTCAGCACCACACCATGTGGCCGCTGACAAACCAACAGTCCACCATGCAGTGCACACACCAGGGCACCTGCCAAATTCCCATTGCACCCCACATGGCACTGGAGAGTGCATTGGTGTTGCGGGGGTTGGGGTGGGGCCATGGATTGTGCATCCATGCGGGTGTTGGTTGCGTGCTGTCTTATACTCTCCCAGGGAGTGGACACCAAGCGGTCCGTGGGGGAAGGTGCGGGGGTGACAGCATCCAGCGAGACAGGGTGCAGGGGGGACAGGGCAGGGTGGCGGGCAGCAGAGCAGGAGAGGGGTTCACAGAACAGCACGGACGCAGGGCCATGGCTACCATAGATCGCGGGGAGGGGGGGGACACATCATCACAGAGGCAGTGAGTGGGGGTGGTGGCACAGGTGCTGCTGAAGGTGCAGGCGGTCAGAGATGGAAGTGGATGTTGGCAATGGTGAACGGAGATCGGCCGCATAGTGTGGTGTTAGGGTGCAGGGTGCAGGGGTGGACCGGTCAGTGGGTAGCAGCGTTGGGTGACAATGTGATGGGGGGACACAGTGCAGGGGTGGTGAGGACCAGCAAGGCCACACGGGGTTGTTGGTACATGGGGGAGACAGAGATGGACCAACACCTGTGTGTGCCATAGGGCCACTGGTAGGTTACCGGGGAGGCAGAGGTGGCAATGAGGAGGCACGGGGCGGGGGGGTGGCTGCATGTGGTTGTGGCGTTGGGGGGACGGGGGATATGGCCAATAGGTAGCATCGGACGGCCAGGACACAGGAGGCACACCAGTATTCAAAGGGGCGGCATGGGTGGGGAGCATAGGGGCACCCCAACACAGACCCGTGCAGCACACAACCCACACATGCACCTGCTCGGCATAGTCCACCCACAGCCCAACCATCAGTCACACCACCACAGCCCCACCCCACCCCAGGCCATGCACCCATGCATGCATATCCCCGCCACCACAGGGCCCACCTGTCCCTGGCTACAGCAGCACAGCACCCCAGCCCGACCCCAACAGTCATGCCTGACCATTTATTTTATTTATTTATTTATTTAGACAGTTTTGTATCCCGCCTTATCCTTCAATCAAAGCGGTCACAACACAATTGGGGGATACATTTAACACGCGGGGATATGAGACACATACACTAATACTTACAGGAACAATGGGCAATGGAGGGTTAAGTGGCTTGCCCAAAACCACAAGGAGCATCTGTGGGACTAGAAACCCCAGTCCTTCCGGCCCAAGGTTGCTGTCCTCTAGTGGGATTTGAACCCCCGACCTTCCGGCCTGAAGTACCTTGCCCCAACCACTAGGCTACTCCTCCCTCCATGTGGGGTGCTCCCAGCCACACGCACATGCAGGCACTAGTGACCCACTGCAGGTACCTGGGACAGGACATCATATGGTACCACACACATCCCCGCACCGGTAACGTCCCTTGCCAAATGTATGCAGCCTGGGTACCCACACACTGACCAGGTGCCCTGCGTCCCACATGGCCATAGATATAGGATTGACAGTGCAGGGAAGGCAGCCACGCCTCAACACCTGAACTGTGAACCCTGTTATCCACAGATGACATACATGACATGGAGTAGGTGGAGGAAGGGGGTGGAGCACCCAGACCCCGGTCCATGGCCCCTTGCAGATGCGGGGCAGAAGCAGGGGCAACAGGAGGGACAAGTGGGGGCACAGGCAAAGGTGGGGGTTCCACCTCTGCGGGTGCGAGGGCAGGCCGAGCCATTGGCCAGCCAAATACAGCACACCATTCTGAATGCTGCAGCCACCAGGGCCGCTAGCCGAGCGCATTACGTGCATCCCGGGATCCTAATATCCACACACGCTTCTCAATTGCGGCCCCTGCCGGTCATAGCCTTTCTGTGCAAGAGTTGATCCAGGGAGATGCGGACGCACCTTGGAAGTGGCCCCAGTATTTCATGGTACGATCGCACAGGTTTATTGGAATCCTACCATGCTTATACTTTGATTTGTGGCATGTGTACAGGTGGCAGGTGCAAACCCTGTCCACACGGCGTCCAAATGTGTCCTCCCTACCCACCGGCGTACAGCTGGAAGGGGTCGCACTGTGGTCTTGCATTATGAGGCATGGCAGTCAGGGTCACAAAGAGGTTGCGGTCACATGTGTCATGAGGTGAAGCGCCAGGGGCTGGCGGTAGAGCGGGATCCTCGCTGAGAAACTGAGGGGCCTGCTGACTCCGCATCATAGATGCATGGGCCATAGCGTCACCCGCCATGGAGAGTATGGTGGCCTGCAATGGCGGCGACCCCCGCAGAACATTAAGTACTCCAACAGCCGCAGCAATGGCAGCGGCAGCGGTGGCACCTGCACCATGGGGTGGGGACTGGGGCTGCGCACTCCAGGCATGGCAGGGCCACGTGGAAATATCAATGGTCATGCATGCAGGGACTGCCTGAGGTCACATTTCTCCCGCCCTGTGCTTTATTGTCTGATAGCCACACTCATCAATGTTACAAACCCTGCCCTTCCCATGTCCACCCCTGGCACACCGAACCCCATGCCTCACAACCTTCGGGCAACCTCTGTGTCCCCCCTACCACCGCGGATGGTCGGACTCTCCATTGTCTTTATACTCCACTTTGTAATCCTTGGCAGCAGCCATCGTTCCACGTACCCCCTAAATCTCACCCGCTGCCGCCCCCCAACACCCCCTAGCACCATCACCCCCCTGTTCAACCAGTGTCCTGAAACCCCCACTGCCCCACCTCGTCCCCTCTGCTTCCCTCGCCAACCTGTCCCTACTGTTACCCTGCTGAAGGCAGTGTTGGTGTGGCACCAGAATACGTCTCTGTGCAGTGCCGTCCACATCTCATCAGTGGGATATACATACCCTATTACAACCCCAGTGACCTATCCACGCTGTCTGTCCCTGTCCTCACACGTCCACCTACTGGTAAGCACACTGCTGGCGAGTGTCCCAGCTTCTCTTGACCTGTCCTGGTAGGTGTGATGTCGTGCCGTGGAGGTTCCCCCCCCCCGTGTGCGGTGTCCATCTTCTGAGACACGTAAACCACACTGACTGCTGTACATAGCCAGATGCATGCTGCCGATGGTCTGGTCACATGCTCCTCCTTTCCCATGGGGCCTGCAACAGTTCCCCACTGTCTTGCAGGATTACAATAGGATCTCCCATAGGTTTCCACAGAGGCACTTCAGCTCTGGTACCCCGTCCCACCTCAACTGCCTAGGTACATCCCCACTTCACTCCCCCCCACTCCCCTTCCCGTACACCCATGTTCAAGCCACCGTAGGGTGTGGAGTTTAGGGAGGGCCCTCCCCCCGGGCCCCCTGACTGCCACCTGTCCCTTGCGGCATCCTGTGTCCCGTGGTCCATGGTCCTCTGGGCCCCCACCCCCGCCCTCACACCTGGGACGGCGCACCATACCCCCCCCCCCCCACTACTGACCCGGTTGTCCACTCCATCAGCTCCGCCACCGATATGCAACAGGACCCCCACCCATCCCACACCGCCTGCCCCCCACCCATGACTTGGTCCGAACTAAGCACCTCTACATACCCTCCGCGGGCCCATCCCCCTGCTTTGCCCACTATGTCCGCCATCCCCATTCCCACGTACATTGCACACTGTCCACCCTGTGTCGTAGACCCTCCACCACGTAGTGGGACCATACCCTTGCACGTCCACTCACTACTGCTGCATGCCTCATGGTCCTGTGCCCATGATGGTGTTCATGGTGACCCCCTTCTGCACATACGTTAATGCACCCCTATTGCTGTTGGCACATTGTTACCACACGCGTCCAGTTCTTACATAGGTGCTATGTGCCAGCCTTAGTTACCTGCAGATTAGGGTGGGAACTGGAACATAGTCAACTATACTGCTCGGGACTCATGGCAACACAGACCTACTGGCACAACCGACACCGCCCACCTGTCTGCAACCACACTGGCATGGGGGCGTGTGCACTGTCCTGGCAATCCACACTCCCGTGCAATGTGAGGTACTGTGTTCCACACCATTCCATGGCGCACGTGCCATGCTAGTGTGCCGCGAATTACCACGTATAGGTTACTGGGCCCCATATAGGAGATATTTGCACGGCTGACACTCTGGTAGGCCACACCCCTGGCATTACCCACCCCCTCATATATGTAGGAGGTTCCCACTATTCCCTAGTGTTGGATATGTCACCGAGCCCACGCGGGGGATCTACCCTCCCACGGTGTGCGCTATACCCTTGTTAACAAGCCCTTTATACGAGCTTAGACCATATCAGCTCAACATGCCTACCCTATCACGGTTATTGTGCCTTACCTCAGGGAGAAGCATGTTGTCAGCGTCCAGCGCGATCCCTTCTGACTACATACCTGCAGATGTGGCGGCCATCAACATGGCATGGGGGCCACTGCTCCTATAGGCGTTATCCGTTTTCCCTCCTACTGTGTCCTAATGTCCTCCATTTGTTAGTCGCATTGATGTGCCCCCACCTCTGCTCCCATCCGTAGGGGCTGTTTCCATGGCTCAACCACTCTCCGGCCTGTCTACATATGCAACATGGTGCCATGTTGGTGGCATGCTATCTGTCATGGCCCGCCATCGGGGAAGAGCCCGACTGCATCCATTCCAGCGATGGGTTTTGTTGAGTTGCGGGACTGGCCCTGGCGAATTATGATGCCGGACAACATGGTGCTATTGTTGCATATGTGTTCTTGCTGGGGGGGTGGGGGGAGCTGTTTTGGGTGCCCCTGCAATGTGAGCGCTGTTGTGGGCTCCTCTTGTGAATATGGCCGGTACACAGTGGGAGCATTAGTTTGGGGCAAAAATGGTTTGGGCATGTAGGATGGTTATGTCTCCCACATGTGGTGTGGTCGCTGTACCGGCAGGTATCAGGTATGCGGTGTGTGTGTTGTGTGGGGGGGGGGGGGGGTTGCCATACACCTACTCCTTGGGGTGCAAATGCTGTAAGCCTTTTGTGGCATGTTGGGGGGCTGGTGCCTCTGGCCTGGGACTCACATGTGCATGATCGAGTACCTTCCCACTTCGAGAGGGGGGACCCCTCAATGGTGACACATACAACAAAACGATGATGGCTGACTTTTGGAACACTATATATTGGGGGTTGTGTCTCACATATAGCTTTTGTGTGCACTGGGGGCATGTGCGTTGACACCATGCCTCTGTGACATAGTGGTGGTCCTTAGGTGAGCCTACCTTACATGTGTTCGTCTCTGGTGCTACATCGGGTGCCGCCCATCCCCATCCCCGCTCCCTGCCATGGGTAACGGTACCATGTGATTGTACCATTGTCATGCATACCGACACACACGTAGATGCTCAAAGTTGTCAATTCGCAAAACCCACTGACATGTTTCAATAAGGGACAGCTGGACCATCATTGATTATGTCAAACATATGTACCCTATTTTATTGGTGGGGGAAAGCTGTGGGACCCGTGTGGGCATGGGCCCTACCGCCCCAGTCCCCGGTGGTAGGTGGCAGTCCCAGGGCCATGGGCCGGCACAATGGCATTGGTTGGCTGTATGGGGCCCACACTCACACCCCCCCTGGGTGGTCCTCATCACTGGGTGGCTGGTACAGCTGCCTGATTGGCCCTCGTATGCACATGCGCGCACCACTGTGGGGGTAGAGGATACATACATTACCACTACCACGGTCACACATCGTGAAACATCATTCAAACACTACTTGTCCTGTGGGCCCCGCAGGATGGTGGCGCACAGAAGGGACGTATCCAAATCACTCACCGTCCCCTTGGGCCTGCTGTTCCTGCTCGCAACCCACACCACGAAGCGGGGGTATCTGGCTCGCAGCTCACAGGGCCGTCTTGCACGAGGTCCTCAACCTTTGAGTGACGCAACGTGCATTGTGGGGACATTAGGGGACAGACATCCATGGCCAGCCGGTGTTGCACCCACACACCATACCTGGGTTGCAGCAGGTGGCCTGCCCCTACTGTGTGCTGTGTTTAAACTGCTAGCTGTTGCCCCTGCCACACACATGTGTGTGTGTTGCAGCTGCGTATGTCCGGGTTGGCCCCTACGTGCCCCTAGCGTGCGAACCTCCTGGCACCCATACGCCCCCCCGGCGTCGGCTATTCTGTTCTTGGGCCTACACTACAACACCGCAACCCATATGTGCCTTTTGCCATTGACTGTGGGTCACGGGTCGCCACCGGGCGCCACAGGGGGGGCACAGCAAGGCTTTGGCATACATTGCACGGGGTGTGCTGGGGGGGGGGGCCACGGCATGCTCCACAATCCTGTCAAATATGCACCACTGTGTCAGCAGTGTCTGCTACAACCCATCAAACCTGGGCTGGCGACCCTTGTCCGACCGTTCGCACGATTTAGCACTCGTCATCCCTGATATGTTCACAACGACTTAGCACGTGTATCTGGCATTATCACCAACTGTAAACGCACTGGCAGGGGTGATGATCATGTGTGCCTCAACCAGTGGCCTTTGCACACAGCAACACAGCCACAACCTGAGTTTGGCCTGGGGAAGAGTGCGCTATATGTCCGCCGGGGGTGCGAATCACCACATGGTGAATATGTGTGACTCTACACACACAGTCAGCCAGTGCACCTATTCCCATAACACCAGGATGGACTGATAGAGACCCTCTCGTAATGAGGCCCTGGAGCAATCCTGGGGATTTGAGCAAGATCTGTGAACTTAAACAAGAGCCAGGTACCATAACACCAGGATGAATAGTTCGGCCTCTGTAGCGCGGCCTGGCAGCATCCTGGGGGATTTGGCAGACCTGTGATACTTTAAACAATGGCAGGTACCCATCTGATTGAGATGTTTTAAATACCGCTCCATGGCCATAAATGTTCAGGAGAGAGCCTCTTTCAATTGAAAGCAGGTTCGGCTGCTACGAGGGGGACATGGGATTGGAGGGTGAAGGAGCGAATAGATGCAGGATTGGATATGCAGAAATTATTTCTTTACGTAAAGAGAAGTGGATCCGTGGAATAGTCTCCCAGTGGTAGGTGGTAATATTTAAAGAAAAAAGAAAAAAAAAAACAAAAAGTGATGGACCCCCCCCAAGTAACTGAATTAAAAAAAAGCCTGGGACAAACACAGAGGAAATCTAAAGGTATTAAAAGGGGACTGTTGTAGTTGTTGTTATGGAAGGACAGACTAGATAGGCCATGTGGTCTTTTTTCTGTCATCATATTTTCATATGTTTCTATGTTTTCTCTGTAACAAACCAGGATTGACAATGGGACCTCTGCAATGATGCCTGGAGTTTCCTGGGGATTTGGCAGACCTTGTGAAACTCTTAAACAAGAGCCAAGTGACCATAACACCAGGCTTAGGGACAATGGACCTTTGTAATGAAGGCCTGGAGCATTCCTGTGGGTAGTTGGCCAGACCCTGTGGAAACTTGAACAGGAGCAGGTACCCATAACACCAGGATGGATAATGGGACCTCTGGTACTGAGGCCTGGATCATTCCTGGGGAATTTGGCAGACCTGTGTGAACTTATTAAACAGGAAGCAAGGTACCATAACAACAGGATGGATACATTAAACCTCTGTAATGGAGGCCTTGGAGCAAATGCCTGGGGATTGAATGGGCCAGAGACCTGGCGAAACTTGTGACATACGCGAGCACCGGCAGAGTACTCATAACACCAAGGATGGATAATAGACCTGTGTAGATTGGATGGCCTGGGAGCATTCTGGGGATTTGGCAGGCCCTGTGAATTACTTGAACAGCTTTAGGTGTCAGCAGGTACCATAAAACACGCAGGATGGATAGATAAAGCCCTCTGTCATGTGTGTCTTCTTTCTGTCTGGATGAATCATATTTCTATGTTTCTATGTTAACACCAGGATGGGACAAATGGACCTCTGTAATGAGGCCTGGAGCAATCCTGGTGATTTGGTCAGACCTGTCGAGACTTAAACAAGAATCCGCAGGTACCATAACACCCATGATGGGACCAAAATGGACCTGCTGTAATGAGGCCTGGAGCATCCTGGGGAGTTGGGCAGCCCGGTGAAACTTGAACAGGAAAAGGTACCATAACA